>JAJTUV010002449.1:0-537317 GCA_021653895.1 Mastomys natalensis
TAATGGACCTGCAAGATTACTCAGCAGATTAAAGGTGCCTGCCACGATACCTGATGATCTGACTTCAATCTCTGGAACCCACAAAAAGGTAGAAGGAAGATAACTGACTCCCACATGCTGTCATGTGACTTCCACATTCACATTATGACAATATGCAATACCCAACACATAATAAATAAAATGGGGGGAGGGGCAGTGAAAAGGCCTGATCTGAGTTCCAGTCAAAGAGCTGTCTTTTAACCCCCATACTCAAGAATGTGACTGTGAGAAGCTAATTATTAGGTTTAGGATTCTAGTAAGAAACAAACAAATCTGAAAAGTTAAAACAACAACAAAGCTGTAGTTAAGATAGCAGCAGAGCAGCTGTTCCTGTGTGACTCACTAAAGGGGGAAAGTCAGAATAAAATAGACTCTATCCTAAAGAAAAAGGAAACGAGGAACTTTAGAAAGTCACAAGGTATCCTACTTGAAAAGTGCAGAGGAAAGTTGGAAAACATACAGAAAAGAAGCCAAATTCCTCACAATTCCAGGAATGCTGATCTCTGACAAAAGGAAAAGCATCTGAAGGCTCCAGAAGGTGAGTCATGGGTCCTGGAGAAAAGATACTGGAAGCCCTACTCTTCAAATAAGTCCACAGCCTTCCCAAGTCTCAGAACCAGTTCGGAGGAGACAGTGATTCCTTCAGTGAATGGGACAATGGTGAGGAATTCCATTCCTGTCACACTGACTTGGAGGGCAGGGGTTGGGCTTCATCTTGGAGGGGACAGTTATTAGAAACTGAGCTATGCTAAGGGCCCTAAAATAGGGAAACAAAATTTAAGAGAGGGAGTCTGAATTTAACTTACCAGAGTCACAGGGCAAGAAAAAAGTCCTAGGAAGCACTTGTAGAGAGCTGAAGGCCATGACCAACAAGCCAAAAAGGGCAGGTGGCAGGAGGCTTGGCTAACGAAGAGAAATGCATAAAAAAAAAAGTAACCCTGCTCTCAGTTAAAGTAGCAGACTTCATCAACTGAGAATAACCCTAGAATCTGATAGCCTTGAGCCTTAGGTCAGAAGGCAGATCAACCTCCACAGCCATCTATCTGCTATTCACTTCTATAGATTTAAAAACCTCAGAGCCTCCACTGGAATACTTGAACTCCATGGCCTCATCCCCTCAGAAGGATGATTAATATTTAAAGAGTTTGGAAAGTATAAAGATAGGTCTTCACCTGTACATATTTTGACAGCAAAACATCATACATAGTATATCTAAAATATATGAAGAACTCCAAAAACTAAACACTATCAAAAGACCTTTAAATCAACGATTAGCAAATGATATGAATAGACAGTTCTCAAAAGTAGAAAGACAGAGAAACTGAAGATATGGCTCCACTATTAAGAGCATTTGCTGTTCTCCAGAAGGCATGGGTTCAATTTTCATCACTCACAACCATCTGTAACTTCAGATAAGTCAGCAGTTGAGAGTGTATACTACTCTTGCAGAGAACTCAAGTTCAGTTCCCAGCACTGATTCTGGGTGCAGCTCATGACTACCTATAACTCCAGCTTCAAGGGACAAAATTCCTTCTTCTGGCTTCCACAGGAACCTGCAGTCATTTGCATAAAACTACACAGGTATATTGAAATAATAAAAAGTAATAAAAATAAAAGCTGGAGAGAGAGTCCAGAAGTTAAGACAACTTGTAATTCTTTCAGAAAATTCAAGTTTGGCTCCAAGCACTAAAAGGACTCTATATCAACATACCACAGAAGTAACTGTACAACTTTGTTTACTGCCACACTATTCACAATAGGCATAGTAGCAAAAAATCAGTCTAGATGTTCATCAACAGATAAATGAAAAAGAAAATATGGCACACACATATACAATGGAATTTTGGACAGGCCTAAAATAAAATGAGATAGTGACATTTTCAAAGGATGGCTATAAATGGAAACCACCATTTAAACAAAATAATACAGGCTTGGTAAGACAATACTACATGAGTTTGCTCATATGTGGAACCTAGATTTAAGATTATATATGCATGTGTAGGTATTTATATAGGTGTGTTTATAGATGACAAAATTAGAAAGAGGATCATGAGATATGAAGATATCTTTTTTAAAAAAATGAAGAGAATAACAAACAGTATCTCTGTGAGTTCAAGGGAAGTGTGGTCTGCATAGAGAGTTCCACAATAGACAGGGCTACACAGTGAGATGAGATCTTGTTTCAAAATAAGCAAACACATGTAATAGGAAAACAGAAAAGGACTAATTGGTGGAACAAAGGAAACAGGCTACAGGGGGCAGGGAGACATGGGGGACAGCCAGGGATAAAGAAAAAAACACATGAGAATGAAGTTTACTGGTATACATGTAAATGAAGCCATGATGAAATCCATTATATTACATTGTAACCTAAAAAATAAATTTTTGGGGACATCAACATTTTAACATGGATAGAGACAGAGTTCAAAATGCTATACCCTTCCCTGAGAAACTATAAGCAGTTAATGGTTGCTGGGGGATGAGGGAGTCATATTCCTCAGTGGTATAGCCACTGTAAAGTTGCCCTGGCTCAAGTAAATAACACTCCACCCATGGTCATGCAAGTTAAATTCAGTGAGGTACTAAAGAAAAAGACATGAAAGTAGGAGGGAATTTAGGAAGAGGGGGATATGAAAGAATAATCGGGTAAATAAGATCAAAATACATTAATATAAGTATAACACTATGAAAGAATATAGGTATGAAATTATAAATGAACAAATAAAATTTTAGAAGGGAAGAAATACAAATGCCTAATAAATACATGAGCTATGAAAGTAGAAGTGGGAATATTGGGAAAAGAAAGGTACAGTGGCAAAAGCTAGAAAGGGGCAGGGAGAGTGGGAGAGGAGGGGAGGGAAATCAACCAAAATGGAAGTATGCGTGAGAATGCCACAAAGGAAATTATTCCTTTGTAAGTTAATTTAAAAATAAAACAAGATTAAAGTAAAACAAACAATAAACAATAATTTCCTAAAGTTAGCCATAGATTAAGGCATCTCTCAACCCTCATCAGAGAAGCCTGTTTATAGTAGATGATGATCAACACAGAGACCCACAACTTGCCTAGGTGTAGAGTACAAGAGACTAAGAACTGTGGAATGTTCAGCCCTAAATGGGACCTCTATACCATGTCTCTCCTCATGAGGTTCAAGGATCCTTTAGAAAGAGGAGACAGAGCATTGGATGACTACAAGGAAACAGTGTCTTCTGGACACAGCAAGGAAGCTACTCATACAAGTTCACAGTGGTTTTGACAGCATGCATAAGATCTGTGCAAGCCTAAACCAGATCAAATCTCAGCAATGGAGAGGGGATTAGGACATAAAGTTTCACACCATACAAGGAACTAATAGAAATTCTTAGCAGCTGATAGATGGGTTAGTTTTCTCTAACACTGTATGTACCCTCTGATAAGTCCACCATGCTTCAGTGGAAGCATCCAAGAATATTCAGTAGCACAAATAGGCCTTAGGGTCAGGGCAGACACGACATAGATGGATGAACACAAAATTGGATGAGAAAGGAAAGGAGGATAGATCCAAGAAGAGTTGGGGGAGGGAACATGAATATGATCAAAAATACACTGCATGATATTCTCAAAGAAGTAACTATAACTAAGGAAAACAAAAGAAGTGAAAACAAATGCTGGCAAGTATGTGGAAAAAGTGGAAACCTTATTGATGGCTAGCCATCAATTTTGGAACCACTATGGAAATCAATGTGGAGGCGCCTCAAAAAACTAAAAATAGAACTACCATATGACTGAGCCATAACACTCCAGGGTATATATATCCAAAGGATTCTTTAGTCAACATACCTCAGAGTTTATTTACTACTGTGTTTATTGATACACAATCCACAACAGGTAAGAAATGTCTCTCCCAAGTGAATCATAGGCAGAGCCATACCTACACCCAGCTGATACCCTGTTCTGAAAGGTATCTGTACTTCCCCTGAACACCTATGCTCCGGTGCCATTCCCTTCCCCACATCCTGCCCTTTTGTGTTTATAACCTCTGTGTAAACAAGTAAATTACGATGTGATTTAAATAACTAAATAAATAAAATTGAAAAAAAAAAGAAATGTCTCTCCACAAATAACCATATAATGAAAGTGTGGTACAAATATACAACAGAATTATATTCGGCTGTAAAGAATAATGAAATCATCGAATTTGCAGGAAAATGGACGAAACTGGAAGTCATTGTTATGCAAAATAAGCCAGAATGCAAGATTTCTACTATACTTGGGATGTCAGTGTCTGTGTGTATGTGTGTGTGTTATGTGTGAGGGTGAGAATATGGGGGGCCCTGAAAAGGGAGGGAGAGAATGGGGAATACTGGAATACATGTAATATAAAGCAGAGATAGGAATATTAGTGGGGTTAGAAGACCAGCAAGGTGTAGGTAGGGGAGATAGGAGAGGTAGTGAGACAGAAGATGAATAAGAACAAATTAAAATGATATATGCTGTGAAAAATGCCAAGAAGGTAACCATTACTATATATATATATATATATATATATATATATATATATATATATACACTTTAAAATTAAAAAGACATACATATGGTCTAGACAATTTATGATTTTCCTATAATAAGCATGTTATTTACCTGAATCTGCTCATTTTATATTTGATTACTTTTTGTTTATAAGTTTTAGGCTTTTGAAAAATAATTCAAGTATTATTGCAGTCATTAAACAGAAATTTGCAAATCAAGGTGGAAGTAGAATAATTGCCATGGAGTAAGACAATCTAAGATCTACTTCTACACCCATCATACTAGCTTATAGAATACAGACTCACAAAGTCTTTTTATCATATACCACATAAATCTAGCAGGATCGGAATTTGGATCCAAAATTCAAGAAGCTTTGAGAGAGGTGGAAATATAAATTGTAATATGGCGTTTTACACATCAATATAAAATAAGTCATTCAAAATTACAATTATACTAAGGGGATGGATCAGTAGTAGAACAGTTGTTTAGCAATAAAGATATATTGTGCATATTGGGAAGCTAAGGTAGAATGCCCGTGAGTTCAAGGCCACCCTCAGCAACTTAGTTAGACCCTGTTAATGTTATTCTACTAATAGAAAAAGTCCTTTCTGATATTCCCACTGACCTCTCCCTGATTTCCTGGGTAAGTTATACCTATGTAAGTGAAAACAATTATAGAACTAAAACTTAAAAATCAAGCACACAGGGATGGAGAGATGGCTCAGCGGTTAACAGCAGTGATCTACTCTTTTAGAAGTCCTGAATTCAATTCCCAGCAACCACATGGTGGCTCACAACCATCTGTAATGGGATCTGACGCCCTCTTCTGGTGTGTCTGAAGACAGCTACAGTGTACTCATGTACATAGAATAATTCTTAAACAAACAAACAAATCAAGCACAAAATGCTTTTCTATTTAGGGCTCTTTATGTTAAGGACACAAACTAAAAGAACATTGTAGTTCTTTTTCTGAGCTCTTATCAGAGGCTGGGAAGGAATTAGGAATTGTTACTTAATGGGTATAAGTTGTAATTAAACAGTAGGAATAAGCTTTGAAATATATTCTACAACATGGTGACTATAGTCAATGATACACATTACAATATAAAGTAATGTAAAAAGTAAATTTTAAGTGTCTCAGCACAAAAAATGATAAGCAAGTGAAGTGACAAGTAAACTACCTCAATTTTACATTGTATCATATTATATCCTATAAATGTATACAATTGTCACTGTCTAATTTAAATAATTTTAAACTATTTAAAATGCTTATTATTATTAGCTTCCTGAAACATTAACAGTCTCTTTCATGGTTTTTACCTAGACACCCAGCCATATATGAAATAATCCAACCTAGACAATGAAAACACTCCAATTCTACCTCGTATCCCTTAATAGAGTCATACTTGTAGGCATAATGTTTTTGTACACCAGGTATAAAGTTTACCCTTGTATTATTCAAATACTGATTTCTCTGCCATCTTACCTGGTTTCAATAGTGACAGGGCATTGTGATGCTTATACCAAGAATCCGGTCTCAAGTTTGTGTAAACAATTCTTACCATTGATTCTCTGCCTTGTCAATAAATTCTGATCACCCAACGGCTGGGCAGAATAGAGAACAGGGCAAGTCATCCACCAACCAAAGAAAGGTAAGGGAGAGAGGGAGATTCAGATCTGCTGGCAGGATGGAGGATTTGGAGCCTTGAAGAAGGGGTCCACAGAGATTGTGGAAACATATCTGAAGTCCAAAGAGCCAGATCAATAATAATATGCAAGAATCACAAGATGGGGCTTGGAGGAAGAGCCAGGCCTTAACTCTACAAAATGGTGCTTAAGTTACAGCAATTAGAACTAAAGACTACAACCTTAAAGGGGTAAAATCTGAGTAGCAGGGTGGGGGGAGGAGGTGGTTGGTGTCAGGCTAGCTGGACAAGAGGTCTGGTCTCTTTAAAAGAGAAAGGAAGGAAGGGGGGGGGAGAGAGAGAGGGAGAGAGAGAGAGAGAGAGAGAGAGAGAGAGAACAAAAACATATCAAAGCCAAAACTTTCCAAAACAGCACAAGACAAGTAGACAAGTGGTACTAGTCAGGGAGCAGGAACCTGAAAAGAGATAGTATAGAAGAAGGTGATTTTTTAAAGAAGCCCCTAATGAATTTAAAAGCAGAAAACAGTAGTTAGGGCTTCTACCAAGGGCAGATCAGAGAGGCAGTGAAGTGGGAAGAACCAGTTCCCACTTCCTTTTTTACTCTGTAATGTTGCAGGCCACATCTGGGCATATGGTACAGACCTCCTGAGGTACCACAAGGCCAGCTGGAGGGCTGACTCTCTTGCAAAATCCTTGCAAAAAAGCTAACAAAATTGTTCTGTCAAGCCAAAAGTCTCCCTAAGGTGGGCAGAGCCAACTTACTAGACCCAACCAAATGGGCTCCTCCTGGTCAGACACTTGTTGACCTAAGGAGCCAATGCTTTTAAACCTACATTTCCCAGAATAGGTGAGAAATTAGGATCTGGCAAGTTACAGGTAAATGGCAGAAACACACCTCTTCTCTGTGTGCTGAAAGGTTGGGGTGGAACTGCTGATAGCACAGAAGCAGAAGTCAAACTCAAAGAACAGACCTCTGAACAGGTAAAATTGTTTAAAAATTATAGTTTTATGTTAAAAACAAAAGGAACTAAATATTAAACAACACTTAGATATAAATACATTGAAATGATAATTTTAAAGAAATAAAACACATTAAGATGAAATATACAATAAAAACCTTTTAACCTCTATGTAATACTATTCGAAATGGTTCAAGGGAGATAGGAGATATGGAGAAAATTAAAACATGGTCATTTAAAGTTATTGCAAATTTTATTCTTATCCTAATAAGCCTAGTGTTGGGCTAGCCGGACAAGAGGTCTGGTCTCTTTAAAAAAGAAAGAAAGAAAGAACAAAAACAGATCAAAGCCAAAACTTCCAGAACAGCACAAGACAAGCATTTAGATTGCTATGTCTTTTTGAAAAACAGGGCCTTAGGGAAAAAAACATGAGGCTTAGAGACTTTGCTAAAATTAATAAATCAGAATAAAGAAGATATTAAAATGTTAGATATAAAACAAAGAAAAATATGGAAACAAAAATAAAAAATAGGTACAATGTTCTGTAGACAAAGTTGAAGAAAATACTAACACAGTACAGATACAAGAAAAGAAAAATATGAAAACCAGATACAGACCTTAGAAGAAAAATTAGAAATTTTATAATTAAAAATGAGAAAAATACTAACACAGCACAGATGCAAGAAAAGAAAAAAATATGAAAATTAAATATGGGACTGACAGGCTTTAGAAGAAAAGTTAGAAAAGGGTATAAACAAAATTTAGAAAGATAAAGTAAGGTTAACACCTACTGCACCACCATATAATGAAAATTAGAAAAGTCAGCCAAAGATTATTAGAAAACCAACCTTAGCTTATCCAGTTACTATACAACAAATGACAACAGACAATGGCTACCCTCAGGAAGAATTTAAATGGAATCTAATAGAAAGGCTGAATTTAAAAATTATAAGAATGCCACTGTAATAGATAAAAGAATCTCTAAGGACTTTAAGAAAAGCCAAACTGCCAAATGTTTTAATTGTGGCAACCAAAGTCATTTAAAAAGAGGTTGTAGACAAGGCACTCCTAGAAACAAGTTTTTTTTTTTTCTTAAGAAAATCCAAGAAGAAGGTTCCAGCCTTCTGAAATATGTACAAGGTGTGGCAAAGGCCAGCACTGTAGTACCGAAGGTAGATCAACAAAGGACAAACAAGGTAAGCCTTTGTTTAAAAATGCCCTAAGAGGGGCTGGGGAAATGGCTCAGTGGTTAACAGCACCATCTGTTTTTCCAGAGGTCCTGAGTTCAAATCCCAGCAACCACATGGTGGCTCACAACCATCTGTAATGAGATCTGATGCCCTCTTCTGGTGTGTCTGAAGACAGTGACAGTGTACTCACATACATAAAATAAATCTTTTTTAAAAAATGCCCTAAGAGGCCCCAATATGAAATTCAAATCAGCCATCTCAGGTCAACAACAGAGAAACTCATCAGCAGAGCAATTAAACAACACTGCTCTGCATATAAACATTAATAACCGAGATAGCAAAACCAGAACAACTCAAGAGAGACCAAAGGCTTAATGGATACAGGAGCAGATAAGAAAGAGATGCTTAATAAACAAATAGGGATGGAGACAAATACACTGTGGGAGAGAAAATACTCTTGTTTCCACAGGAAAAGAAAAATTATAGATTCCATCCAAACTGATAAAAATCAAATTTGATAGAGCAAGAACCCCTGAAGATCTTGGCTACAGACAAGAAGAAATCAAGAAGACCAAAGAGGACAGGTAGCATGATTTGCTGATATCCTCTACATGAGAACAGCCCTGAGTTATGGCATAAAAATGTCTCTAGCCAGAACTTCAGCTTACATGGCCAATAAATCTTGTTGGCTACAGAATTCTCATGACTTATTATTGCATGCCATCCTTTCGTCTCTCAAGGATGGAGATTTATATTGCAGTTTGATTATATGATCAAACTAACTTCTAAAGAAAGACAGTTGTCTTTCACCTGCTCAAAGAAGATGAAATAATCCTTAACTGATGCTGTTTCCTCTAAAGACTTGCTTTCAAAACAGCTTCAATAATGCTGCTGACCCCAGATGACCTTAGTTCATCCAGCCTTTCAGACTGTTCCAGTCAGGACCTCTGAACTTAACCAACACATAAAGACTGGACAAGAAATGATGGCAGCTAGCTTTCTTAAGACTATTTTTCTAATTTTCTTGGGCCCCCAAAAGGAATCCTTCCCCACCAACTCAGCAAGAAGCAATTATAAGAAGACCATCATTCTAATTCCTTACATTGTAGTGGTTTAAATCATTTCATGAGTTATAGATATGTTGTCATTTTAGAGGATAATTACAAATAATTATGGTCTGGATAGAGAAGAAACAAAAAAGGTTAGATTTGTGATCTCTTTTCTCTTCCCTTTTCTCTATCTTACTAAGGTAAGAGGAAGGTGGTCAAAAGGAAAAGAGGAGGATATAGAAATATTATAGGAAATTAGACAAATAGGAAAATAATCTACTCTTAAACAAAAAAACCTATTTTATAGCTATAATCTTACATTGGAACATAATTTTGTATATTGATACAGAAATAAGGTTATTTTTGATACACTGGTATAGGTTTTTAAATATTGATGCAAATTTGAGGTTATTTTTGATACAATAGTGTATATATGTTTTTAATGTTTATTTGAGGTATTGTACTTACATTCTTAAAGATGTAATATAAAGTTCTGGCCCTTATGAAAGCTATTATAAACTGTTAGGGATGATAAAAAGTCCAAGTTGTGAACTATTAGGATTCATTAAGAAATACAAATTAAAAAAAAAAAAAAAGAAATACAAATTAATAGTCAAATTCATGGTCATATTAGATACTAGTTTAGTTAATTATAATAAAATGTTTTCAATGTTCAGATAGTAAATAGCTAAGAATAAACAATGTTTGCAATTTAGATGCACTATAGTTGTTGAAAAACCTCAGAGATCCACAGAATATGGCATTTAAAATTCTTTCATTGTTAAAATATCTTTTGACTATAAGACAGGTCTGCTCCAGGCAGTACCCCCCGCTCCCATTCCACTTCAAAGAAGATGATGATCATCAATAACCTCCATATAGAACTGCTTCAATTGTGGAAAACTAGCCACTGGGCAAAGAAAATGCCTATGCTTCAACTACAGACAAATCTGACCAGAAAGGACAAATGGACACAGGAAAGTCTACTACCAAGCTCTGCCAATCAGAGTAAACAAGTCCTTTATAATTCCTGCTTCGCAAAAAGTCTGTCAAATAGTCTAGGCCAGTAGGCTAAAGATATATATAATATTCTCCAATGTTATAGAAAATATTGGGGACTGTCCAGGCAATCAGCTGTCTCTGTCATTTCTGTAAGTTTTGGAAGCTGTGTCCCTTCACTTCCTATATACTCAGGTAATATTTATTCTTTCTCAGGTCTCTGATGGGATTGAAGACTAGAGAGAGTGATAGTCTTAATATAAGCTTAAGTTGTTTAGGATTTAAGATGATATTCTAGATCTAAGGAGATGTTTTTCAGATAGTAATACAAGTTAGGATAGAAAATGATTTAGAAACAGAACTCTTAACTCACTAAGATGGGATAGATGGTAGAATACTTTATCTAGGTTGCCAAATATAAATGGACTGGATATTATGAATGTAAATCGTACCTAATAGTTTCATAATTGTTTCATAATTTTATAATTGTATTCATCTTATATTTGAAAGAAAAAGAACCTATTATTGGACTAAAAAGGGGAATTGTAGAGAGAATATCTTATATATTGTACAGATGCATCTCTTGTAAATTAAAAAGCCTATGGCCTATGGCTTAGACAGGAAATAGGAGGTTGGACATCGGGAGGAGAAAGGATTCTGGGATAGAGCCAGGTGAGGGAAGATGTAAAGAAATGGATACATGTTACAGAATGTAGGTTAAAATAATTTGGTTATTTTAGTTATAATTCTAGTCAGAGAAGAGCCTGGCTATAAAGTATTTGTTAATATTATTTTGAGTCTGGATCTTATTTCTGGGAGCATGGAGCTGGGAGAAAGAATCAGGACTAACTTCTATATTTATACTTCTTTTTTTCTTAGTTTCAGAATTGGGTTTCATAATGTAGCCCAGGCTGGCCTCAAATTTAGAACCTGTTTTCCTGAGCCTCCCAAGTGCTAGGATTACAAGTGTGCACCACCATATCTTGCTAGGTATATCTTAATTTATATTATTCTCCTCCTAGAAATGTAAGCTCTCAGAGAGTAGCAAACACTTCTTGTCATTGTAGTCCTTGCAATTTCTAACATAAAAAATTATTCATCGCAGTGGATTCAAATGTTTTACTTCTAAAACTACATATTGAAAGCTTTTTCAGAATTGAACACTTAGAAGTATTATAGGCCTTCAAATTCTTCTAATCAGTCTTTATTATCCACCTTCAAAAACAAAGCCCAATCAAGCCAGACATACTGGTGCACGCCTGTAACTTGAGAGGCAGAGGCAAGCAGATCTCTGACTTAGAGTCCATCTGAGTCTACATAGTAAGTTCCCAGACATCCAGAGAGAGGTTCACAGTGACACAGTGAGACCCTTGTCTCAGAAAAAACAGAACAAAATAAAGACCAATCTACTATCTAAAATTTTACTATAAATAAAGATGATATACTTATATATTTTCTACAAAATAATGTAGAACATTTTATATGATCCCAATAGAATTCAAGTACATAAATAGAAACCTTTATAAATCTAAAGCTTTTCTAATGCAACTGTTAAAATAACATTGTTATATAAAACTAAACCATAATGGGTATAGTTATTTTTTTCCACTAGAGTCTTGTTTATATTGGTCAAGCATTCTACCACTAAGCCACACCCTTTGTCCCCTAAGTTAATTTTATCAATCTCAATATAAAATGTGGCAATCTGTTAAGTAATATTATTATACCTACAATAAAATTATACCTACACTGGTTACTTTACGGTATATTTGTGCTGCATTCTGGCACTCAGAATACGGATACTCCGAAGTAGCCATTTCCAACATACACATTCCAAAAGCATAAACATCTACAGATTCATCATAGTGTTCTTCATACATCTCTGGAGCCATAAATTCAGGAGTGCCTGTAAAATAATACCACAATCATATTTTTATTAAAGAGAAAATATATTCATCAAATCTTTTTTTCCCCATAAACACTATCTGTCAAAGCCTTTACTTCCAGCACTTGCGAAGCAGAGGAAGGTAAATCTCTTTTGAGTTGGAGGCCAGCCTGGTTTACAGACTGAGTTACAGGACAGCCTAAGCCATGTAGAGAGACATTTTCTCAAAAAAAAAAAAATCAGCAAATTTAATAATCTGTACTAATGAAGTACAATTTAAAACATTCAATGTTAGGTTAAGATGTTTAAAATCCAACTTGAGACAAGCATGATAGCTCACAATTGTAATCCTAGTACTTAAGGGTAACTAGGAGGAAGGTCAGAATTTTAAGGTCATTCTCAGCTATATAGAATGCTCAAGGTCAGCCTGATCTATATTGAAATCTTGTCTCAAAAAAAGAAAAGGACAGGTACTATGATGTAAGCCTTTGACGCCAGCAGATGACATATTATTTCTTTTCCAGTCCTGTACAACTGATAAACCAAATACACAGCAAGTAAATTGTAAAATACTAGTCACCAATGACACTCTTAGCAAATGATGTGCGCATTAAGGTTGCAAGTCCCAGATCACCAAACTTCACAGATCCAGTGGGTCCTGTGATGAAAATGTTGTCACATTTCAGATCCCGGTGAATAATAGGAGGTGTTCTTGTGTGTAAGAACTGCAATCCTTTTAAAATTTGCCTGCACCAGCTTCTTAAGACCTTTGGTTTCATGACTTTAAATCGTTTTAAGTACCTATACAAAGAAACAAAGTTCATATGTAAACAAACATAGATTATTCTACAAATATCAATATGAGTGAGATGTTCTTATTACTTATTTACAGTTGTAAGCTGCCCATTGTGGATACAACGACTTGAACTCTGATCCTCTGCAAGAGCAGTAGATGCTCTTAACTACTGATCCATCTCTCTAGCCCTGGATTTATTTTCTATTGTCTGCTGTAGCAAAATAAAAATCTATCAAAAGCCTCATTCCAATCTAATCTTTCAGTGACTTACAGGTCACTTAAGTTTACCATTCCACTGCATAGTCCCTCAAAGAAATGGTTTGACCTACTCTAAAAGATGTTCTACAAAGTCCAGCACTTTTAATTCAAAACAAGAATCATACTAGAATGACTTTTTTGGAATAAAAGTACCATTTTCAAAAGAAAGTCCTTCTCTGCTTCTAAATAATTACTCAGCCACTGAAGAACTTAGCTACATAAAATTTTAGTGTGATATGCCAGGAAAAATGTACATTTCACATTTAATTATTTACAACTGATTATATAGTCCATTTATACCAATAAAATTGATTACAAACAAAAGAGTGTAATTATATGGTAGTTATTCCTTACTAGATGTGTAAGCTTAGCAAATCCCTTAGCAAGTGATTATCTTTTAAAAATATTCTCTCTATAATAATTTTCAACTTTCAAATTCTACATCTCTAAAACATTACCTTTTATGGGGTGTTTTTAGAGTTACTTTTTATGTGCATGCATATATATGTGCTAAATGAGTGCCACATACTCACCAATGTCAGAAGAGGGCATTGGATTCCCTGGAACCAGAGTTATTGATGGTTATAAACCATCACATTAGTGCTAGTAGCCTCTGAAAGAGCAACAAGTGCTCTTTCATTTCTGAGCCATCTCTATAACCCTCTTTTTTGTGTGTTTTTGAGGCATGATGTGTTATAGCTCAGGCTGACATCAAACTCACGATGTAGCCAAGAATGACCCTGAAGTCCCGATCCTCCTATCTCTACTCCACCACCCAGTGCTGAGATTAAAGGTGGGTTCTACTGTTCCTAGTTTTATGTTGTTGGCCTTGGTGCCTTCCACGAAGATCTCTGGCCCGGACAGGTGCAAGGGTTCAAGCAAAGGGGATAGAATGTAAGCAGGGAGGTGGAATTGCCTCCACCTCTGCTGTTGCCTCTGTCCATGTCTCCGTTGTTGCCACCCAGTTGCTCCAATGTGTTGCACCTGTTGCTCTGCGCTGAGTCGGGCCAGGCTGAGCCAGTGAGAAGCCAACTAGCCAGCAAGGAGTGCGGGGAGGCTCCTGAAGGCTCCTTAAGAGCAGACCTCTTCCCAAGTGGTAGTGTTACAGCTCTTCCGACAGAAACTCTCAGACAACTAGGATTTTTATATACAGTTTTGGGGTGAGTCAGGGTCTGGCAGCAAGTAACTCCTATTGGCTTGGTCTGAGAGCTTGGAGATACCTCATCTACATGTGGAAGAGCCTGAGGCACTATTCCTAGGTGACTGATGGCCATAGACCCCTCTGTGGGAGGGGCTGTGGAGAGCTGAAGCTAAGTGAAAGGAGCCAGGAGCCCAGGAGCAAGGCCAAATTCCTACCATCCCTGAGTTCAAAGCCTGCTTGACCAGGTACCCAGCTGCCTCTCATAGCCAACTGCCCCACATTATGTGGTGCTGGAGACTGAACCCATAGCTTCATGCATGCTAGGCAAATATTTAACCAACTGAGCTTGATCCCCAAGTCCCCAAACATTAACTTTTCAGCACTACATATTCTAACAAACTTCATAAGTATGCTGATATTTCAATCAATCTGAAATGGATTCTACAAGTTCTTTTGTTGTTGTAATACTAGGGATAGAAGCCAAATCCTTGTACATACTAAGTAAGTGCTATTTCACTGAGCTATATAGTCCTAACTCTTCTACATACACTTAAGCAAAAGTTTATAAATAACTTTTATGACTCATTAAAATGATTTTCATGTCAAATGGTACTATCAGAGTCAACTTACGTCTTAAGGTTCCTGATGTCATTAGTTCAGTCACTAACACAATACATTTCTTTCCTTTCAATATGGACTCCCATGAATCATAAAATCGAACTATATTAGGATGCTGGAGGCCTTTTAACATCTCTGCTTCTTCTTTGAACCGTTGCTGCTCAGCTTTAGTTAATTTTCGGTCCTAAAGTAGAAGAACAAGTTCCAAGTTAAGACCACAGTAATTTCCACGCACATTTCTAATAGCTCAACTGAGTGATTTTACTGTATGCATATATGTCTTATACCTATCATTTTTTCTCAATATCTATAGAATTACTGATATTCTTTCTTAATTAATTTGGCTCCTCCATGAGGTAATGCAACTATTGTTACATTTCACAACTATGCTATGAACATACCTATATAACATCAATGTCTAAAGGGCTTTGGGGTATAGTTTGGTGGTAGAGTGCTTACATTATCTCAAAATGAATTTTCAAAAAGGAATAAAATAGATAATTGCAATATTTCCCTAAGAAATCATGAAGTTTTCATGTTTGGAAATCTCTAAAATTCAGAAGATTAATCAAAAGGTAGTAAGACTTCGAACTTTTTTCCAGTTTAATTTCTGAATTGTCAAAACTGGTCTAAGCTTCCAGGTAGAAATATTGGGCTACTAATGAAAGACCTTCAAATAGACACTGACCTCTAATCTGCTACATTGTAATGCTAAAAGTCATAGGCACAATGTTTATAATATTCTAAAGGACTGTGATCCTAAAATTCTGAAGTCAGACAAACTGTCAATTAAGTTAAGAGAACTGCCTATATTTCTAGAAATGAAAACAGAGAAAAAGGTATGTTGTTCATTTTGTTTTCCCCTGAGATGAGGTCTCCTGTAAGCATGATGGCATTGAACTGAGGTCCTACCTCCATGCCCTAATATGGTAAGATTACAAGCAAACACTACCATACTGTGCTTTGTTTTTTGCCCTTTTAAATGGGGTTTTCTCTCTTGCCCAGGTCAGCCTCAAATTCATGGTCCTATTTACCTCAGTCTTCCAAGTAGCTAAGATTACAGGTTGTGCATAGATACTTCACAGGTTTATTTTTATTTGTGTGTGCGTGCGCGTGCGCGTGCGCGCTTTTGCCTTTTTTTCCTTTGTTTTTCTTGAGAGGGTTTTTCTAGGTAGCTCTTGTTGCCCTGAAACTTACTCTGTAGACTGGACGGGCCTCAGATTCAAAGATCCACCTGTCCTCTTCTTCAGGAGTACTGGAATTAAATGCATGCACCATCGCAGCCAGCAGGTTAAAGTATCCTACTTTGAATTTGCTTAGAAGTGTTTTTGTAGCCGGGCAATGGTGGCACACTTTACTCCCAGCATTTGGGAGACAGAGGCAGGCGGATTTCTGAGTTCGAGGCCAGCCTGATCTCCAGAGTGAGTTCCAGGACAGCCAAGGCTATACAGAGAAACCCTGTCTCGAAAACCAAAAAAAAAAAAAAAAAAAAAAGAATCTTCGTTTTAGTTACATTTATTTGTGTCTTAATACTTGTATGTGTCACAGTGCATGCAGAAGTCACAGGTTTAATATTATAATGTTAAACTGGACATTTTTCATGTATATTTGTTTGAAATGTTAGTCTATAGGGTTTTTTTAAATTCTTACATGTATCTATATTTGTGTTTGAATGTATGGTGGAGGGATGCCACAACATTCATGTAGAGATTAGAGGACAACCCTCTGCAGTCTGGTCTTTCCTTCTATCACCTGGGTCCTGGGCATCAAAATCAGATCATCAGGCTTAGCAACAAACACCTTTCCCCTATGAGCCATATCTCAAACATTAATAGTTTTCTTATAAAGTCTTTATCTGCTTTTGGCATCACAAGTTGGACTCTGATTGGCTTTTTGCCTTGCTGGTTTGAGACAATCAATTATCTGGAAAACTCAGTATAGGTTTATGCCTCTAGTCATCCTATATCACAGAAGAATCAGAGGCTCAAATTCTCCAGGAAGATACTTATTACCAACAGGAAATGATTAGATCTCTTTCTTATATTTGGACTGTTCTATTTTCTACCTTTATTGATTTTGCTAAAATAGAAACAATATTGTAAAAGGTGCTAACACTCATAACTATCTCATTTGAGATTTTCATTAAAAAAGTTTTATCATCCTAAAGCTTAAAAGATTACTCTGTTTTAAAGAAATTGTTTTAAATTAAGTGATTTCCACACACATACACTAGTTTTGCTTTTTTGTTTGTTTGTTTGTTTGTTTTTTTTTTTTTTTTTTTTTGATTTTTCAAGACAGGGTTTCTCTGTGTAGCCCGGGCTGTCCTGGAACTCACTCTGTAGACCAGGCTGGCCTTGAACTCAGAAATCCACCTGCCTCTGCCTCCCAAGTGCTGGGATTAAAGGCGTGTGCCACCACCACCCGGCTTAGTTTTGCTTTTTAATTAAGAGTATCTAATATCTTCTAAGCATCTACTAATACAATCATGGCTTATTGATAAGTTTCCTGGTACGGAATTATTCTTAGCTTCCTTTTTTCTCCTACTCTTATGTTGCTGGAGATATTAAACCTACGGCCTCATACATGCTTACCTAGTATACTATCACTAAGCTACACTCCCCATTTTTTTTTAATTCCTAAAACATCAAAAACTATGTTTGATGTACTGGTGAATTGTATTTGTTAAAATTTTACTAAAGAATTTAACTACTGTAACTGCTGTATTCATATATGATAACATCTTTCTGTTTCTTATACAAAATAATGACTTAGTATAAGATTATATAGGGTTATAAAATTATTGTGATTATTGTTGGTTTTTTTTAGACAGAGTCTCTTTATACAGTCCAAGTTGGCCTGAAACTCACAATCCCCCTGCCTCTGTTTCCTAAGTGTTGGGATTATAGGTATGTACCACCTATCACCACATCCAGCTCAGGCTTCATGAAGTAGGTTTAACAGTTTAACACTGAAATTTCGTGTCATTTAAATTTCACTATGATTTCATGTCTATTAGGAAGAGCACTGAATGCTTTTCCAGAGGTCCCGAGTTCAATTCCCAGCACCCACAAGGAAGCACACAATCATCTATAATTTCATTTCCAGAGGATCCAATACCCACTTCTGGCCTCCATGGGCACCAAGCACACATGGTACACAGACATTCATACAGGCAAAACACCCATATGCACAAAATGAAAATAAATACATCTTTTTAAAACAAATAAAAAGAAAAGTAAGGTAGCCATTTGTTTCCTCTACTGTATCTAAACCCACCAGTCACTAAGGTAAATAATTAAAAATATCAATGCGACACATCAACCCCACACTATCCACTATCACACTACTACCGTATCTCCAACATTTCAGTTTTATTAAACTGCTCTAGAACTAAAAGTAATAAATTGTTGTTTCCCTTGGAATGTGTTCCCTTTTAGCTACATAGTCTTCACTTAGTACTTTTTGTAGTGTTGGGGATAGAACCCAGGGCCTTATGCAAATTACTGAGCCTCTGGACAACTGCTTCTGAAACTAAAACAAAAACACATTCTTATAATATTTCTGTTTTTAAAGAAACCAAAATTCCAGATTTATTACTACAGTTATCCAATACCATGTGGTCATCTCTAAAAAAAAATACATATATAAGCTGGGTGGTAGTGGCACACACCTTTAATCCTAGCACTTGGGAGGCAGAGGTAGGCCAACTTCTGTGAGTCCAAGGCCAGCCTAGTCTACAGAGCTATTTCCAGAACAGCCAGGGCTACACAAAGAAACCCTGTCTGAAAAAAAACAAGCAACAAACATACACATATATGAGGACTACAAAGATAGTTCAGACATTACACACATTGCTTCCAGAGGACTGGAGTTCAATTTCCAGCACCCACATGACAGTTTACAACCATAAGTAACTCCAGTTGCAGAAAATCCAATTGTGCCTTCTTCTGGACTCTGTGTACAACAGGCATGCACACTGCAGCTCACAACTCTGTGTAATTCCAGTTCCAGGGGACCCAATGCCCTCACACAGACAGTCAGGCAAAACACAGAAGCACATAAAATAAAAATAAATAAATAAATAGCCAGGCTGGTGTGCTGACTCAGCAGTTAAGAAGACTGGCTGCTCTGTCAAAGGTACTGAGTTCAATTCCCAGCAAACCACATGGTAACTCACAACCATCTCTAAAGGGATGTCTTGCCCTCTTCTGGCATGGAGGGATACATGCAGACACAGCATTTATACATATATACATACATACATACATACATACATACATACATACATACATTTTTAGAAATTTAATAGATATATTGGTGAAAGACTACACAAAGCTAAGAGGTGGTGCCAATTGATAAATGCAGAAAGTAGAAAATAGAAAGGTGCCATTTAAGGCAGGAGGATCACAAGTTCAAGACCAGCTTGGGCCATCAAGTTCTAGATAAGTCTTACAAACAGAACATCATAATCACAGTGCAAATTACCTGTGTAAAGACACCAAAGAGGACCAAAACCTACCTGAGATGTATTTCACAGTGTCAAAGTATACACTCCTAAGATATTTACTAATCTAACAAGTAGATAATAGGAACAATCTGACAACAGTCAAGTAGTCAAGATTACCTTATCATTAACAAATATCAACATCATGTATCCTTGCTATCTCAGACTAAGTAGAGGGTATCACTTTTGTGGTATTCTTGACAAAAACTGCAGAGCTTAGCTAGCCAACTATGGCAGTGCATGCTGTAATAATAGTATTTAAGAATCATAGCAGAAGGATTTTAAAATGAGTTCTTGGTGTTTGTAGGCTATATAGTAAGATCTCATCTCAGAAAGAGAGAGAGGAGAGCGAGAAACTGCTAATACCCTTTAAAAGTTCAGGAAAACACTGGAAAAAAACTTTAAAAAGGGGGAGTACAGACAGTATAGAAACATGGATGTGATCAAAGAACTGAAAAGAGGAGTATTTGCAGGTGAACTAATATATTCTGATTTTAGTTTATAGTGTATCTTTGTAACCCTTTTGTAAGTAGAAAATCACCTGAAAATAAGTTCAAGAAGAAAACGAGGTAGTAAAGGAGTAGCACCTCTTGTTTCCTTCTGCTTCTAACCCTTTCATTTCCTTTAAACAAACCCATAGTTAACAGCCCTTTCATCTTTTCGCTAACTCCAATCTCCAAGGTTTGCTCAAAAACTAACTATACTCATTCTACTCTAGGCTTTATGAAATCTAGCTGTGTCTGCTTTTTCTCCCTTTTTGTGTCCCTAGCATTTAGTATAGGTCTGGCACATTGCAAGGAGTGTTTGTTGACTAAACAAAAAAAAAAAAAAAAAGACAACTGTAATAGGTCACATTCAATTCCTATTGCTACAGTAACGAATTAGCATAAACTTAGTGGATTAAAACACAGATGTATTATGTTCCAGAAATGGGAATCAGAACTCTACAGTGAGTCACATTAGATTGGAATTCAGACAGCAGTGCTGTTTCTTCTGGGGACCCTAGGCAACTATTATTCTCATGTCTCTTCCAACTTTCTCAAGAGTATCTGCATCCTTTGGCTTGGTGACCAAATCCTGCAACAGCATCATTCCAAACTCTGCTTTTATTCATAGATCTTTCTCAAATGATTGTCAACCTGCTTTCCTCCTTACAAAGACTGGTGATTAGAAAAACCAAGTTAAATTCACTCTTTCCATCTCTAACTTAACCTCATCAGCAAAGCTAGTTTTAACCATGTAAGGTCAAAGCCATGGCATCTTTGAGATGTCATTATTCAGTCTACTACATATATTAATTTCTTTCTCTTTCTTTTTGAAGTCAATTCCACAAATAACTAAAAATAACTCACAAAACTATTTAGGAATTAATGATATTTCCCAGACCAGACTTGTCCCCTTCCACCATCATCCTTTGCCATTTTGCAAAAGCATTTGTCTTTAGTTTAGATTTAATCAAGTTATACAATTTGTTAGGCAAAGAATCTAGAACACACATATTAGAGCAAGCTTCATCATTCATAGATTCAAGAGAATTTCTTTAGCCATGGGTCTCCACTTAATATCTATGGCTGGATCTGATGAAGACAAAAGGAAATAGAACTAAATAGCACTGTGAGAAGCTTTAATGGAATTAATCATATTTGTTTTATTGGTGGCTCAACTAGAATCTAGAAACATTTTTGAAAGGGTAATAAAACTATTTTAGAATCAAAATTAAGTGTCCTACAGTGAATACTTTAAAAAATTGTATTTTTTAAGAAACAAGATCTGGCATCTAACTCAATATTTTTCTGCCTCAATCTCCTAAATGCTGAGATTACAAGTGTTAGCATCCTGCTTAACCCTTAACCATGAATTTTCAGCTACTTCTACTTCTACATTATCTTAAATATAATAATATAATTATCACTACTATAATAAAAATGTTCACTCAACATGTTAACCTGCTATATAGTCTATTGTACCTATTTTTTCTTGCTGGTAGTTTTGCTTTGTTCTGATTTTCAGTGGCATCTTTAGTTCACACATTCTAGCTGGAGTTGTTAGATGTCTAGGAACAACTTCAAGGAGGTCCGGGTCTAGAGGTCTAGCTCTGCTGGCAGAGAAGTTCAGCCCCTGAAAATCAAATAAACTGGGCATGGTGGTACATGCCTGCAATCTCAGCACTTGGAAAGTGAAGGCAGGAAGCTCAGAAATTGAAGATCATTCTCAGCTACATAGTGAATTTGGGGCTAACCTGAAAAATATCAGACCCTGTCTCAAATAAAATATAATAAACTTCCTGTACCAAACTCTTAAGATTAAATTTTAATCTCCCCCAAATGGCAAACAATATAACTTTATAATGGGTGGAATCTGAGTATTTTATAGACACTATTAGAATTTAAACAACAACAACCTATTTATAATGGCTATCTTTAGTCAATCTTAATTTTGTGATTTGTTTGTTGTTTTGAGAAAGTATCTCATGTAGCCCAGGCTACATATAGTCAAGGAGGACTTTCAACTTCAGATCTTCCTGTTGTCACCTCCCAAGTACTAGAATTACAGACATGTACCACCATGCCCAATATATGTAGTGCTATGATTGAAACCAAAACTTTGCTCATGCATGCTAGGGCAAGTATTATACGAAACTAAGCCATATTCCCAATCTTAATTTTAAGCATCCCATATGAATGCTGATACTTTTTTCATGAGTTGACTGTGATTATCAAGGGTTGGTCTCCTTATATTTGACCTATATCTACCTGTAACTATTGTCATTATAATACTTTATATGCTGTTCTATCCCTCATTTGTTAATAGTACTACATAAAAATATCTACTTGAGCTGACTAACCTCTATAGATTCTGGTGATTTCAGTTTGCTGTAATTTCAAAGGTATGAGGATAGAATATCAAAAGAAGTTTTCAAAGAGTCAAAAATATATCTTTCCTGTTTGTAAAAATATCATATGAACTTCACGTTTTGGTAAGAAAAAATAAAGGTAGATATCATACTGAATATCATACACTTAATTATGTAGTGTAACAATCCAACAATAGATATATACACTTGATTCTTTTTGTTTTGTTTTGTTTTTTTTGTTTTTTGAGACAGGGTTTTTCTGTGTAGCCCTGGCTGTCCTGGAACTCACTCTGTAGACCAGGCTGGCCTCGAACTCAGAAATCCACCTGCCTCTGCCTCCCAAGTGCTGGGATTAAAGGCGTGCGCCACCACCACCTGGCTATACACTCGATTCTTAAAATGAGATGCTAGTGAGAATTTGGGGAATTTCCTAAAGCTAATAAAAATTTTTCCAAAGAATGTCACAACACAGACTTTTTGTTCTTAAAACAGGAAAGGAAAGGAAGCATGGTTGGCATATGCCTTTGACCCTAGCACTAGAGAGACTGAGACAGGAAGAATATCAGTTTAAACCCAGCCTAGGCTACAGAGAGAATTCAGAGCCAGACTGGGCTACATACCTGTATCAAAATAAATGATAAATGGAAAGCAAAAATTAGTTGTATTTCCAAAGGCTAGGTATTTTTATAGCTCAGTTGTAGACTACTTGCCTAGCACATACAAGACCCAAAATTTGATCGTTAGTATCAGAATATAAATACATGAATGAATGAATGAATAGAGGAAAGGAAGGGGTATATAACTAACTCATTGGCAGAATACTTGTATAAGGCTCTGAGTTTATTCCCAGCATTGTAAAATTAAGATAAAAGCAAAACTGGCCTGGAAATATATCTCAATGGGAGACTGTCTGCCTAGCTTGAAAAGGCTCCTGATTCCATCCTCTGTGTTGCCACAAAAGAGGAGGAGGAGGAGGAGGAGGAGGAGGAGGAGGAGGAGAAGGAAGAAAAATAGAACACTGTGGGGAAGATAATTTTTTAATAAGCTTGGCATGTATTCCTAACAGGATAAGAGCATAATTTCTCGATGATGGTGGAAGGGCTCTTCACTTCTCCACCCTGGATCATTCTGGCAGTCCTGGCAGCTAAATTTGGAATTCATAAAGTCAAGAAAATTATATACGCAGCGGGGCAGCGGTGGCATACACCTGTAATTGCAGCGCTTGGGAGTCAGAGACAGGCGGATTTCTGAGTTTGAGGCCAGCCTAGTCTGCAAAGTGAGTTCCAGGACAGCCAGGGCTCTAGAGAGAAACCCTGTCTCAAAAACCAAAAAAAAAGAAAGAAAGAAAGAAAGAAAGAAAAATTATATACGCACCTGTAGCTCACACCAAGCAACTTCAACCCACGTTTCAGTGTCCAATCCTTTATACACCGTTTTTAAACGCTCCTCTTCCCAGCTCTATGTCAAATTTCAGGAACCTGCCACTAGGGGAAGTTGCGACAGCCTTCATCTCTGCTTCTTCTTCCATTTCCTTTTCTGTTTTCTCCTTGAAGCAATCTTTTGAGGATTCTGAGGTTGCCTTTGAACATTGCTCATGTTTAACTTCTTGCCCTCCTCTTAGCACATTTGTAGGAACTTTATCTACTCTTGAAATATTTGTTGCAGCTTTTCTTTCATCTCTGCGGGAAGATTCGGCAACTTTGTCATCTTCTGTCATCTCAACACTCTTTCGGAAAAATCTCTTTCTTTCGATGTTTCCCCAGAAGCAGAAAAGGTACTGTATTTTTCCTTTATTCTAGCTTCTACAGTCAGAGGTGCAACACCCCGGGAAACCCTGTTTTCAAAGGAAACTCCATCAGGCTTCTCAGATTCTTCTGTGCTAGCCGGCTCCCCAGAATCAGTGGCCATTGTAACTAAGGTTGGCACTAAACTTTTTCTTGTTTCACTCTTCAGTCTACTTACATCTCAGGTATCAGAATTATCAGAACGCACTTCCTTTTATATGGTCATATATTCCCATAGCAATCTGAAGGATGGAAAAGAGATAGTTTTAAAATCATCAAAAGAAGTCATTCAGGAAAAAAACAAATCACCTGACTTAAACTTCTTAAGTTTATTCTTGTTGCTGTACAACTTAGCAACTAAGACTTCAGGACTATGCATTATCATTTTTAATATAGCTACAGTGACTAGTAAAGCACTTTGCATATAGTTCTATTTTAATTGGTTATTTTAAATTTTTTTACATTTCTAATGTTATACCCTTTCCTGGGTTTCCCCTCTGGAACCCACCTATCCCCTCCCCCCTCCCCCTGCTTTCTATGAGGGTGCTCCCCCACCACCCACCATCTCTCCCACCTCACCACCCTGGCATTCCTGTACACTGGGGCATCAAGCCTTCACAGGACCAGAGACTCTCCTCCCACTGATGCCAGATAAGACTGTCCTGTGCTACATATCCAGCTAGAGCCATGCATACAGCTCACTATGTCTTCATATGCAGAAACCTAGTTCTCAGCTCATCTCAATCCCCCAAATTCAATACAGGTGCCCAAATCCTGAATTCACTTAGCCAAACATAAATTGAGTAAAAATACCACATGTTTTCCAGAAGAATTTTGCCTAAGAGTCTGAATTCACCTGATACTACTTTCTTTAATTTGTGGTAAAATATATATATAGAATCAAGTTTACTATTTTAACTATTTTACATGTAGAACCCCATAGCATTAATGCATTATTCACAACGCTGTGCTATCTTTACCTCTTACAATGTTTTTTTTTGTTTTTGTTTTTTCGAGACAGGTTTCTCTGTGTAGCCCTGGCTGTCCTGGAACTCACTCTGTAGACCAGGCTGGCCTCGAACTCAGAAATCCGACTGCCTCTGCCTCCCAAGTGCTGGGATTAAAGGCGTGCACCACCACTGCCAGGCTTCTTACAATGTTTTATTATTTGTGTGAGTTAGTGCTCTCCCTCTACCTTCATATGAGTTCCTGGGACTAATCTCGAGCTGTCCACCTGGCAGGCACTTTATACATTGAGCCATCTTGTTGGCCCAATCATCACTTCAATCTATTCCCAAAATCTTAATCTATTCCCATCAGCTTAAGCTGAAAGTCTATATTCATTATAGAAAAATGTCCTATCCAGCTGAGTGCTATGGAATGCACCTATAGTCCTAGTTACTCAGAAAGCTGAGGGTAGAGAATCACCTAAGAATCACAAACGAAATATACCTTTTTTATTCATGTACATATGGAAAATAGAAGTTGGTGTGCATTGTCTTCTTTAATTGGCACATCATATTTTTTTGAGGCAAGGTCTTACTATTTAGTCCTGGCTGCCTAGAACTATGTAGACCAGGCTGGCTTCCAACGTACTATAATTGCCATCTTCTGAGATGAAAGATGAAAGAAAGCAGATGCAACACTACTAATTAGGAATACAGGTGAACAGCATACAAAGCTTCAGTGTACTACTTTGCTACTTTTTCTTTACATGTTTAAGATTTTTTCAAAATAAAAATATTTCAAAAGGCTGGGGAAATGGGCCTGCTAGTAAAATGCTTACTTGGAAAGCATGAACACCTACATTTAGATCCTCAGCACCCTTGCAGAAGCCAGGTGCAATAATGTATTCTTGTAATTCCAGTGCTGAGGAACCAGAGAAGGGAGAATCCTTTGGATGAGCTGGCTAGCAAGCCTAGCCAAATCTGTAAGCTTCAGGTTCAATTCTCAAAATATAAGGTGGAAGGCTGGGTGTGGTGGCCTATGGCTTTAATTTCAGAGCTTTGAAGGAAGATGCAGGCAGATCTCTCCCTTGTCTACATAGTTCTGGGCAACCAGGACTACATAGTAAGAACCCTGTCTGAAAAACGGTAGTGAGCAATTGAAGAAGACAGGTTAAGATATAGGCACGGGCATAGGCATGTACTTTCTCAAAAGGAGCTCAATAACACAAGAAATAATCCAAGAATTTATAAATGACATTGCATAAATTAAAACAGCTCTGCCCAGCAAAGAAAACAATCACCAGGTGGAAGAGATAACCTACAAAAACAGAAAAAGAAATCTTTGACAATAATACATCATACAGTAGAGTACCTAGAATATATAAAGAACTACAAAAATTTATACTCCAAAATCTAAACCATCCAATTAACAAATGGGCTAGTGTGGACATTTTTTCAAAAGAATACAAATGGCAAATACACAAAAAAGAAAGTTTTGCCAGGCAGTGGTGGCACACGCCTTTAAATCCCAGCACTTGGGAGGCAGAGGCAGGCGGATTTCTGAGTTCAAGGCCATCCTGGTCTAACAGAGTAAGTTCCAGGACAGCCAGGGCTAAACAGAGAAACCCTGTCTCGAAAAACAAGCAAAAAAGAAAAAAGAAAAAGAAAAAAAGTTTGATATCCTCAGCAATCAATGAAATATCAATTAAAAACTATACCATCTCACTCCAGTTAGAATGTTATCAAGAAACTAAATGCTGGGTTGGGCATTGGTGTCCCATGTCTTTAATCTCACCACTTGGGAGGCAGAGACAGATGGATCTCTAGAAGTTCAAGGCTATTCTTGTCTACACAGCATGTTTCACACCAGGCAAGATTACATACTGAGACTAGTCAAAAAAAAAAAAAGTAAAATAAATTAAAATAAAAATTGCCAGTCAGTTGGGGCACAGGCATTTAATTCCAGCACTCAGGAGGCAGAAACAAGCAGATCTCTATGAGTTTGAGGCCAGCCTGGTCTACAGAAAAGTTTGAGGACAGCTAAGACTATACAAAAAAAAAAAAAAAAAGCCAAAAAAAACAACAACAAAAAAAAAAAAACTCACCCTGTCTTGAGAAACAAAACAAAAAAAAAATAATACAGTAAAACAAAAAGAAAAGAAAATGCTGCCAAGAATATAGGTAAAGGGGAATCCTTATACAATGTGGGTAGGAATGTAAACTTGGCACATTCTACATGTTATGTTGTCAGAATTCTTCACTAGTTTTAGTAAATATTTAATTTTTTTTTATTTTGATAATGTAGAGTATGTGTGTTGTATCTACATGTATGTGTGCATGCATGTGTTCATGTGACCCTTGAGTTAACATATGAACACCAGAAGTCAATGCCACTGCTAATTTATTGGTTAAGAATGTAGTTCATAAGGTTCAATGCTGTTATAGCATGACAAAGCCCTGTGTAAAATCCATGGCATTACAGAAACCAGGCTTGGAAGCACCCATCTGTAATCTCAGCACTCTGAAGGTGGAGACAGGAGGAACAAGGTTAAAGGTCATCTTAGGCTACACAGTGAGTTTGAGGCCAGCCTGAGTTACATGAGACCTTGTAACTATAATAAAAATAAAATATAAAAACTATATTATTAAGGCAATATTTCCAGTATAGTAAAACAATCTTAAACAAAAACAAAAACAGTATGGTACTGCCATAAGGGAAGATACACAAAAATGAAATGAAAATAGTCTAAAAATAAACCCATATATTGAAGGGGAAGATACACAAAAATGAAATGAAGTGAAAATAGTCTAAAAATAAACCCATATATTGATGGTCAGATATTTTAAAGAAACTTAACAAAGGAGAGAATAGTCTTTACAACAACTGATGCTAAGACAATTGAATATTCATAGGGAAAATATGAAGTTGGAACATCTCAAAAACAAAGTTACGAGAGGACTACATTCATGATTTTCTATGGTGCAGGAGATTATTGCCATCTACAAACATTATGGAAGTATAAATCCAACATTTACTACTTTCATTTGATGGATAATTAAGAGTCTAATGAAAACATTCAGAACTGACCAACAAGAGTGAGCTATTAAAGACATATCTATATGTTTAATATTAGAGCTAAGAATGAAACTAAGAGTTGATAATGTGGTCTATCAGGTTACATTGCCAGAGCAATACAGTCCCAATGTTACTTAATAAGATTGCTATTTTCTGCAAGTGAAAAAAGGTAGAGTTTTTTTTTTTTTATATTTATTTACTTATTCTGTGCATGTGCACACTTGCAGTGCCTCACTACGGGGCTTATGTGGTGCTCAGAGACAACTTTCAAGAGTTCTCTCCTTTTTACCATGTGGGTTCTAGGATCAACTCGGGCTATCAGATTTGGGAGCAAGCACCTTTACACCTTTACCCAGGAAGCCATCTCAGTGGCCTGAGACCTTTTTCCCTTAACTACTTATTTTGAAATAATTTTAACCTGGGGAAATAACTTGCAAGAATATACAAAGAATATAGTACAACCTTCACCCACATTCCCCAAAATGCTAACATTTTGAGTGCAGCATTTTAAAGTAAGAATAAGGATACTTATTCACTTCACCTAATCAAAGGCCATTTATGCAGAAACCTCAAGGCCAGAAATCTAGAAAACAGATTCCTAAGCAGCCAGAGATAGGTAAAGTTATATGATTCTTAACAAAACCCTTCACATTTTTTTTGGAGTGTAGCATTTCTTTTAAAAACTGAAATTCTATCCGGACAGTGGTGGTACACACCATTAATCCCAGCACTTGGAGACAGAGACCAATCTGGTCTAGAGAACTAATTCCAGGACAGCCAGGGCTATAGAAACCCTGTCTCAGAAGTCAAAAAATGTGATAGAGCCAGCACTCCGAGGTGAAGACAGCAGGAATCAAAAGTTCAAGCCACCTTCAGCTACATGAGACTCTATAAAAGCAAGCAAATAAAAAGAGAGGACCCTCAAATTCTGCTGGACATGGTGGCACATGCCATCATGCCCATGTACAGAAAGATACTGCTAAATAACCCTGAGAGCAAGGTCAGCCTGGGATACAGACAGGACCCTGTTTTTTCAACCATTCTAAATGAAATCCCTGGTCCATTTCTTGTCATCCTAGCAACCCAGAGGCTGAAGCAAAAGGATCAAAACTGTAAGACTAGCCAGGACAATATAGCAAGACTCTGTCCTAAAATAAAGTTGAAAAGGACCAGGGTTGTATGTAATTCTGAAATAGGGCAATGGCCTAGCATGTGAGAGGCCCTGAATTCAACCCTTAGTTCTCAGCACAGCCCTCGGAAATCTCTTTTTTTTGTTTGTTTTTGTTTTTGTTTTTGTTTTTGTTTTGTTTTGTTTTTTGTTTTTCAAGACAGGGTTTCTCTGTATAGCCCTGGCTGTCCTGGAATTCACTCTGTAGACCAGGCTGGCCTCAAACTCAGAAATCTGCCTGCCTCTGCTCCCAAGTGCTGGGACTAAAGGCGTGTGCCACCAACGCCCCAAAGAAATCTTTTCAATACTCTAAGAAATTTGACTTTTTAAATTATATGAATATTTTTGCCTGGTGCCAGTAGAGGTCAAAAGACAGAATCAGATACCCTGTAAGCAAAACAACAAGTGCTCTTAACACTGAGCCAACTCTCTAGCCCAAAACTCTGAAATTATGATTTTAAAAAAATATTTATTTTATATGTATAATTGTTTTGTCTCTCTCTATATATATATCTGTATGCAATTGGCATGCTTTGTGTCCAGAGGCCAGAAGTATCAGATCCTCTCTGAAACTGCAGTTACAGATGATTATAAGTTGCCATGTGGCTGAACCAGGCCCTCTGCAAAAGCAGCCAGTTCTCAACCATTTAGGCATCTCTCCAAACCCCCAAACCCTAAAATCTTATTCAGGCTCTAATAGACTTTTAAAAGCCCAATTTGCTGATACCAAATACTAGAGACAAAGGGATATTTTACAAGGAAACAATTATAAGCCTATACATACATATATTTAACAATCATATCCCCCCCAAAATACATGAAATAAAACCTAACAAAAGAGAGGACCAGGCACTTCGATAACATAATATTTGGACAACAATATCAAATAACCTAACCTAGCTGACATCTGTAAAACATTCTCTTAAAAAAAAAAAAAACAAATATGAATTTGTTTCAAGCACAGACGAGGCATATCTAGAACACATCATATGCTGTGCAATAAAACAAGTATCAATGAAACGTTCTCTTGTATAACAAAACAATTCAATTAGGGGATGTAGCTCAGTTGGTAGAGTGCTTAGCTAGCATGAAGGTAGACCTGAGTTTGAGCCCCAGTACCACATTAACCAGGCAGGGTGATACATGCCTGTAATCTCAGGACTTGAGACATGGAGACAAGATCAGGTGTTCAAGGTTAGCTCTCTACATAGAGAGTTGAAGACTCCTAGCCTGGGCTACATGAGCAGAGGGAAGAAGAAAAGAAGGAAGGAAGGTAGGCCTGCTAAGAAAAATAATTAAATTAGAAATTGGCAATAGAATAACAATGGAAACAGATCAATGAAAAATTAATGAAAGGCTAAAAGTAAGCCTTGGTATTTCTTGTCAGGTGATTTTCAACAGAGAAACATACTATTCAATTAGTAAACAGCAGTTTCAGCTAAAGGTACTTGACAACACAAATAATATGTGTAAGAGTAAAATTGGATCCCTATCTCATATCATGCACAGAAATTACTTCAGAGTGGACCACAGACCTAAGATAAGAACTAAAACTATAAAGCTCTTAGGAAAAAAAAAAAAAAACACCAGAATAAATCTTGGTTATTCTGGACCAGGCAAACTTTCCCAGCTGTAGCAACCAAACATAGTGTCAACTGAAGAAAAAACTGACAGGAGGCTCCAGCAGCCCAACCACAAGTTGACAATCAGCCAAAACTAAATAAAAACTAATCTGAGTTACACTGTGGGAATGTATCTTGAAAAAGAAACCAGGGAGCTAGAGAGACGGCTCACTGGTTAAAAGCACTGGCTACTATTCCAGAGGACACAGGCTCAACTTCCAGCATCCACATGGCAGCTCACTGGAGTCTGAAAGCCCAGGTCCTGGGAATCCAGTTCCCTCTTTGGCCTCCTCAGACACTAGGCATGTACATGGTACAGACAGATATGCAGATAAAATACCCATACCCATGATTTTTAAAAGCAACAGAGCATGCCTACAAGTCAGTAAGGGAGGCAGGAACTATCTCATAAAAATGTTAAACATTTGTACTTTAAAGAATATCATTAAAGGAGTAAGAAGGACAACCCATAAAGTAGAAGAAAATATATGCAAATAAGATGCAACAGATCTCTGTGAGTTTAAGACCAGCCTGGTCTACATAGTGAGCTCTAGGCCAGCCAGAGCTACTTAGTGAGACCCTGTTTTAACATAAACAAACAGACAAATAATACATGAAAAGGCAAACCGATTCTTAAAATACACAGCTTAGCATGTTCAAGACCCTGGGTCAGTCATCAGCACTCTACACTCTCAAAATGGTTAAAAAGTTTGACTATTTTCTAAAGAACATGCAGCAAATTCTCTCTTCTCTGTAGTTTTACTTTCACAGGTTCAGTCACATTCAGGAACCTATAGTCCAAAAGTAATAGAAACAGCTGGGAGTAAAGCCAGACATGGTAGCACACACTTAAATCCCAGTAATTGGAAGGCTAAGGCAGGAGGACTGCAAGTCTTGTGTGGGCTACAGGATACCTCAGAAAAAAATCCACATACAAACAAAGGGGGTGAGGCATGGGTGAGATGAGTGAGTGGCAAAGATACTTGCCACCAAGCCTTACAATCGGAGTTCAATCTCCAGGACCCACATGGTAGAAGAGAACTTACTTCCAAAGTTGTCATCTGGCCTCCATAGCATGTGCTAGTGCACACACATGTAAATAATGTAATAAAAGTTAAAAGAAAAAATTCGAGGAAGAAGCAAAAAAACTGCATTTGTATAAAATTTATTATAACATTGTCTTACTTTTCTACTGCTGTGATAAAGTGCCATGAACAAGACAACTTATGTGGAAAAGGGTTTCTTTGGGCTTATCTTTCCATAGACAAGAATCTATTATGGTGAGGCAGTGCAGCAGGAGGCAGAAGACTTTGAGATCACATCTCAAACAGGAAGCACAGAAACAAACTAGATATGGAGGAGTCTTTTGAACCCTCAAAGTCCACTCCAGTGGCATACTTCCTCCACCAAAGCCATGGCTCTTAATCCTCCACCAAATAGCCACCAACTGGGGATCAAGTATTCAAATGCTGAAGACTTAGGGGGACAGCTCATTCAGACCACCATATCCCACTCCCTGGACTCCACAATTTTGTGGAGCAAAATGTATTTAGTCCTATTTAAAAGTCCCCATAGTCTTTCACAGTCTCAACACAGTTTAAAAGTTCAAAGTTTCTTCTGCCACTCAAGGCAACCTCTTAATTGTAATCCCTGTAAAATCAAAATGCAAATTACATACTTCCAAAATACAATGGTACAGAATATATATTACCATTCCAAAACAGAGCAAAGAAAGTATATTAAGAAAATAGCGGACCAAAGCAAACCCAAACCCAGCAGGGCAAATTCCAAATCCTATAGCTCTATGTACGTTGTCAAAGTGCTTAGATAAACCTACCTTCTAGCTTTACTAACTGCAGCACACCTCTCCCCACCTCTCTAACTCTTGGATTCCCTGCATGCAGCATGCAGCTCTTCTGAGAGGATATATTGGGACTCTGGCATCTCCAACATCCTAGGGTCTTCAAGACAATCCAGACTTCACCCTCACAGCTTCTCATAATGCTCTCTCTGTTCAGGACACCCCTGCCACATGCCTGGTCCCAGTGGCTTTCCAAACCCTGTTCTCTGCAAGAGCAGCAAGTACTCTTAAGTGCTGAGCCATCTCTCCATCTTTTTTTATTTTAGCCTCATGCACACCCTTAGGACACAGAAAGAAAGAGTACAGAAGATTCCATAACCCCTTTACTCCAACATTCTTCATGATCCTGAAGCCAGAACCACATAGTCACTAGGGGTGAACTCTGGTGTCCTTCAATCACATTCCTAGCTGCTTTGACTTGTTCTTTTCAGGAGCAGAAAATTCCTTAGGTTTTTTCTTCTTACAAGGTGGAAGCTTAGCTGCACAGGGTCTGAGGACACTACACTGCCTTTTCCCCCAATGTAGATCAGGCGTTGCCTTAATTGCCTTAGCTCTTCTAGCACAAGCCTTGGCCGTGGTGTTTCTCTTCAAAGTGTACATTTTGTGTTTATTTCTGCCCCACTTGCTCTCTTTCACTATAGGCCTCCATAAGAGTGATTACTAAGAACCACAACAGATTATCTTGAAATCTCTTCCATCAAAGAAATTAGTCCATTATGTTTTTGAATATTTGTTGATTTTTATTTTATGTGTGTGAATGTTTTGTCTGCATATATGTATGCATACTACACGTGTGCCTAGAGACTACAAAGACCAGAAGACGGTTCTGGATCCCCTTCAACAGGAGTTATAGAAAGCTATAAGCTGCCATGTGGATGCTAGAAACGGAACCAAGCTCTCTCTCTCTCTCTCTCTCTCTCTCTGCAAGAGATAACACAAGAATGATCTCTATCCCAGTTCCTATTATTGTTCCCCTTTGAAACTTTTTGAGCTGTGCCTCTGAGGTCAGCACAGCTCTCAGCGCTACTGGCTTCCAAGGTCCTACTAGGATTGAGCATTAAGCTCTGCTTATAGCATTCAACCAATTTTCTAGTCCAAATGTCCAAAGTCTTCCACATTCCTCAAAAACAAACAAACTAAAAAATTACATGGTCAGGTCTATCACAGCAATAGTGCAGTCCCTGGCACCAACTTCTGTCTTAGTTTCTTTTCTATTGCTATGATAAAAGATCATGACCAAGGCAACTTTAAAAAAGAAAGCATTTATTTTGGGCTTACTGTTCCAGAGGCATAAGATTCCATCAAGGCGAGGCAGCATGGCAGCAAGTAGCAGCATGTTGGCTGGAGCAGCAGCTGAGGGCTTACATCTCAAACAGGAAGCATAGAGAACAAACTCGAAATAGTGCAAAGCTCCTGAACCCTCCAAGCCCACCCCCAATGGCATACTTCCTCCAGCAAGGCCTCCTAATTGTCCCCAAATAGTCACCAACTGGTCCGAGTATTCAAATGTCTAAGACTTATAAGGGATGTCTCATTTGAACCACCATAAGCATATTTTATTTTATTTTATTTTATTTTATTTATTTTATTTTATTTTATTTTATTTTATTTATTTTATTTTTTAGGTTTTTAGAGACAGGTTTCTCTGTGTAGCCCTGGCTGTCCTGGAACTCACTCTGTAGACCAGGCTGGCCTCGAACTCAGAAATCTGCTGCCTCTGCCTCCCAAGTGCTGCCCCGCATATTTTATAGTGATAGTAATAACTCAGATATGAAGGTGTTCAACTATAATCTCAATGTCTGAGAAGCTGAGATAGAAGGACTGTAAAGTTTTGGGTACTCTGGGCTACATAGACCCTATCTCAAACAAACATAAGAGCAAACAAAAAAAAAAGTAGTGATAATATTTCACCCTCATAAAACTGTCACAGAATTCAAATCACAACTTAAATCTTCAATAATTCAGGTATTTTCCCTGATAATTAAAAGTTTAGTAGAAGCCGGTCGGTGGTGGCACACACCTTTAATCCCAGCACTTGGGAGGCAGAGGCAGGCGGATTTCTGAGTTCGAGGCCAGCCTGGTCTACAGAGTGAGTTCCAGGACAGCCCAGGCTACACAGAGAAACCCTCTCGAAAAACCAAAGTGGGTTTTGTAGCGTTCTTTACTTCCAATTTTACATAGATTCTGGGGATCAAACTCAGGTCACCAGACTTGGATAACAAGCACCTTTCTCCATTGATCTATCTTGCCAGTGGCAGGCAGCTTTAAATATAATGGTACAGTTGAATTGAACCATTTTGTCATACTTGTAATTATAATCTTATTATTGGTCTACCTTACAACTTAAACTTTATCCTATGTAAGTGTAAGGAAAACTTATTACACTTTTATAGGATTCAGTACTATGGTTTTAGACACGTACTAGGAACTTAGGTCCTGTACAGATAAGAGATTACTGCCCAATAAACACAAAATTACTCGGTGGGAAATTCAAATCAAGCTAAAATGAAGTACTATTTCATATCCAAGACGATACCTATAATAAAAAAGACTGTAACTAGCATTAACAAAGATGTAAAGAAAACAGATCCCTTACTCATTGCTGGTAGAAATGTAAAATGGTTCAGCTAAATATGGAACATTGTGTGGTTGTTCTCCAAAAAATTAAACAGAGTTATCCCATAACACCAAAACTTGTCTGTAAAACTGGGGAAGCCCTGGGTTTGATACAAGTACATATAAAACCAGGCATGGTAGACGAACAAAATGGCTCATTTGACAAATCTGAATTACATAGTCTCTGGGACTTACATAGAGGAAGTGGAGAATCAACTCCTGAAAGTTATCTTCTGACGTCTGCATGAGTGCTGTGGCCCAAGTACACACATGCACACAATAAATAAATAAATAAATAAATAAATAAACAAACAAACAAACAAATGTTCCGTAATTTAAAAAGACAAAGCTGGAGAGATGGCTCAGTGGTTAAGAGAACTGGCTGCTTTTCCAGAGGACCAATGCTCCCTTCTGGCCTCCACTGGCACCAGACACTCAAGTAAAAACACCCATATACATAAAATAGTTTTAAGTTTTTAATTAAAATATATTTATGTGTATATGCACCTATGTAAAAAGATATAGCAGCATACACTTGTAATCTCAGTATTTGGGAAGCAAGGTCAGAGTCTAAGGTCATACTCCACCATATATCAAATTGAAACCAATATAGATTACATAAGACTCTGTCTCAAAAGAAAGAAGGGAATGATTCAATGAGTAAAGGCACTTAATACTCAGGCTTGGAAATCTGAGTTCAATTCCTGGAAACCACATAAAGATAGAACAGACTCCAAATTCTACAAAGTTGTCCTCTGACCTCCTCACAATACAAAGGAATGTCATGCATGCTTACAAAAGACTTGACAATATTACACTAAGTGAAATCAGCCAGAGGAAAATGCCACATACTTCAAAATTTTGTTTATGTGAATTGTCCAGAACTGAACATCTTTAAGGAACAGAAAATAATTAGTGGTTAACTAGGGCTAGAGCAATAAGATAAATGATGATGTATGATCTTTGGAGGCAATGGTATACTTTAGTCAGGCTTCAACTTGCTGTGATAAAATACTCTACAACTTAAGGGGAAAAGATTTATTGTGGCTCAGTCTGTCATGGCAGAAGGCCACGGTACACACAGAAGCTAAAAACTTCTAAGAGCTGGGTATGGTGACACACGCTTTAATTCCAGCACTCAGGGGCTGAGGCAAGAGGATCTCTGCGAGTCTGACACCAGCCTGGTCTACAAAGTTAGTTTGAGAACATGGAAGGATATATAGTGATACTCTGTGTCAAAAAGAAAAAAACTCTAGGCCGGTCGGTGGTGGCGCACGCCTTTAATCCCAGCACTTGGGAGGAAGAGGCAGGCAGATTTCTGAGTTCGAGGCCAGCCTGGTCTACAGAGTGAGTTCCAGGATAGCCAGGGCTACACAGAGAAACCCTGTCTCAAAAAAACCAAAAAAAAAAGAAAAAACTCTAGAGAATGGTTGTGTTCTAAGATTCCCCCCTTTTATTCCATGTAGGCTCCCAGTATATGTGATGAGGTTGTCCACTTAGTTAATCCTCTCTGGAAATGAATGCCCTCAATGTGCTTCACTGATCTTGGAGGTGCTTTTCTTTCTTTTTTTTTATTGGATATTTTATTTACATTTCAGATGTTCTCCCCTTACCCTATTTCCCTCCTCCCTCTCAGGAACTCTCTATCCCATCCCCCTCCTCCTGCTTCTATGAGGATGTGCCCCCACCTACTCCCCCCCACACCTCACCTCCCCACCCTCGAATTCCCACACACACGGCATCCAGCCTTTATGGGACCCATTTGAGGGGGTCGAACAACCCTTTCACAGGGGTCACGTATCAGATAACCTACATATCATATACATTAAGATAAGAGTAGCAAAATTACAGTTAACAAAGTAGCAACAAAATAGTTCTATGGTTGAGGGTCACCACAACATGAGGAACTATAAAAAAGGGTCACAGTATTAGGAAGGTTGAGAACCACTGAGAGGAAAAAGGCCCAAAAATAACAAGAGTAATAACTATAACTTAAGGACAAATAATGAATAAGAAAAATGAGTTCTAGGACAAGGGTATAGCTCTGTGGTGTGCATTTGCCTAACATACAGAAGACTCTAGATTTGGTCCCCAATCGCACAAAATACTCCTCCTCCTCCTCCCTCCTCTTTCCTCCTCCTCCTGATAATAATAAATCTTTTTAAAGCAGGCAAAGAACATCACTAAGCATCCATTTTCTGATCTCTTCCTCGTGGATCCAATAGCAGCTCCTTTTCCTCCTTTTCACTTGTTTTCCTCATGGATCCAATAGCTGCTGCTGCTGCTCCTCACTTCCTCCTCATACATTCATTACTGGGGACTGAACTTAGGATCTTATGTGTGCTACATAAGAACTTTAGTGAAGACCTAAATGGCTGTGCTTTCTTTTTATTTCCAAGAAAGGATCTCAAGTCAGTTGCCCAGGCTTGCCTCCAATCCATAGAGAGGCCCTCAACTTCCCAAGGAGCTGAAGTTATAGACCTGTTGTCTTAGCTAGGGTTTTACTGCTGTGAACAGGCACCATGACCAAGGCAACTCTTATAAGGACAATACTTAATTTGGGCTAGCTTACAGGTTCAGAGCTCAGTCCATTATCATCAAGTCTCGAACATGGCAGCATCCAGGCAGGCATAGTACAGGAAGAGCTGAGGTTTCTACATCTTCATCTGAAGGCTTCCAGCAGAATATTCACTTCCAGGCAGCTAGGATAAGGGTCTTAAAGCCCACAACCCAGTGACACACCTACTCCAACAAGGCCACACCTACCCCTACAGGGCCACACCTTATAATAGTGCCATTCCCAGGGCCGAGCATATAGAAACCATAACACCTGTACAACTAGGCCTAGCTTTCTAATACCTTCTTGACCATAAAACAAAACAGAGGCAGAGTTTGGAGTCAGAGAAATCTAGAATTGAGTCCCTTTCAGCCAATAACTTAACCACACTCATTTTTATAATTTCATTTGTGAATCTCACAGGACTAATATGAAAATGCATATAAAGTACTTCCCGAAGTGCCTGGCATAATACAACAATCAATAGATAAAAGCTTTTATTTTCCACTTCTTAATATCCCCTAGGGCAGCGTTTCATTAAAGTACTATGCAAAGCCATTGAGGTGGCTTTTAGTAAAAATGCCTACTGCCAAGTCTGACAACCTGAGTTCAATCTCCAGAACCTAGGTAAGGAAAGAACTGACTGATGTAAACCGTCCTCTGACCTCATGATAAATGCATACCTATTTCCATATACAAATAGATAAGCAAATAAATGTAAAAATCATTAATAAGAATAGCAATTTTTAAAAGCACTATTCAACAATACTGACATTAAATGGTTTCTCAAGGAGACTCAATTCAGGAAGGCAGAAATATAGTTATTTTTAAAAGACTTTCCAGCAATAAATGCCATGTTGGCATTGCTGAAAAGATATGCTGCAGTGAACAAGCTATCTCTTCTATATTCAGCAATATAGAAATGTGGTGCAGCAAAAACGTTTACACACACACACACACACACACACACACACACACACACACACGCAAAAATCAGACTTCAAATCTGGAGTTTCCTCAGGCCTGGAATCACCTATTAAATTCACAGCTATATAGTATAGCCTAAAGGTAACCATTTTTCTTTCATAAAATGTTAACATAGTAATCTAAGCCTAGTAATATAAAGGCAACTACAAAACACTTCTATAAAGACCCAAATTATAGACAGGGACTCATGAATTTGTATCCCACCTCTATTCCCTCAACACATTTATTATATAAGCTTGAAGTGCTTGATTTAAAAGTTCAAAATAACTTTCCTGGGTAGTTTACCTTACTTAGTTCTATCCATGGAGAAAAAAAAATCCAACCTGAATCTGGTACATTGTTGCACTCAGTAATCCCAAATACTCAAGAGACTAAGATAGAAAGATAACTTAAGCCCTGGGGTTAAGAAATAAATTTAATATGACTCTCACCTCAAAACAAGATAAAAAGTAGTACTTTATCAACCAATGGATCAAAGGACTTCTTTAACCTTTATAGTAACTGAAAGAAGGCATATTTACAACCAACAGTAAAAATTGTCCATTAACAATATTATGTCTGTATTTTCTGGTGATCTTAGAAGACCCAGAAGGGTTGCAAAGCACTGGTTGAGACCCACTGGTCTAAACCTTTACATGGGAGCTGAAGCCCTTGAATGACAAAGATAATATTTATTTGCTTCACTCAGTTAACACATTTTTACTTTTTAAAAATATCCTGATTAATGCAACTGCTAACTGACCTACAATTTTATGTCTTTCTAGTACATTTTCATAACAATAACCATCAAGTACCAATGCACAGTCACTAAGTCAACATCTAAGAATAAAAGAACAAAACTCAGTCCTTGTTCTCAAACTTGTAATATATTATAATTAGTAGTATTATTTGCCACATTTTTTATTCTATTAGCTTTTGCTTTTATCATGTGTGAACTATCTGTTAGGTTTGGGGGTTTTGTTTGTTTGTTTTCATTTCTGAAAATGTACTGCTATGTAGCCCTCGCTAGCCTGGTAATTACTATGTAATACAGTCTGACTTTAAACTCAGCAATCCTCCTATCTCAGCCTCTTAAGAAGTACTGCCTTTACAGGCATGCCACAATGCTTGATACCATATTTCTTCATTTGTTTTTCAATGCTGGGATGTATTCTAGGGCCTCAGATCATGGACACAAGCTAGGCATGTGCCCTACCACTGAGCACCTTCAAAGTCTCTTTAGAAAAATATGCTTATCTTTGCACCATCCAAAAGTATAGTATACAATAAGGTTCATTTGTTTTGTTTACATTACTAGACGCTGGACCTTCCACATGTTAGACAAGTCTTCTACCATTGAGTTCTGGCTCTCATAAGTTGCCTAGGATGGCCTGAATTCAGTCCGTAGTCCATTGTCTACCTTGAATTTGCAATCCTCCGGTCTCAGCCTCCTGACTAGCTAGGATTATGGGCCTGTACTATCTGGCCCAGCTTACAACTAAATTTGGGGTGTTCTGTTTTTGTTTTGAGGCAAAGCCTCACTACATTACCCAAGCTGGCACAAAATTCTGGATTCAAGCCATCCTTTTGCCCTAGTCTCCCAAGAGCTGGGACTACAGATGAATAATACCATGCTCAAACCACTAAGCTTTTTTCTTCTTTTCTTATTTTGGAGTTTTGAGACAAATATGCCTATGTACACCAGGCTATTTTTGAACTCTGAATGCTGGGATTGTTCTTTTTTTATAGTCATGACTTAGGTATTTCTTCTTCTTGTCAGCACATAGATGGCTCTTACTCTGTAGCATTCAAAATTTTTTGCTGTATAAATATTTTATTACATATATATATATATATATACATTTGTAGCAGGCATACATATATGTATATACATTTTTAACTTTCATTGAAATATTCTAATATATAAAATGAATGTATATAATCTTTATACAATGTTGCAAAATTGCTTCTCATGACCATTATACCAATTTAAACTTCCCCATACAATATGTATCTTTTGACTTACACTCCTGACAACAAAAGTCTTATCAAATATTTTGATTTTTAACACTCCAATGGGATTTTAAAGGATCTTAGTTTGTTTTCTTTTTATAAAGTACAGAGGATCAAACCCAGAGCCTTGCACATTAGCAAATGCTCACAAAGCTACAGCTTCAGTCCTCAGTATGTTTTCAGTTAACATTTAACTTACAAGTGAGGTTAAGCCATCTTCCATATAAATAATGATTAACAAGCAAAGAATAAGTCGAGTCTAGGGCTGTAGCTCAACTGATGGAGTGCTTGCCTAGCAGACAGAAAGCCCTAGGTTTGATCGTAGCGTCTCATAAACCAAGCACAGGACCTACAGCTGTAATCTCAATACTCAGAAGGTACAGGCAGAAAAAAAAACCTCAAGGAGATAAAAGCAAAAATTACAGACTAGACTACATGATTATTTAGAAGCGCCAACAGATCTACTAAAAAATAAGAGGAAACAAGGAACTTAATAGAAATGTCAAGGTCAAAATTAATACTCTGACATATACATCAGTAATAATCATTAAAAATTATAATTTAAGGGACTGGAAAGATGGCTCATCCACATAGTGGTTTACAACTATCTGTAAATCCAGTTCTAGGAAATCTAATGACCTCTTCTGTCCTCTGCTGCTACCAAGCATACACAAGGTGCATAGATGTACATGCAGATGAAATACTCATACACATAAAAATAACTTTAAAAAGAAAACATAATTTAAAAACAACTAGCTGGAACTGGGTATGGTGGTGCATACTTATAGTCTCAACATTCAGAAGGCTGAATGAGACAAGATGACAATGAGTTCAAGCCCAGCTTAAGCTACATTGTGAGACAGAATCTCAATCCTGCCTCCCCACAGAGAAACAAAAAACACCTGTCATGCTCATAAGAACAACAAAGCTATAAAATACTCATTTAAGAATATACTCGCCGGGCAGCACTGGTGCACGCCTTTAATCCCAGCACTTGGGAGGCAGAGGCAGGTGAATTTTCTGAGTTCGAGGCCAGCCTGGTCTACAGAGTGAGTTCTAGGACAGCCAGGGCTATACAGAGAAACCCTGTTTCAAAAAAAAAAAAAAGAAGAAGAAGAAGAAGAACAAACTTAAGAAGAAATATGCAGTACCTATGTAAAGAAAACTGAAATTCTACTGAAACACATAAATAACATCAACATTGCTCAGAGGAAAGATCTACTATTGGTATCTTGTTTTGTTTTGGGTTTTTGAGACAGAATCTCATGCAACCCAGGTTCATTACAGAACCAAGGATAATCCTGAATTCCTGAACCTTCCAGCTCCTTCTCCAAGTGCTAGGATTATAGGTATGTACCACCACACCCAACTCAATGTCTTCATTATTGTTTTTTTCTATTTTGTGACACAGGGTCTAGTTATTCAACCCAGTCTGTCCTTGAACTCACAGCAACCCTCCTGTCTCAGTCTCTCCAAGTGCCAGGATTGTAGGAATTCACCATCACATTTGCACAGCCACCTTCCCTACTACCAGTTTATCAAAAAGTCAGGGCCGGGCGGTGGTGGCGCACACCTTTAATCCCAGCACTTGGGAGGCAGAGGCAGGCGGATTTCTGAGTTCGAGGCCAGCCTGGTCTACAGAGTGAGTTCCAGGACAGCCCGAGCTACACAGAGAAACCCTGTCTCGAAAAAACCAAAAAAAAAAAAAAAATGTCAGTGTGAAACCAATCAAAATCCCAAACAAATGGGTTGATTCTCACAGGGCACACAAGGAAAACTAAAAATATCTTGAAGCAGAGGGCATGTTAGCTCATTTCTGGGAGGCTAAGGCATACAAACTGCTATGTGTTCCTGGCCACTTTGGGCTACAGTAAGGCAGCATCAAAATTCCCTCACCCCTAAAATTTTGAAATAAGACAATAAAAATTTTACTTTATCAAATACCAACATACAATATAACTATAATTACCTAAACAATATGGTTTCAGCACAGAAATAGACATACATTTTTTTAAAAACTAAGAAAGCAGCACACTTGGGAATATATTCCACTGTAAGAATTTCAAATTTGTGGAGAACAGATAGTATAATAAATTGTGTCAGGATAAATGGCTATCTACTCGGGGAGGAAAGTTAAAGATTTACCCAAGATCAGGCGCAAAAGTAAATTTAAGGTGGATTATAGAGATAAATATAAAAGCAGAGTTACATCAATTACTAAAAGAAACTCTGGCGCAACAGGAAGAAAGGATTTCTTAAAAAACTAAAGAAAGGCTTCCTTTTTGTTGTTTTTGTTTGTGACAGGGTCCCTCTATCATATAGTTCTGGCTTCTCCTCATCCAGAGTGCTGGGATTAAAGGCATGAGGCAGAGGAAGATGAAGTTCTAAATTTAAGGTCAGGTCGGTCTGCAGAGTTCTAGGGCAGCCAGGGTTACATATTGAAACCCTATCTCAAAAAAAAAAAAGAAAGAAAGAAAGAAAGAAAGAAAGAAAGAGAGAGAGAGAGAGAGAGAGAGAGAAATGGCTGAAGAAATACTTAACAATAAGGTACATATTCAAATAAATTTTATCAGTTACAACTTATTGAAAATGTTTTAGAAACTCACCATGTGTTTCTAAATCCTCTTACACATGTTTCCATTCAATCATCACAAGAATCCTGAGATAAGTAAAACTATTATTATTCTCTTACAAATTAAAAAAAAAAAAAAAGAGGCTCAAAAAAATTAAGTGACATGTGGTGAACATGGCCCATGCTTACAATCTCAGCACTCGACTGCCTGGGCTGACTATAATGAGATCCTGTCAGAAGAAAATGTGGGTGCTCCAGCTACTCTGACAGCTGATACAACAGGATCCTACCAGACTCGGGGCTGGCCTGGGCTCCTAGTCTCTTTTATTAAAAAGATGGCTAGCTGGGCGGTGGTGGCGCACGCCTTTAATCCCAGCACTTGGGAGGGCAGAGGCAGGCGGATTTCTGAGTTCGAGGCCAGCCTGGTCTACAGAGTGAGTTCCAGGACAGCCAGGGCTACACAGAGAAACCCTGTCTCGAAAAAAAAAAAAAAATCACGAGGAATGTAATTCAGAACGCTTGTTGAGCCCTAGGTTGGACCATCAGCACCTCATAAAGCCCAATGTGGTGATGCGCACCCATAATCTCAGAGCAGAGGATCAGAAACTCAAAATTATAGTTGGCTACATAGCAAATCTGAGATCAGCCTGGGCTACACGAGACTACTTCAAAGGCCAAAAGATTTAAAAGTAAACAGATATCAAGTAAATTGAACTAAAATTGCACAGCTAGGGGAAAAGCCAGAGGTAGGAGAAAGGGACAGCTCAGTGCCAGAGAACTTAATTAGAATGTGCCAGATCCTGAATTCTATCTCTAGCTCCACAAAAAAAGCGAGAGTTACTCCTAATAAGGGGCCCCTTGTAATACACACTCATATAACTCTATGTTGCATATATAAACGCTACAAAACTACATCACATTCTTTGGAAATAAAGTCATGCCAGGGATTGGTTGCATATATATTAGTGAAGAAGTCAACTGAAAGCCAGGCATATTGACATCACTCCTACAATCCCAGCACAATAGGAAGCTGAGGATTACAACTTTTAGGCTACAGGGGCTATGTTAAAATTAAAAAAAAAAAAAAAAGGAAAAACAAACTCAGTGAATAGACTTAATCCATAATCATCTATCATTTAACCAAAAATTGGAATTGCATATGTCTAAAAAAGCAATTATATCTGCTATATAGTTTATAATTGTTAAGATTAGAAATCTATCTATCCAAATAATTTGAGTCAACTTCTTTGATTCTTTTTGATGGTGGTGGCGGCGTTTGTTTTAGGTGTTTGTGTGGTTGGCTGGTGGTTTGGTTGATTGGTTTGAGACAACATCTTGCTATTTAAGCCCAGACTAGCCTAGAATGACCCATGTGACTCAGGCTGCCCTGGAACACAAACTAGATCTCCCTATCTCTGCTTCTACAGTGCTAAAATTATAGGTATGCTCCACCATGCCCAACTGTTTTTCTCTAGTATTAAAGGAATATTTCACTTTACACAATGTAGACCAGGCTGGTCTTGACATTAAAGTACTCCTGCCTCACTTTCCTGAGTGCTAGGATTACAGGAATGTACCACTGTGTATGACACATAATATTAGTTCAAAATAACACTGGAGAAATGGCTCAATAGTAAAATACTTATTTTACAAGTATCAGGACCTGAATTCAGATTACCCAGCATCCATGTAAATAAAAGCTGGGCATGGTGCTTATCTGTATTCCCAGCAACAAGAGTCAGAGACAGGTAGATCCCAAGTGCTCACTGGTTAGCAATTTGGTGAGTTTCATGTTCAGCAAGAGATCCTGTTTCAAAAACTAAGATGGAGCACTCTAGAGGAAACCACCTGCTGTTAACATCTAACCTCCAGACACAGTGGTATGCATGAACTCATCTGCACATACATGAATAGCCCACAGAGATATATAAATGAATAAGTAGGCAAAAAAGCATCGCTATAATTTCAACATAAGAATTTGTTTGTCTCATCATATGAGGTTTAAATCATATAAAAGTCTTCATGGGACAGATGTGATGGCTCAATGAGTAAAGGTATTTGCTATACAAGCCTAATAATGACCTGAGTTCAATCCTAGAAAACTGATATAAAGAAGGAGGGAACAAACTTCTTAAAGTTGTCCTCTGACTTAAACACACACACACACACACACACACAGAGGCACTAATAATAATTTAAATATAAAAGTCTCTATGACTCGTACAGGGCTTTGGCATCCACAGACACCAAGTATAATGCACAATCTTCACAAATGTAAAGTTTAAAAACTTTCAAGCAATTCACACGTAAAAGAAGGGAAGAGGTGGACGTAAAATCTTACCATGAGTTGAGAATCTCTTGGCATTTGATAGCTACTAGGATAGGAAGTGTCAGCTTTTTTTAATGGTGTGACATCTGGTAAGCTGACCACACTCCCAACAGAAGTAGTGCAACACAGAATGAACTCCATGAGGAAAAGAAAGGAAACTCTGGATGGGGAGAGGGGTGAAAGTGGATGTGAGGAGTGGGGAGGGGGTAGCAAGATGTCAGAGAATTCCATGTAAGAATTTTAAAAATTATCATTTTTAAAAGGTTCAGAGCCTTTTAAGAGTTAAGAGCACTAACTGTTCTTGAAGAGGGCCAAGGTTTGGTTCCCAGCATCCATATGGCAGTTCACAATTCTAGAGTAACAAACACCCTCTTCTGGCCTCCACAGGCACCAGGCATGCATGGAGTACACATATATACATGCAAGAAAAACATTCATACAAATAAAATGTATAAGTCTTCAAAAAAAATTGTTCAAAGGGGCTGGATAGGTGGCTCAGGAGTTAAACGACTGGCTGCTCTTCCAGAGGCATGGAGTTCAATTCCCAGCAACCGCATGACAGCTTACGACTGTCTGTAACTCCAGTTCCAGAGGATCTGGAACATTTTTGCAGGCAAAACACCAATGTACATAAAAATAAAAAATAAATTTTTAAAAAACTATTCAAGGTCATCCTTGGTTACACAACTTTAAGGGCAGCCTTAGGGTGAGGGGGACGAATGAATGAAAGAGCAAAATGGCAATTAGCAACAAAAGAAAAGCTAGACTTCATGATGTTTCAAGACATTAGTGCCAAAAACACACCATCAAGAGAGCAAGCAGGCAGCCGGGCGGTGGTAGCACATGCCTTTAATCCCAGCACTTGGGAGGCAGAGGCAGGTGGATTTCTGAGTTCGAGGCCAGCCTGGTCTACAGAGTGAGTTCCAGGACAGCCAGGGCTATACAGAGAAACCCTGTCTTGAAAAACAAAAAAAAAAAAAAAAAAAAAAAAAAAAGAGAGCAAGCAGGCTGAGCCAAGGGGATCAGAAATTCAAAACCTGCCCTGGGCTACACAGCAAGAGTCTCAAAAAAATAAAATCAAAATCAAAAAACCTTAATCAACCAAAGTACAAAGACTGGGCTGTAATGTAACTCAGTAAACTACCTATCTAGCATATAGAAGATCTTGCACCATGAAAAAGAAAAACACTCATAGAATGGGACAATGTATTTGCAAAGGATATCAACTATCAGGGTACAGTATCTAGAATGCAGTTCTTAAAACTCATATAACCAAAAAAAAAAAAAGAGCCAAATTTTAAAATAAGTGAAGGTCTTTTAAGATCTAGAACTCTATGTAGACCAGGCTGGTCTTAAGCTCGCAGTGAACTACCTTCCTCTACCTTCTCAGTGCCTGTCTCAATAGCTCTGCTGGGATTAAAGGCATGTGCCACCACACCATACACGACAGATGTTTTACCACTATAAATTAAAATAAAGTTCTAAAACCATCAAAAAAGCCTCCAATAATTCATTTAAAAAGACAAGCAAATTTAAATAGACAGTTCAAAATATTTCTTCAAAGAAGAAATATAAATAGACAAAGCAGAAGAGACATCATTAGTCATTAGGAAAATGCAAATCAAAACAACAATACCACTTCACAGCCACCATGAGGCCATTATAAAAAAAGCAACAAGTTTTGGGAGAAGGTACAGAAATTGGAATGCATATATATTGGGTATGATAATGTATAATAGTGGCACTTCTGTAGAAAACAGTTGGTATCTGATCTAGTAATTTCTTTTCTGGTTACATACCCAAAATAAGTTAAAATGGGTGCTTAAACAAAATCTTACACATGAATATTTACAGCAGCACTACCCTCAAAAGTTTAAAGGTGGGAACATTCCAGATATTCATGAACTTATGAATGGAATATACCCATACAATAGTATATTACTCAACCATAGAACGGAATGAGACATTCATGCACAGAGGGTGAATCTCAAAAACACATTAAGTAAAAGAAGCTGGGCATAAAGGCTGAGGATATGGCTTGTGAGGGCCTGAATGTAGATCCCCAAAACCCAGGTAAAGCCAGATGATGTAATTCCAATATTCCTACATCAAGTTGGGAAGTGGAGACAGGAGAAATCCCAGATGAAATACCCTGTCTCAAACAAGATCAAAGGCAAAGACTAGTTTAGTTGCCTTAAGTTGTCTTCTGACTTCTGTATGTATAGCATCCACACTCAAAAAAAAATATATATACACACACGGGGGGGGGGGTCATGTAAAGATTTACTAGAAAAATGTCTAACATAAGAGGTTTAGAGTTTATATTATGATTAGAGACTGAACAAAGCCATTGAGACTGGCAAGTAAGAGCCACTGGATGTTAGAGGTAGGAGAAAAGGAAGCAAACACTAAATGAGTAAGTACAGAGTTTCCTTTCAAGATGATGAAAACATTTTGGAATTAGATACTCACCCCACATACAGTAAAATTCCTTAATGCCAAAGGCATATACTTTAAAAATGGTTTAAAACCAGGCTTAGTGGCTCAGGTCTATAATCCCAGCAATTTGGAAGACTGTGGTAAGAGGATCACAAATTCTTTTTTTTTTTTTTTTTTTCGAGACAGGGTTTCTCTGTGTAGCCCTGGCTGTCCTGGAACTCACTCTGTAGACCAGGCTGGCCTCGAACTCAGAAATCCGACTGCCTCTGCCTCCCAAGTGCTGGGATTAAAGGCGTGCGCCACCACCGCCCGGCGGATCACAAATTCAAGGTCTTCCTAGGCTACAAAGTTAGTTCAAGGCCAGCCTAGGCAACTTATTGAGACCTCTCTCAAAAAGAAAAGAGGGCTGAGGATATTGGTCAGTGGCAGACTGCTTTCAGGGCAGCTGTAGAGCCAATAGGTTCAATCCCAAAATCATAAATTTGTTACTGGGTTTTATCACAATTTAAAAGAACCCATTCGAAAACATGACAAAGCTATATCTCAATTCTTCTAAGATTTTTTTAAAGGAGATGGAGTGGGGATATATGGGTTTCCCTACACCAAATGTTTAAGTAGCTGGCAGGAGAAGGTGAGAGGGAGGGGCTGGAGAGATGGCTCAGTGGTGGTACACCCCTTTAATCCCAGCACTTGGGAGGCAGAGGCTGGCCTGGTCTATAGAGTGATTGGACAGCCAGGGCTACACAGAGAAACCCTGTCTTGAAAAAAACAAAAAAAAAAGCCGGGCAGTGGTGGCACACGCCTTTAATCCCAGCACTTGGGAGGCAGAAGCAGTCGGATTTCTGAGTTTGAGGTCAGCCTGGTCTACAGAGTGAGTTCCAGGACAGCCAGGGCTACACAGAGAAACCCTGTCTCGAAAAAAACCAAAAAAAAAAAAGAGCACTGGTTGCTTTTCCACAGGTCCTGAATTCAATTCCCAGCAACCACATGGTGGCTCAGAACCATCTGTATTCTGGTATATCTGAAGACAGCTACAGAGTACTCATATACATATATAATAAATAAAATCCACTATATAGACCAGGCTGGCCTTGAACTCACAGAGCTTCTTTAAAAAAAATGAGAGGGAAAGGCAACCAGAAGGGAACAGTTTATATGGAAAGAAGGGAAGAGGAAAACTGTTTCAGAAGGAATATATATCCCTGAAAGAAAGAGCATTAAAGGCTCATTTCTACAATAAGTCTCTCTCAACAGCTTCAACATTTTGCAAAAGAAACATCTCATGATACAGAACAACTATGAATATAGTACTCATATATGAAACCCAAAAATAAAAATTAAATTAAAATTAGCATCAATTCTAATTTCAAATCAAATGCCTTTATATGTGTCCTTTACAGCTATCAAAGTTAGTTGTTGCCTAACAATATCACAAATTTTATGATATCTTAACTAAAAATGGGTAAGACACTCTCCTGTGAAAGAATCCTGGCTTTTAGCCAGGAGACCTAAGGATCTCTACAAATAGAGCTGGACACTTAATACTAAAATAAAAAACAGAATTTTTTTTCTTGCACACAATCCATCCTCACACAAAAACACGTACACAAAAAAAATAAGTTTTCTTTTATTAAAAAAAGATTTATTTATTGTGTATATAGCATTCTGCCTGCATATATGCTTGCACACCAGAAGAGGGCGCCAGATCTCATTATAGATGGCTGTGAGCCACCATGTGGTTGCTGGAAATTGAGCTCAGGACCTCTGAAAGAGCAGACAGTGCTTTTAACCGCTGAGCCATCTCTCCAGCCCTTATGTTTTTCTTTTGAGAGCCTCATTATGAATCCCTGGCTGTCCTGGAACTCACTATGTAGATCAGGCAGGCCTTGAACTCACAGAGCTTCATCTGTCTCTACCTTCTAAGTGCTGGGATTAAAGGCCACCACGCCCAACCCTACTAATTACTTTTAATTCAGTTACATAACAACTAGAAACTAGAAACGTATTACTACTACATTATTTCTTGTTTGTTGTATCCCTACCTATTGTTTCTTCTCAGACTTTGGTCTTATTAATTACTGTCTAAGCAATGGACAACTTAGTGAAAACAGAAACTTCTGCTTTATGAAGAAAATCTTAAACCAATTTTACAAATATCTAATGCCCAAAACACTAAAAAATAATTATGGTAGTGAATGTAGATTTGTGATGTAAGCATTAACATTGACTAGATCAAGCATTTTGTTTTGTTGTTGTTGTTAGTTTTGAGACATGGTCTCACCAAATACCCCTAGATGTAAAAAAGGCTGGCCCTGAACTCACAAACATCTGCCTGCCTCTGTCTCCCAAGTGCTGAGATGAAAGATATTATACCACCATATCAGACTTATCTTTGACCTTTATAATCCCTTTAAAATATGAAGACACATGAGGACAGTGTAAAAGTATGTGTAAAGTATGTAGACAATCTAAAGAGGGGCACAGTGAAGAAGACAGCAAAAAGATAAAAGGAGAGGCAGAAAAGGCTTTCAGGAAATAAGCCTATTACTTCTCTTCAGCTTCACTCCAAGAAAATCTAGCTAAAAGCTAGGAGACCCTCTTTCCTGAAAGAGTTACACATTTTGAGGCTCCCACTGTACCTATTTCTGCTCTACAATAATGTGTTTGATATTATATATATTGGTATGTATGCATATATATTACCCTATTATATTTATATTCATACAAAACATATTCATCTCCATCTCAATCTCAAACTAAACGAAATATTAACCTTTGTGTTAAAACTTTAAGTAGTCAAAGAAAGGATTATATTCTTTTCAATTTCAAAACAGAATGAAATGTTCTTAAATTTACAGTTCCACGAACTCAGATGTATGTCAGCAAAACCTGTAAAAATAATCATGAAAAGTTAAAAATCCATAATCATTAATCTTGACCCAGAACAGAATGAAAACATCACAAGACCTCCTTACCAGAAGCTAAGTAACATATTCAGAGAACAAAATGTCCAAGTAATCTATTGTAATTTAAAGTTATACCAGCTGCAGATGCAGCTCAGTGGTAAAGGGATTGATTGCCTAGCATGTTCAAGGTCCTGAGTTGAACCCTCATCAAACAAAGAAACAAATACACTAAAAGCAAGTGCCATTTTTCACAGAAAATAAACTCCAAAATAACCAAAAACACCAGGTATCACTATTAAACACTCAAAATCTGATTTTGTACATTTTAACTAACATTTAATACAAAGTATCTTTCCCTCGGGCTGTCCAGTTTAACTAAATTTTAAAGTCAACAACCCAAAGAGTTACAGGCTGTCTAAAAACACCTCCAACCATACACTAAGGTCTGTTTTAAAAGTTCTCTTTATATTAAAATTTAGAGGCAGAGGCAGGCAGATTTCTCTGAGTTACAGGCCACCCTGGTCTACATAGCAAGTTTCAGGTCAGCCAGGGCTGCATAGTGAGACCAAGTATCAAAAAAAAAAAAAAAAAAAGCCAAAACAAAACAGTGCCCATGAAAAATGGATACAAAGCCTCCAAATATTGGATGCAATCACTACTGCACAGATTTTCACAACTCAAGACTATTGATTGATCCATGCAACTGTCTCAGCAGTAGGTCTTAAGGAATCACACCTGAAAGCTGAGGCAGAAGGACCGAAGGGAATTCAAGACCAACCTTGGCTACATAGTAAATTTCAGGCCAGTCTTGGTTACAGGACGAAACCCTGTCTCAAAAAGGGAAAGAAAAAGAAAAACAGACAGAAGAGCAAACTCGCACCTTATTTTTACAGTGTATCAACTGGCAAGATATAGAAGGACATACTGGAGGTTTCCCATACACATCCCACCATATAAATGTTTCACAGCTCTTAACTAAACAAAACCTCTTTCAATAAAGCGAAACCACCTCGTGACTTTTCTCCTACCCCTATCATCCCCTCCCCTCTCCATTCCCAGCAAGTCAGTCACAGAGAACACACCACACCTCTCAATTCCTTTGCACCTAACACAATTTACACAGTCTGCTATATCCCTCACCCAGATTTTAGTCCTATCGACCCTCCTACATCAAATGAACCTCTAAATTAAGCCTATTCTTTTCCCCCACTCCATTTCCATCAATATAACACATCCAAACCTTGTTGAACATCCCACACCCAAAGCGATTCTTTTTAAGTAGCACCAATCTTACTTAAATGATCTCTCGGTTCCTTTGTCAACCATCTCCTGTATCCTCACCTTCCCTGTCTCTTGGTCTCCCATCAACTGCCAAAGTTGCCACCCTCCCCAACAGAAACAAAAAAGGAGAAACGCACCTTAACCTCCGATCTGTCCTTCCCCACTTTTCCCCCCCCTCTTAATTTCCCTCTCCGTATTCCTTCACTTCGACTCCAGCTCTTACAACCCCAAGACCTGAGTCCGGCCTCGTCCAGTACCTTTGGGTGACCGCACGCACCATGCCTTGGTCAAGCAGCTCCCCCTCAACACACACACACACTGGGGCGCTTACTCTGAACAGCGGTCTGTTCAGAGTAAGCGAGGCCGCCGCTGCCTCTTTCCATTCATCCTGGGCCCATTCATCGCTCAGCCCGATCCTGGACACGCCCCCCGGCCTCCTCCCTCTCGCAGGTCCCGAGCTGGCCGGGACCCTCACCTCACTAGAGACTCTGACCGCTAGAGAACGACTCTATTCAGTTCTCCCTTGCTGTCTCTCAAGCCTTCTCCAGCCCCCCGACCGGCTACAGCGTAGACGAGACACATACACATATACCTCCTCCTCTACCGCCTCCTCCGATGCTTCTTACTCCCCTCCTCAGTGTCTGGAGCTCGTCTCCGAGTCCCGTGCGCGTGCGCGCGTCTCCCCGCGAGCCCACCGAGCCAGCAACCGTGGTTAGGTGAAGAGCGGGCGGGGTTGGGGGAGCAGGGTGCGAGCCCAAGCTCGCGCTCGCCCCGCAGCTGACCAAGCGCACGCGTACTGAAGCCAGAGAATTCTGATGGACTGGAGAGGGGCGGGGAAGGGAGGGGAAGGGAGGGTTTAGGGAGGGAGGGAGAGGGGGGAGGGGCGGAGAAAGCCAACTGAGCAGCCCAAACTCGGAACGGCCCCTAGCAGAGCGAGGTGCCCAGAGGCTGGCCAGCAGGCGCCTGCGCACACCTTCCCCGAACTCAGCGCAGTGAGGTATGGATGCGCGTCGAGGAGAGACTTCTCTCCCCAGCCCAGAGGCAAAAAAAAAAAAAAAAAAAAAATCTCAGCGAGGAGCCACGCAAGACACCGCTTGTGTGTTCTGAAGCACTGGTCCTCGCGGCTGCTTTACCTTTTCCCCCCTCAAAAACAAAGAATACATAAAAAGAGGTCCGAGCACACACCACTTCTTTGCCACCAGCAGACCACTTGCACCTCATTGTAAACCGTTAAATGACCCAGCTCTGTGGATATGTGGTACCCACCAGTACCCTTCGCCCACCACCCCTTACTCACTTTTGCTAGGTCCCGGTTTATCTCGCGAGACCCATACCTGCCAGCTTTGGGATTAGAAGTCGAAGCACAGATTTACAAATACCTGTCTCCTGGTTATGTTGAGAGGGCGATGGCCATGGCATATACCACCGCCGCCCCCCCGCCCCCAGGACCTCAGTGCGCGCGGGGGAGGGGGGGCAACAACCAAAGAAGGGATGGGAGAGGGAGCTAACCGATTTTTGACGGCCTGTAACCGCTAGGCCTAGGCACGTGGCCTGTGCCTCGCAAGCGGGTGCAGTGTACCCTGGGAATTGTAGTTTTTATTCCCACCTCTCTTCCACCCACCCACCCCCCTTCAGCTATACATAGGCCTCAGACACAGAAAGGGGGGATTATCGACGCCATTTTGTGGGGAACAATGGCCAATGGCCCCAGTGAGGACGGATGGGGGGAGGGCGCAATGGTTTAAGGGTTCAGTTAACCTCCACTGGCCCCTCGGTATCATAGCAACCCCTTCAGAAGCCTGGCCCCGCCCCCTTGTTACTCTGCCGAGCTTCTGGACTGCTAGCAAGGGAAAATGCCACTTTCTCCCAGAGGCTAGCCCAATCACCCATTACCCACCTCTCTGAAAACTCCTAGTTCCTCAAATTAATTAAGGCTGCCTTCTTCGACCTTTCACTACATAAGAGCCTCAGCTCAGTGGCTTTAAGAACTGCTTCATATGCTATATGAGGCATGGTGAGGAATTGTTTTTTTTTTAAATATGTAACAACCCTGCCTTGACAAAGGAGGAAACTGAGGCTCAAGGAGGAGAAAACAGACATGACTTGCTGAAGGATGGCTAAACAAACACCAGTCAATAGTTTCAAAGATTAGCAAGTTATTTCAAGCCTTATTCAGTCCACTACTCCCATGAGATAATAAGTAGAAACTGTGACCACCTCTTTAACTTCTCCATGTTGACTGTTCCTACTACTACCACACATCTGTCTTCAAAGACCTGGCTCACTTGGGGCTCTGCCTCTGCACCTTCTCTGAGCTTGATGATACAATCAACACAGAACAATACTTAGGAATGTTAGCCCTTCAACCCGCTCTGATACAAACTCTTCTAGGTAGGCTCCCTTCGACTACCAAATACTTGTTCAGTAATTCAGTGCATTACACAAACGCATACAGTCTTAGGAATCTGAAAATCAGATAATCTGTTCCCATCCAAGTATAGATCTTTCATATTTTTACATTTTTGTAAAAAAAATTTTATTCAATTCCTTTTTACAAGTTACTTTGAAGATTTTTTTTTAATGTGTATGAGTGTTTTACTTGAATGCATGTATGTGTACCACGTGTATGTCTGGTGCCCACAGAGGTCAGAAGAGGGTACTGAGTTACCTGAAACTGGAGTTACATATAGTTGTAAGCTGCTGTGTGGGTACTGGGACCCAAACCCAGGTCCTCTGCAAGAGCATGAGGGCTCTTCACTGCTGAGCCATCTCTTCCTAAATAGACTTAGGATTGATATGTGCTGTCCAGAAGTAAGCACAAATGCCATCATAGGCAGAAATGAGAGTAAGCAATTATAGCTATCACCACTATATGTTAAAGCATTCCCTTCTTATCCACTAGTTTCCACTGTCAAGTGCCACTTGTGATATTCCCTTTTATCTACTAGAAAATTTGAGTCATTATTAACCACTTCATCTGCCAGAAAATTTGAGTCATTATTAACCACTCCATCTACCAGAAAATTTGCGTCATTATTAACCACTTCTAATTTGACTTTATAATATCCCATAAAAATATCCAATAACCTAGTTATGTTTGGAAGCACTACTGCCGAGAGACCACAAAGTTTTCACTGGAATCCTTTTTGGTGTTCCCACACACACACCGGGGGCGGGGGAGAGAATCTTTGAAACAAAGATCTTGTGTAGCTCAGGCTGACCTTGAGCTCACTATGTATCCATGAATAACCTTAATCAAATTCCTGATCCCAAGGCTGGGATTACAAAATGTACCACCACACCCACCTGAATCAGTTTTAGATGTCAGCATCCCAAAGCAATCCCTATTATTATTAGTTTTCCTGCTTGGCCACACTCTCCTTGATATATCACAAAATAGACTATGAGAGAGGTAGAGAAAAATATATGGAATATATCTCAAAATAATATTGAGCCACATACGCTTTCTATTAAATGTTACTATCCTGATAAAGAGCATGAAATGTATTTCTTATCCAGTCACCTACTACTTAAGGCAGCAAATCTAAGGGCATGAATTTCTGGATGACATTTTCTCTAAACAAGCCTTAAACCTGGGAAGAGTCTCACCAAGATCATCTAGGGGCTATTAATACCCACCTTCCTCCCAGAGCAAAATGGCAGCTCCCTTTGGCTTAGTGACTTACTTAGAAACATACAACCTTGCAGTTCTGCTATTCTTGCTATATATGTCTGTTCTTTTCTTTGAAGATACAGTATTTCCACATGTGTCCAGGGCATATGTCAGGGGGCAAATTGTTTGGGCACCTGACTCCTGGGCAGTATAAATCTAAATAAGCCCACCTTGCTTCTCTGTGTGAAGTGTCACAAAGCTAAACTCCTCTAGAAAGTATACAAGGAGCAGAGCCCCAAAGCCAGAACAGTGGTTGCTGAAACAACTGCCCATTCTCTTCAATAGATCAGGCCTTGGGGTCTATTTTCATCCACATAAGCAAGTCATTCTTAGGGGAAAATCTCTCATGTAGCAGATATAAATCACAGTCTACCCACTCAGGTGTATAATAATAACAACTAGCAATTAAATAGTGTTTCCTGTGTGCTTTATTTGAATCCACTGAATCATAATCATCATTCATTCTTTCTTTTTTGAACCAAAATTTTATTTATTCATCTCTTGAATTTGAAGTACTCCTCAATGGCATCCTTGACCTGAGCTTCTTTGCCACAGTCCTTAACTACTACACAACTGCAACCAACCACTTTCCGTGGCCTGCCCTCTCGATCGATTCTACAAAGGCCTACCCTTGCCCCTAATTTCTTATCATCAATCTTAATCAGGTTGATTTGGTGTTCTGCACAAAGTGTCTCCATCAGCATGACATACACGGACTTATCACAGTTGAATGCAAGCCCACAGAGATGGGCTTGGCACTTGTCTAAGGCTTTGGCAGCTTTGCATATGCCAAGTGCTAGGCCATCATGGATGACAGCCGTCTTTAGTACCTCTTGTAGAGCAGTGTTGACATTACACCTCCAGCAACTATGCCTTCCTCAGCCATGGCAGTGGATTATGGGTCATGATGAATCTTGAATACACCCAAGCCTCTGCCTTTGCACAACTCGGCAGAGGCAGGGGAAAAGTATAAGCATCATTCTTAACATCATTTTTCACATTTGTAAACCATAGCACAAAGATGTTAAATACCTTGCCCAAGAAAACTCAGCAAGTAAGTAGCAGGGCTAGAATTTGAACCTGTGCTTTTAGATATTTTGTTCCTTTTGAGGAGAGCGATAGGTGAAACAGAGTTTCATGTAGTCCAGGCTGGTTTCGAAGGCACTATGTGGTTGAGGATAATCTTGAACTCCTAATCCCCTGATTCCACTTCCTAAGTGTTGGTACTGCAGACATGAGCCATCACACTCCAACTCTACTGCATTTTTCTTTATTGTCTAGCATTCCCAATTACTTTGTGCTCTAATAAGCTTCCCCATTCACTGGGGCAAGAAAAGAACCTCTTAATTCCTCTTGATGTCCCATCATCCCAGGCTGCAGCCACATTACTGGGCTACTATATACTATTGACATGTAGGAGCAAAGGGATTAATTTCTTGCTATCAAGCCATACAGATTAGCAATCTATTACCTATTCCCACAATTTCCTTTATACTGTCAGACACTGTGTTACATTAGTGCTTGCCACCTTTGTGGTAACTTTTTAAAGACTGACTACAATAGGTCTTGTTCTCCCAGGCATTGCTTTCTACCCTGAGATGGTGCCAGAAAGCAGGATACATACTCCTTCTACATAGCACCCAAGGATATCACTATTGGCATTGCATTATCCCCAGCCTTAAAGGGCAAGAAGTGCCAAAATACTTTGTATATATACAAAGGGCCAATTTACTTGTATAAGTACAAAGTAAATTGATCACTATATCTAAGAAACACTTGCATTCCCGTGTTTATTGTGGCACTATTCACAACAGCCAAGATATGGAATCAGTCTGTGTCCATCAGTGAATGAGTTGTTCATTGTGTTGCCTAGGTTTTTATGTCAACTTGACACAAGCTAGGGTCATCTGGGTAAAAGGCAGTTCGATTGAAAAAATATCTCCATCTGATTGACCTGTCCCACGCTTGTGAGACATTTTTTTGATAAATGGTTGATGTGGGAAGGCCCAGCTTATTGTGGGCTGAGATACCTCTGGGCTGATGGTCCTAGGTTGCATAAGAAAGCAGGCTGAGCAAGCCATAAAGAGCAAGTCAGTAAGCAGCACTGGTCTGCTTAGGTCTGTCTGCTTGTTTCTTCCTTGAGTTCTTGTCCTAACTTCCATTCAGGAATGGAAAGGGGCCTAAGAGTTGTAAGATGAAACAAACCCTTCCCTCTCCCCCTCCCCAAGTTGCCTTTGGTAATGACATTTTATCACAGCAATGGGAACCCTAACTAAGACAGTAATGTCAATGCAGGGCATAAATACAATGAATGCTATCAAACCATACAGAGAAGGAGGTCAAAGGCAGGGAGTTGTAGATCAGTGGTACAGTGTTTTATGCCTAAAGCCCTGAATTTGATACCTATCACCACTGTAGAAATAAAATAATTGAAATAAAAACAAAGGCAATCCCAGGATTGAGGATGTAGTTAAGGGCTAAAGTACTTGCCTAGTACTGTAAAAGAAGCCCTAGGTTCTATCCCAACACAGGAAAAAGAAGGAAATGTCATTCATGAGCAATGAGGTAGAATCTGGAGAACATAACATTACATGACATAAGCCAAACCCATAAAGACATGATCTCGCTTATGTGTGAAACCTAGGAAATAGAGGTAGAGTTGGCTCAGCAGGTAAAGGTGCTTGCCTCCTAACCTGTATTAGATCCTCAGCATTCACATAAAAGTAGAAAAGAAAACCAGCTTCACAAAGTTGTCCTCTGACCTCCATCCACACGCATACTATGGCGCAAAATTTTTTTAAAATAAATAGAGTCAAAGAAACTGGGCACATTGGTATATACCTATAATCCTAGCACTTGGGATGGTTGTAGATACCAATAATTATAACACTGAGACAGAAGTAGGAGAATCACTGAAGGTTTATGGCCTGGCCAAGCCTGGTATACAACACAAGTTTCAGGTCAGTCAGTGCTACATAGCAAGACTTTGTCTCAAAACCAACCAAACAAAAGCAGTAGGGTGCGGTAGCCCGTGGCTTTAATCCCAGCCCTTCAGAGATAGAGGCTGATGGATCTCTGTGAGTTGGTCTACATAATCAGTTCTAGAACAGCCAAGGTTACAGAGAGAGAAACTCTGTCTCAAAACGAAAACAAAAAACAACAAGTCGAACAGTGGTGGTGCAAGCCTTTAGTCCCAGCACTTGGGAGGCAGAGGCAGGCGGATTTCTGAGTTTGAGGCCAGCCTGGTCTACAGAGTGAGTTCCAGGACAGACAGGGCTACACAGAGAAACCCTGTCTCGAAAAACAAACAAAGAAGAAGAAGAAGAAGAAGAAGAAGAAGAAGAAGAAGAAGAAGAAGAAGAAGAAGAAGAAGAAGAAGAAGAAGAAGAAGAAGAAAGAAAGAAAGAAAGAAAAGAAAGAAAGAAGAAAGAAAGAAAAACTAATAAAAAATTAAAAAAACAAAGTCAGGCAGTGCTGTCCCTTGACTTTAATCCCAGTACACATGAGGGCTAGAGGCTAGCTAGTCTACAGAGCAAGTTTTAGGATAGCCAGAGCTACACAGAGAAACTCCATCTCGAAAAACCAAAACGAAACAAACAGAAAATAAAAACAAACAAACAAACAAAAACACCACATGTTGATATTAAGACGCAGCAGCTTGGAACAGAAGACGCCAGGGCAGAGGGTTCCACGAAGGGAGTTTATTTAGGGCAGAAGGGAGAAAGGTAGCCGGCCATGACCACGTGGAGAGGGGGAAGGAAGGGGAGCCGAGAACCTGCAGGCGCGGGTCACAGGGGCAAGAGAGAGAGGAGGGGCCAAACAGCCCCTTTTATAATAGTGGGCAGGGCTACCTGGCTGTTACCCGGTAGCTGCGGGGAGGAGCATACCTGGCTGTTGCCAGGTAACTGTGGAAGTGGAGTTTAGACAGAATGCTAACACCACAACTATAAAAAGTAGGGTCAAGGGGCTAGAAAGATGACTCAGTAGTTAAGAGCACTGACTGCTCCTCTAGAGGACCCAGGGTTCAATTCCCAGCACCCACATGTCAGCTTCCACCTGCCTGTAACTCCAGTTCCAGGGGATCTCACACAGACATATACATAGCCAAAGCACTGATGCACATACAATAAAAATAAATATAATTATTAAATTATTTTAAAAAGGAAGAAAGTTGGGCAGTGAATAGGATTAAATACGTAAAAAGAAAAGTTAAATTAAATTTAAAATAAATAAAGAAATTTATTTTCTGTTCCATAGAATTGGACAGCAACTTGGCTACATGAGAGGATGTCTCAAGGGGAAAAAAACCAAACTAGAGTCAGTAGTCGTAAAGAATTGTGGAGGGTCAGGGATGGAAAAGTTAAGGGATACATAATTTCACTTAGATAAGTTAATTTTTCTTAATTTAGCCATTCACAAAATTTTAGTTAGGAAAAATAAGTTCACAGGATTGATTATAAAACATGGTTGACTATAGCTAATAACAATGTATTTTTTTACAATTGCTTAAAAGAGTACATATTAAATATCCAATTAAAAATAGTATATGAGCCAGGCATGGTGGCACATGCCTTTAATCCCAGTTTGTGAATCTTTGTGAGTTCCAGATCTATATAGTGAGATTTTGTATGAGGTGATCTACATGTTACATGATGTCATTTAGCCCCTCTACAATGCATATGTTTTTATACTGAGCACAGAACCTGGACCTTCTATTTCAGTGGGTGAACTCTTCTGGTATATCTCTATTTGCTTTGCGGTTGTTTTATTGTTTGTTGGGTTTTTTGAGACAGAGTCTCAGGCTGGCCCTTAACTCTGTATGTAGCCAAATGTGGTCTTGAACTCTGATTCTCCTGCCACCACCTCCAAGTGCTGAGGTTACCAGGCATACGCCTCCACACCTAGCTCTGTTGGCCATCTTCAGCTCATTGCTTGGAACATTTTTCTCTACTTAACCTTTTCTCACCTGCAGATAGAATAGAAATGCACACTTCTATACATCATTCTAGATGTCTAGAATAAAAAACAGACAGACAAACAGAGAGAGAGAGAGAGAGACAGACAGAGAGAGAGAGAGAGAGAGAGAGAGAGAGATTCTGCTCTAAACCCTCTAATCCACCTCAGTCACATTGTTCACATTGTTGTCTTTTTGCTGTGGGAGACTCCTATGCAATAGGATGTTTAGTAACATCTCCAATCTTTGCAAGAAGATGCTAGCAGCCCTCACATACTCTTGCACACGTGCACACACATGACAATCAAAAAATGCAGGTATTTCTAAATGTCTTCGAGGCATGGGCTGGTGGTGAGAAAAGATGTCCTGGTTGAGAAATCCACTGGGACTTTGATTGTTGTTTTGCTGTTGAAGTTCTGGGGGCAAACTCAGGGCCCCACAGACAAATACTCCATCAGTGAATGAGCTCTTTGTCCCAGCTGATCACCAGTTTTCTTTAGGTTGGTTTTCTGTTTCATATCACCCATAAACTGTATAGTAAGATGTGTTTGAGGAGACAGAACACAAAGCTACAAGGCCAAAGGTAAGAATGAAGAAGCACATCTTTCTACTTTCCAGTTTAGACTTTAAACTGGATAGAACCATTCATTTTAGACTAATTTTGGCTCAAATATACTCTTAGCTCCTTGTACTGGGATAAGATCTGGAGATTTTACTGTTCCTCCATTGCTGTATTTTTCTCAGAGATTACAACTGTCACTTAATATCATCCAGTGGCCTGTCATAAGTCCATGCACACACAATATGATGGAAACCAGTACCTCCAATTACTATCTGGGGCCAGTAGTGGATGCTTCTTGAAACTCCATGAAGGTCTGGAGGTGGGCAGAGATGATGAAAGAGGACCCAATTAGATCTCTTCTAGTTAGTGAATTATCTACCAGTTTGTACCATCTATCTACCAGATCTTGCCATCTGACACATCTTGGGGTGGAAATGTAACTATTGGGGTAACCTTCTACTTCATCTCTGTGGTAGAGAAAGAGCCTAGCATTTTTGAGGCCGTAAACTCAGTTCCTATCGTCAGGGGTGTGGGGGCAGAAGCTAAGTCTCTCTGTTTCCTGAGAATTACTTCCCAAGGAAAAAGCAAAATGCAGTGATGGAAGACATCTTTCCAGCAGCAACAGATTTGGAAATGCAGACTATCCACCAGGCCCCCTGTTTGATCATTGAGAAAGACAGATGATGCTTGGATAATTCAGGGCTTTAATTTTTCCATGGGGGAAAGACTCATTTATTAATAGTAAAAACTTGATGTTGTAAATTTCATTAAATATTGATTATATTGTCGTATATTACATTGTGAAATCCATATGTAAAGCTGCATTGGATAGACAATCCATTGCTTCCAATCTCCTTCCCCTATGTTCACCTCTCACACAGGCTTCTCAAGAATTCTCACTCCTTGGGAAACGGGCTGTATTCTCAAGCCACCACCAATTGAACCAAAGTAGATAGCTGTGTTAATTAGTTTCTTATTCCTAAGAATTCACATGGGAAAGAATGTGGAGGACAGATAACTGTAGCACTGAGCTACACTCCCATGCTGCAGCTGCTTTTTTAAACAAGGACTCAAACAAATAATCGCAGCCAATTAACTAAACTACATCCCAGCCTTGAATTGGATTTTAGTAATGGGAGGTCAGTTTCTCTTTGGAGGTTTCTTTTCTACATAAGGTAAACTCTAGGTACTTATTCATTCCAAGTTGGTGAGTCTTATTTATAAGCTATAAACTCTAGGCAGTGTTTATTTAAAAACTGGTGAGAAAATCTACTGAGTCTAGTAACACAACTGCTTATTCTGCCTTCTGCCACTGGTCCTGCATAATAAAAAAGGTTGGATTACTTAAGTGAAGAGTTATCATCTGCTGTAGATTCTCAAAACAACACTGTGCCTAGTAAGCTGAGTCTTTGATTGTTAAGCCTTAGAGCCAGCCGTCTTTTAGGCTCCAGGGTTGAGCCTACTATAAAAGAATCCCAGATTCTTGCTGTCTCTGGAGTGGTTTCTCTTTGGGGGGAATACCAAGTGTCCTTTCCTTTATTCCAACAGATTTCCAAAACATTACATCTATAGAAGAGATGGTGTTCTTTGCCACTTAATTCGAAACAGTCCCTTGCCATCTCAGGCAAATTGATCTACTACTTTCTCAACAGTACCGTAAATAAAAATATGAACACAAGAGGGGAGAGGAAAGAGAGATCCTATAATTTTTGGCTAAGACAGCCTTTCTGTCCTCTGTTTACATAACTAAGGGAACTGGCTACATGATTTTTCTGGATCAAAAGTCTACAGTGAGTCACAATCTTCATTTCTAGACTTCAAAATCATTAAGACTATTTTAAAATTCCACTCTACTAGGCATGACGTTAGATGTCAAAGAACAAACAAACAAAAAAACAAAATCAAAAAAAAAAAAAAAAAAAGCAAGGAAGGTATAATTCTGAAGAACGTGCTTCTTTCAGCATACCTCAGAAATCATGCTACCGAGGTAGCATGCCAAGTATTTGGGTCATCGGGATACTGACTGTCCCTAAATTGCTTTAATAACATATTGTGAGGACTATCTTAACTATGGTAGTGTGAGCAGAAACTCGTGAAAGAAGCTGTAACTGCAGAGCCTGATTGATTGACTGATTAGAACTGCAGAGAACTGTGGAGAGATTAGAATGTGAAAGCTGCAGCTCCAGAGACTAATTACCTTATCTCAGGCTAGCTTTAGGCCTCAGAACAGTCATTGCTTGCCTCAGCTCTGCGTTGGAACTCACATCCTGTGACTAAAAGAAAAAAAAACTTTTGGAACCTATTAACTTAGCAGACCACCAGCTCCCACAAACCCAAACACTAAAAAAATATCATCAGACAGAATCTCGGGCCATAGGGAAGCTTCCCCTATGTTGCTGTAACTGCTTCTCAGATGTACCAGTCGATGGATTTTAAGCTTGCCTTGATTTATCACTGTCTTTGGACTCTAAAACTAAGAACTCCATAAAAATGCTTCAACATTGGAACACAGAATTCTGGATAACCTAAATCTATGTCCCTGGGCCTTCGGTTACTCAAAATGGTCCCAGAATAATCTTTCCTTTAGGGGAATACAATTTAACTGAGAACAGAGGTCAATAATCAACATGTATGTCAGGGCTAAAATCTCTTTCTAGTCTTTTTCGTTATGAGCCTAGTCTTTAACAACTGAGCCATTACTCCAGCCCTCTTCTTCCAATCTTTAAGATGCTAAAGTTATACTATGCCCTCTCTATATCCATAGATGGATATACATTTCTCTCCTACACCCTAGAGAGAGTTAACCCTTCGTTCCTCTGTCTTTTAGGATCCTTTATAAAGTTTAGCTCTTCATATCTGCCTGCAAACAACTTACTTTACAAGGTTTAGGCACTAGTTCATGGAACTCATCAAAAACAGACAATTCAGGAACTGGAAAGATGGCTCAGAGGTGAAGAGCACTGGGTTGGAGTTCCAGCACCTACATGGTAGCTCACAACCAGTTCCAAGGGGGATGTTATGGCCTCCACAGGAACCAGAAACACATATAGTCTACCCACATATATGCAGCAAAACACTTGTACACATAAAATATAAATAAATAATTTTTTCTAGAAACAGACAATATACATAGCAATCAAGAATGTGGTCTTTGCAGCCTTTAGCCCCAGCCTTTAGTCCCAGCACTCAGGAAGCAGAGGCAAGTGGATCTCTGAGTTCGAGACCATCCTGGTCTACAGTTTGAGTTCCAGGACGGCCGGACGGCCAGGACTACACAGAGAAACAGTGTCTCAAAAGAACAAAATAACAACAACAAAAATATGGTCTCTGCTGTTAGGTTTATCAACTACCATGGGTGATGGCTAAATTATTTAACGTTTTAAGGCTTAGCTCCAGCTGGGCTGTGGTGGCGCACGCCTTTAATCCCAGCACTTGGGAGGCAGAGACAGGCAGATTTCTGAGTTCGAGGCTAGCCTGGTCTACAGAGTGAGTTCCAGGACAGCCAGGGGCTACACAGAGAAACCCTGTCTCGAAAAAGCAACAACAACAACAACAAAGGCTTAGCCCCATAACATGTTATGCTGGAAACATTAGCCCCACAACACGTTATGCTGGAAACATGGGTCAGTGGTAGATTAACAGCATGTTAAGATGATTAACTTGATTAACAGCATGTTCAATGTTCTGAATTATCTCCAGTAACACCTATAAATAAAATAAAGGGAAGAGGAAAAGGACCATGAATCACATCCATTTAATATGAAAATTAAATGAGATATAAAGCATATAGAACATTTATTAGCAGGAGTGGAAGAGAGGAGTGGAGAGTGAATATATATCTGTATGTATTATCATGAAACCTATTAATTAACTAACATATGAAATAAAAACTTTTTAAAAAGATCATGAGTCCACCTCTGAGATTAAGCATGTTACTATATTTCTATAACTTCTAGAACATTTATCTACATTCTTACCATTTAATGGGCCATGTAGGCAGTTAATAGTTGTTGGAGGTGGGCAGGGCCTTGATGTCCAACCCTTCTTTAAGAATCTATATAGACAGTTGATGGTTACTAGTTTGGGGAAGACATTTTTTTTCAGTAGTGTAGCCTCTTGTAAAGGTAGCCATAGTCCTGCAAATCATTCCTTACTCGTGCTCATGTAAGAAACCCAGTGGGAGCCGGGCAATGGTGGCGCATGCCTTTAATCCCAGCACTTGGGAGGCAGAGGCAGGCAGATTTCTGAGTTCGAGGCCAGCCTGGTCTACAGAGTGAGTTCCAGGACAGCGAGGGCTACACAGAGAAACCTTGTCTCGAAAAAACAAAAACAACAAAAAACAAACAAACAAACAAAAGAAACCCAGTGGGTCACCAAACACAAAAGCAACAACAAAGCAAAGCAACACACAAAAAAAGAAAAGAAAGACATGAAAGTTGGGAAGAAGAAGGGAATCAGCAGGGACAGGAGAGACTGAGTATGATGAAAATACATTATACATGTATGGAAATGCCATTAATCCCATTATTATGCATAATAAATATAAGCAATAAAAATCTTTTTTAAAGGTTACTAACCCACCACTGAGATTAAGCATGTTACTATATTTCTGTAATTGCTATGTGCTTTTACTGTTTCACTTGTTATTTTTATTTATTTATTTTAGTCTTGTGGAGCAAATCTAGGGACTCACATAAGGTATGTAAGCATTCTACCACTGAACTAAAAATCCCAGCCCAAATAATTGCTTTTAAATTTATTTTGTTCTTGTTTATTTTTTCTTTGTTAACTTGTGTGTGTGTGTGTTTTAATGAAAATATGGAATCAAGAGTATAACTCATGGCTACAGGTATTGTCTGGCATGCTCAAAGCTCTGGGTTCAATCTCTAGCACTGAAAAAGAGAAAAAGAATAGAAAGAAAAGAAGAATAGAAAGGTCTCAGTGAGAAAATTGTCCTTGATTTTGAGACCAGCTTGGACTATACAGTGAGGGTCAGGCTGACCAGAGCTACATAGCAATACGTCTCTAAAAATAATAAAAAAAACAAACAAGACAAAAGAAAGAAGAAAAAGCAAGGGGGTAGTAAAAAAAATACAGCTTCACAACCCTATTCCCATGTCCTTTTTCCTCCATTCCTCCTCTGAAGTAGTTATCACTCTAGCAATTCAAGGTCAGCCTGAGCTACATAGATAGACACACTGTCTCGAAACTAATCCCAGGTCCACAGATATGCTCTATGGCTAAGAACACTGAGTTCTCCTCTTGAGATCCCGAGTTCAGTTCCCAGCAACCACATGATGACTGATAACCAAGGATGTCTCTGATTCCAGGGGGTCAGATGTCCTCTTCTGACCTCTAAAAGAAGCAGGGATCATGTGTTACATAAACATACATTCAGTCCAAACACTCATACACATAAGAAAATTACAGAAAGTTCCTTCAAACTTCTTTCAAGTCAATTGTCTTCTACTGCTATTACAAGTGACCATTGTTCTGAATTTTTTTATCATAGAGTAGCAGTTTTTGTCTGTTCCAGAGATTAATTAAATTGAAGCATACAGGGTGTAGTCCTTGGCATCAAATTTCCTTTACTCAACCCTTTTCTTACATATTATTTCACTGTGTGAACATACTGCAGTTTGTTTATCCCACCATTGAAAGACATCTAAGCTGTTTCCCATTTGGAGTTGTTATGAAGAAACCTTGCTATGGTGGCCCAATTTGTAAAATGTTCACAAGGGATCACTGTCTCCCAGTTTGCATTGTTCCCTCTTAGAGATTTCAAATAAGTCCATACCCTCCCACTGCTGCCTTGATTATAGTCCCGTGAGGTATCCTGACACAGAAACATTCAGCCAAAATGTGGTGATGCAAACTAATCCCAGCACTCAGGAGGCAGGGGTAGGCAGATCTCTGTGAGGTCAAGGGTACCCTGGTCTACAAAAGGAGTCCAGGACAGCCAGGGCTCTGTTGCACAGAGAAACTCTGTCTTGAAAAACTAAAAAACCAGCCAACCAAACAAGCAAACAGAAAACCCCAACAACAACAAAAACATGTTTGGATCATCCAAATTATCCAAATATTGATTGTAATAAATATTTGATGTTTTAAGTTACAGATGAATTTTGTTTTGTGAGTTTCTAGGGATCTAACTCTGAGTTATATAGTAGACAAAATACTCTACCACTGAACTACACTTCCAGCTGCTATGAATATAATTTGGGTGTTTCTGACACAGGGATCCATGCTTCCCAGGATGCCCTCGAATTTGCTATATAACCAAGAATGATGTTGAACTCCGGATCCTCCTGCTTCCATCTCTCAAGTACTAGGAATACAGGTTTGTGCCACCACCCTGCCTGACTTAGAAAAGTGTGTGTGTGTGTGTTGTGTGTGTTGTGTTTGTATGTCTAGTGTATATAAGAAAGCCAAAGGAAACATTGGGTGACATTCCTTAGGCACTGTTATTTTCTATTTGAAACAAACTCTCTCATTGGCTTGAACTGGCCAAGAAGGCTAGCTAGTGGGCCCCAGAGGTTCATCTATCCACTTTAACACTGCGATTATAAGTGTGTGCTTCCATGACTAGCTTTTTTTATGTGGATTCTACAGATTGAACTCAGGTTCAGATTAAGCTATCTCCCCAGACCCCTTTTCAGAAAAAAAAATGTTTTTGCTTGTTTATATATTTCTAGGAGTACAAGTGTGTACTGGCACCAGTGCACATGTGCCCACATTCAACAGCTGAAGTTGACATTGGCTAGAGTCTTTAACTTCTCTCCATTTTATATACTGAGCCAAGGTCTTTCCGTTGAACCCAAAGCCATGGGCTAATCTAGCTAATCCAGCTTGCTCTGGAGGTCCCCTGCCTCTCTCTGCTGGAATTACAGGTAGATTGACATGCAGCGCATATGTGAGTGCTAGGGATCTGAAATCCTGTCCCCTCACTTACAAAGCAAGCATTATATCCACTGAGTCCAACTCCTAGGACTATTTTTTTATTGAAGCATTGTATACATAAAGAGAAGAAAAGTTTTTTTTCTTTTGAGATAACTTCTTGCTATATAACCCAGGCAGATGTCCCTCAAACTCATGACATAACCAAGCTGACCTGGACTTGAGATCCTCATGTCTTGGCCTTGTGAGTGCTACTACTACAAGTATGAAGTATTGTGTCTGACTTTTTTATTCTCTTTTTTTTAAAAAATTTTTTATGTGCATTGGTGTTTTGCCTGAATGTATGTCTGTGTTAAGTGTGTCAGATCTTGGAGTTACAGACAGCCTGAGCAGCCATGTGGGTGGTAGTAATCGAACCTGTATCCTCCGGAAGAGCAGTCAGTGCTCTTAACCATTGAGCCATCTCTCCAGCCCCGCCCCCCCCACCATATTCTGTTTTTAAAAGGATATTTTTACTGAATAAAACTTGTGTGCATGTGTATGAGTGCATTCAAGTGGAGGCCACAGGGCAACTTATGAGTCAGTTCCTTCCTTTTGCCATATAGGTCATTAGAATCATACTTAGTAGGTTAGGCTTGGTGGCAGGTACCTTCATCCACTGAACCATCTCACAGGCCTTCTCAATCTCTTAATCGTGTTTTTTTTTTTTTTTATTTAAAAAAAGTTCCTTATTTAAATAGAATCCAGTTTATTAGTTTTTTCCTTCTTGGTGTTTTTAATGCCCTCTTGAAAATCTTTACCTACCTCAAGATATTTTTTAATAACAATAAAAATGGAATAATGATAAAATAAGGTTTTTTTTTTTTTGCAGCAGTTTTAAGGCTTTGGTTCATAGCCTTAAGGAAAAACAGGTCAAGTAAAACAATTTCTAAATATGTTTAAATCTTTTTATAAGCAATTGTGGAACTGAACTTAAAGGAATTAAAGAAATTGAAGGGGAATAAGAACAAAAGAACCGGTCCTGTTGGTTTAAGAAGTGAGGGCGCAGTGGGAACCTAGCTCTTTTCCTTCCCCCAGGAGGGGGAGAGAGGGAAACAGCTCAATCATCTGCCGACCAAATGCAAGGGCCGAGGCTGAAGATTTGGGAAAAATCGTGTACAAAGTCCAAAAGGAACCAGGCAAGGGTTGGCCAAAAACGCCTTAAGTTGAAAATATTCCTAGAAATAAGTGGAGGCAGGGCCGGGCGGTGGTGGGCAGCCTTTAATCTTGGGAGACAGAGGAGGCAGATTTCGGGATAGGCACGCAACAATGTGGTTCCAGGACAGCCAGGGCTATACAGAGAAACCCTGTTCGAAAAAAACCAAAAAAAGAAAAAAATAACTGGAGGCAAGTGAAAATTGATCTTGCCAAGGTTGGATGGTAAGATCCCGAACAAACGAAGAGTCTCAAGAATAAGAACCGAGTTTTGGCCCTCACTTGGGGACCGCAGAAGTACCTGTAATTGTTAAATATCTTGAATCTTGCAATGTTAGCCTAAGCTGGCTCAACCGGCAATTCCTTTCCTGCCTCCTGAGTCTTGGAACCACGGAGCCGCCCCAACCCCTCCCACATCTAACTTAAATTTATTTTTGCAGAAGTTCATGGAGATTTAAATGTTAGAAAAGAGACATAGAAACATTAATATAGACACAAAAAGATGGAAACTTGATGTGAATGAGACAAATATCTTCTTACAATTCCAGTTTTAAACCCCCAAAGCTTCCAGGGATCCAGGTTAAAAAGAAACAAGTTTTTTAAAAGGGGGGGTTTCCCCCCCCCCTTTTTCCTTGAATCAATCCTGTCTTGTCCTCTTAGGAAACATCAAAAATTTTCTTTTTCCTTATTTTTCCCTTCCATTAAAAAAAAAAATTTTATTTTTTTTTTTTACTTCAAAAAAATACTAATTTCCACAACCCCAAAAACCCCGGGGGGAAATTTTTAAACCCCCGGAATCACTCTATGACCAAAATTGCCTCCCAAAACCCAAATCACCTCCTCTGCCCCCCATCCCCCTTCCTCCCTCTCTGCCTCTCTCTGCCTCTCCTGCCTCCGGCTCCTCTGGACTCTTTGGCTCTCGTCCCTCCTTCTCTTTTTTCTGCCCCTCTGCCTCTGCCCCTGCCTCCGCCTTTCATTTACTACACAATACCCCCTTAGTTTTTCGAAGGTTTTGGGGTTCCAAAACCCCTTTTAGCCAAAAACACCAAATATAACAGACTAAAGAAGTTGTGGTTTTTTTTTTTTTTTGTTGTTTTTTTTTTTTTTTTTTTTTTTTTTTTTTTTTTTTTTTTTTTTTTTGGGTTTTTCCCCCACAAAGGGGGGTTTTTTTTTGTAAAGCCCTTTGGGGGGCCTTTGGGGGAAAAAACTTGGGAGACCAGGCCGGGGGGTGGGCCTTTAAAAAAACCGGGGCCCCCTCTGCCTCCCCCAAGGGGGGGGGGTTAAAGGGGGTGGGGGCCCCCAAACCCCCCCCCCCGGGCCCCCTTTTTTTTTTTTTTAATTCCAAAATTGGGGGCAACTGTGGGGGCCCTTTTGTTTTTGGGTCCTGAGTGAAGATTTCCAAATTTGGCCCCACCAAAAACCTTTTGGGGGAAGTATACTTTTAAAAAAAATTTTTTTGGGCCTACAACAGGGGGCCAAAATTTTTTGGGGCCCAAAAAGGGCTTTCAGAATGAAACAATGAAAAAAAAAACAAAAACTAGGGGGGGATAAGGGGGTTGGGGGTTTTAAAGCTAGGCCTGGCCTACCCCAAGGGGCCAAAATTTTAGGCCCCAAATTTGGGGTACAGAATGAAAAAAAAGGGGGAAGAAACATGGCTAGAAAGGAAAAAGGGGTTTGGGTTTTTTTTAGAGGGGGGCCCCGAACAATGGAATGCCCCCTATAATAAAGGGGGAAAAATTTTTTTTAAAAAAATTAAAAGGGGGGTAACCCAACTCCCCACAATGGCAGGGTTTTTTTTTTTTAAAACCAAATCTAGTTTTTTTTCTCAAGGGCCCACAACCTTTTTTGTTTTAGCTGGTCTTCTTAGGGGAAAAAAAAATTTTAAAAAACAAGCTGGGGGTTTTAAATTTTTAAAACCCGGGGAAAAAAGGGGGAATTTTTTTCCCTTTTTTCCCAAAGTCCTTAATAGGAAAAACAGAAGGGGGGGGGCCCGGGGGTTAAAGGTAGGGACCACCATTCCTGGACTGGGGGCTTGTTTTGGGGGGGTCTGGGACCAAGGGAAAAACCTTTTTTTTTAATTTTCCTTTGGGGGGTTAAAAAGGGGGATAAATTTTTTTGCCGGGGCCAAGCTTTTCAAAAACCAAAGGGGCCTTTTAAGGGGGGCCATGCCAAGATCCAGGTCAAATCCCTTTGTTTTCCATCCAAAATCTGGATCACCCAAAAAAGCCCTTTAAATTTTTGGGGGGGTATTCCCCCCCCCGATAAAACAATTGACAACCAGGAATAGCCCGTAAAAAAAGGTAGATGGGGAAAAAAAGATAGATAAAAAAAATTAAAAGGGGGGGAAAAGGGAACAGACCCGCAGACAAAATTTTTTTAAGGGCCCCCCAAAACCCGGGGGCCCCTATTTGAATTTTTGGGGGGAAGAGGGGGGGCAAGGGGTTTTTGGGGCCCCCCCGGGGGGGGTAAGTGAATTCGGGCAAAACCCCCCAATTTTTGCAGATCCGTAAAAAAAATAAATGGGGGAAAAAAAAAGCTGGGGGCTAAAAAACTGGAACCCCAAAAAAAAGGGGTTTTTTTTTCCCCAAAAAAAAAGGGGGGGGCAATTCAAGGAAACCCCCCTTTGGGTTTTTCCCCCAAAAAAACCCGGAAAAAATTTTTTAAAAAAAATGAGTAAAGTTTATAAGGGGGAAAAAAAGGTAAAGGGGGTCAGAAAAAACCCCTTGGGGGAAAAAACCCCCTTAAAAAAATTTTAAAAGGGGGGGTCCCCCGGGGAAAAGATATGGTAAAAATTTTTTCCCCATTTGGGGAAAGGGGGAAAACCCAAAAACCCTATTAAAAAAAATTTTGGTTTTTTAGAGCTGTATTTGGGGGAAACCCAAAAAAAGCATTCCCCTTTTACCTTGGGGTTTTTTATTTCTTTTTGCATCCCCAGGGGGAAAATTTAAAAAATTTGGGGTTTTTTAAAACTAACTACTTTTAAAAAAAAAAATGTTTTAAAAAAGATGGAGAACTTTGGGCCAAAGTCTGTTAAAAAAATTTTGGGGGAGGGTGTACAAACTAGGCATTCTCTCTTTTTAAAAACCCCCAATTACAAAACCTTTTTGGGGGCCTCAAGGGGGGGAAAAAAAAAAAGGGGGGGGGTTTTTTCGGGGGGAAAGAATTCAAAAAATTTGGGGCCCTTTTGTTTACTAGTTATGCTGACTTTGGAAAAAATTATTTGGCTTTTTTTCAACACTTGCCCCGAAAGGACTTGGGGCTTTTCCTTTTGAAAAGGGGATTTTTGAAAAACCCCGGGGGTTTTGGGGGCCCTTTTAATCCTGGGGGCCGGGGGAAAGGGGGAAGGGGGGAAAAAAAAGGGAAAAAAAGGGCCCCGGGGGGGCCGGGGGGGCTGGAAAGTTTTTTGGTAGTCTAAACTACAGAAGACACGGGGGCCCCAAAAAAACACAAAACTTTTTTGATGGTTGGGGGCCCCCCCTTTAAAAAAAATGGGGTTTAAAATTTTTTTTTCCTCTTCCCGGGAAAAAACCCAAAAAAAAGTTTGTTTTTTTAACCGCTGCCTCCTACCTGGGGGAACCCCCCTTTAAAGTAACAACGGGCCCCCAAAAAAACCCCCCAAAAAAAAAAGGAAAACAAGTACAGCTAAAAGGGGCCTTTGCCTTCCCTTTAAGGTCTCTGCTTTTGGGGGGTTTACGTACATAAAATTTCCCCCGGGTTTTTCCCCCCCCTGAAAAATTTTCTGACTAAAATTCAAGGGGAAGGGGTTAAAAAATTTTTTTTTTAGGGGGCCGGGGAAATTTTTGGAAAAAGGGGGCCCCTTTGGGTTTTTTTGGTTTTAAAAATTTTTTGTTTTTTTTTTTTGTTTTTTTTTTTAAAAAAAGGTCCCATCCAACCTTTTTTTGTGCCAAACCTGGGGGACAAACCCATTCTCCTGCCCCTTTTCCCCCCCCTATGCTTGGGAAAAATAAAATTTGGGGGCCACCAAGCCTCATTTTTTAGGAATGTTTTATTTTGGAAAAACTATAAATTTTTAAATTAATTAAATTTCATAAAATTAATTATATCACCGGTTCCCCGCCCCCCTTTTCCCCGGGGTTTCCCCAAAACCGTCCAATGCGGGCCCCCTTTTGGCCTCCCCTTTCAAATTCCCTGGCCTCGGTTTTCACTGATTGTTAGTGTTTTTGTTTTGGTGTGTGTTGGTGGGCACCCCCTAAAGATAACATGGTCCTCTGTTAAAAAGGGTTTCTTTAGATTGGTATATTTTCGGGGCGGGCCCAACAAACTCAAGGGAAAAAAAGGGGCCCCAAAAAAAGGGGTTGGGGAACGTTTTGGGGGTTGGGATATATAAAAAGGTTAACCTTACCCCATAAAATTTTACCCCAAAGGGTTTTTTCCCACCTTCAAAAAAACCTCTCCTTTTCTCTTCCCTTCCCTTTTTTCCCCTTTTTCCCCTTTCCGAAAAAAAGGGGGAAAAAAATTCCCCTTTAATGGGGGTAAAGGGGGGCGGGGAAAAAAGGGCTTCCCAAAATTTTTAGGGGGGGGCCCCCCCCTTTTTTTGGCAGGAGGGGGAAAAGGGGGCCCCCCCAAATTAAAAGGCTTTTCTTAACCCTTGGGTTTAAGGGGATGGGTTTGGGGGGCCCCGGGTTCCGGAAATTTCTTTTTTGCTTTTGCCCGTTTTTAAAAAATTTTTCTGGTTTTCCTTCTTTTTTCCGGGGGGGGGAAAGGGGGGGGGAAATGGGGGGGGGGGGGGGGGAAGGGGGGGGGGGTTGGGGGGGGGGGGGAAGGGGGGGGGGTTTTGGGGGGTTTTTGGGTTAAATTTCAAGGGTTGGGGGTTAAAATTTGGGGGGGGGAAATTTCTTGGTAGGCCCTTTTGGGTTGGGGTAAAGAGGGGGGTTCCCTTTTGGGGTCCCTAAATTTTTCTTCCAATTTTCTTGTTACTTTGGGCATTTTCAAAAAGGGTTTATTTTTTTGGGGGGGGGCCATTGAAAAAGTTTAAGGGGTTTGGCTTTTCCCCTGGGTTTTTGGGGGTTTTTTCCTTTATATCCTTTAAATGGGGGGTGGGGGAAAACCGGGGGGCCCTTCCCCCTTTGTTTTGAAATTTTAATAAATTCTTTTTTTCCCAAAAGGCAATTTGGGGGTGGGGGGGGGGGGTGGATTGGGGGGTACAAATGGGGGGGCAGGGCTTTTTTTGGGGTCAAAAGGGGGTTTCTTCTTATCTGGGGAAAGGCTTCAAAACCCTTTTTCCCCTGGCCGTTTTTGCGTTTTCCTATCCTTTCTTTCTCCCAAAATTTCCCGTTTTTCCAAAAGCCAAGTTTTATCCTTTAACCCACCCTTTAAAGAATTTCACCGGGTCAAAATTCTGAAAATTAAAAATTTAAGGCTTTTTTCCTTTATTTTTTTTTTTATTCCTTTTGTTCTTTGAAATTTTGGGATCACTCTTCTTTTTTCCCCCTCTTTTTTTAAAGTTTCGGCCCCTTTTTTTTTTTTTTGAAAAAAACAATTTTTTCTTGCCACTTTTTTTCTTAATTCAAAACTTCTTCCCGGGAAAAACAGAAAAAAACAAAGGGTTTTTGGGGGCCCGGGGGCCTGTGGCCACAAACCCTTTTTAATCCCCGCAACCCTTTGGGGGGGGGAGGAGGCGGATTTTATTCCCACCTTTTCTTGGGTGGTTTAACAATTCCCCGGTAAAGAGGAAACCCCGGGGGGTTCCGTTAACCAAAAAAATTAAATAAATTTTTTAAATTTTTTAAATTTCGCCCTGTTCCCCACTAAATTTTTTACCCAAGGTTTTTTAAAGAATTTTTGGGGCGGGGGAATTTATTCCAGGTGAAGAGAAGGGGAAAGGGGGGGGAAAAGTTCCCAATTACCCAAATTCCCTCCCCAAAGTTTATTTAAATTTCCTCATCCCCCTAAACCTTTTTTAATTTTATTTTGGGGGTTCCCCCCAAGGGAACAAATTAAATTCCCCCAAACCAAAACCCGGGGGAAAAAAAATTTTTTTTGTTTTTGGTTTTGGGTTTTTGTTTTTCCTTTTTTTTTTTTTTTTTATTTTGAGGGGAAAAAAAGGGGGTTTTCCTTGGGGACCCGGGTGGGCCTGGAACCACTCTGTTGGCAAAGGGGGTTTTGGGTTTGAAATGTTTGGGGGTTGGCCCCCCCCCAAGTTTTTGGGGGGAAAAAGGGTGGCCACCCCGGGGATCTTTTGGAAACCCCAAATTCTTTTTAAAATTTTTTTCCAAAGGCCCTAAAGGGGTTGGGGAACCCCCTTTTTTTTAAACCAAACCCCCAAAGGATCTTTTTTCTTTTTTGTTTTTTCAAACCCTAAAACAAAATCATTCCCCAAAATTAGTTTAATAAGCAAAAGTGCCTTCTTTTACTATCTCCTTTTGGAAAATTGGGGGGGCAAAAAAGATTTTTCCCCCAATTTTAAAAACTTTCCACAAAAACCTCCCCTGGAATTTTAAAAACCCCAAAATCAAAAAAAAATTTTAAACCGGGGATTAAACAAAGAAAAAAAAGGGCGTTTTGAACCCCCTTCAACCAAAGGCCCCCAAATTTTTTTCCCCTTTCTCCCCCTGTTTCTCTCTCTCTCTCTCTCTTCTCTCTGTCTCTCTCTCTCTCTGTCTCTCTCTCTGTCTCTGTCTCTCTCTCTCTCTCTGTCTCTTTCTCTTTGTCTCTCTCTCACACACACATATATGCACCCACACACACACACACACACTGAATAATTATTTTACTTAGGAAAAATCTGGAATTACAGCCCTATGGTACTTGCTTAGTACTGAGTCCCATCCCATCAGAGAAGAAAAATCAGAAGAAAGTAGAGGGGAAGGAGAGAGAGAAGACAGAAGGAGGAAGAGAGGAAGACATCAGTCTACTTGGTGTTACTAGTGGTCTGGGCTTGGTATTTCCAGGTTCTTGGTCTCTTATCCCAAGACAGAAGGAGGAAGAACATCAGTCACAATCCGTAGTACCAGTTGCTTGGATAGAAAGTGACCTTGCTTCTTTTGCAAATCTGTGTGAGTCCTTATTTCCAACTCTTGGGACAGTGGGCCACATGAGCATAGTAGTCAAGGGTCCAATTACTGTTCTGGGCTGCCTTTTATGAAATTTAAGGGAAGGAGTTTGGTTACCAAGGAGTGTAACAAGGACAGTTCTCTATTTTGGTTGATACAGTATATAATATACTTACTATTCCCTTAATACATCTGATTTTCCCTTTTTCAGCTTGGTATTGGGACTGGAAGCTAGGGCTGTATGCATGCCACACAAATGGTCTACCAGTAAGCTTCACCTGAGATGCAGTATCATCATCATCATCATTTTGTCTTTTTTTTTTTTTTTTTTTTTTTTTTTTTTTTTTGGTTTTTCGAGACAGGGTTTCTCTGTATAGCCCTGGCTGTCCTGGAACTCACTCTGTAGACCAGGCTGGCCTCGAACTCAGAGATCCGCCTGCCTCTGCCTCCCAAGTGCTGGGATTAAAGGCGTGCGCCACCAACGCCCGACATCATTTTGTTTTTAAAGACAGGGTTTCTCTTTGTAGCTTAAAAACCAATTTTTTTGAGACACGGATTCTCTGTTCCTGGCTGTCCTAGAACTCGCTCTGTAGACCAGGCTGGCCTCGAACTCAGAGATCCACCTGCCTCTGCCTCCCAAGTGCTGAAATGAAAGGCAAGCAACATCACTGCTGGGCTAAGATGCAGAATTTTAAATAAATTTTTAAATTAAAAAAGTGAGGTGAGGGTCTTATTATTTTTCCGTGGGCTTGTTTAGAATTTGTGAACTCTGCCCGGTGGTGGCGCACGCCTTTAATCCCAGCACTTGGGAGGCAGAGGCAGGTGGATTTCTGAGTTCGAGGCCAGCTTGGCTACAGAGTGAGTTCCAGGACAGCCCGGGCTACACAGAGAAACCCCGTCTCAAAAAACCAAAAAAAAAAAAAAAAACGCCGGGCGGTGGTGGCGCACGCCTTTAATCCCAGCACTTGGGAGGCAGAGGCAGGCGGATTTCTGAGTTCGAGGCCAGCCTGGTCTACCGAGCGAGTTCCAGGACAGCCGGACTACACAGAGAAACCCTGTCTCGAAAAAAACCAAAAAAAAAGAAAAAAAAAAATCTAAATGAGGGAGAATGGGGAAAGGGGATAACATCTGAAATGTAAATAAATAAAATATCCAATAAAAATCTACAAAAGTGACTCTTTTTCAACCTGCTAGCAAGTGGCCTTTGCATGCATCATATACTTCTTGCTTCCCATGAAAGGACATGCTTTTCTTTTTTTTTTTTTCTTTCTCTTCTTTTCTTTTAGCTTCTCTTTTCTTTCTTTTTGAGGCAAGGTCTCTTCAGGTAACCCTAGCTGGCTTGAAACTCACTATGTAGAATTAGCTAGCATTGAACTTACAGAGACCCACTGGCCTCTGTCTCCCAAGGGTTCCAATTAAAAGCATGGGGTACCACTCTCTGCTCACCATAAACATTTCTTAACTGGTTTTTAACACTTGATATGGCTGTGACTTTGAATTTTCTGGGAACACAATTATACTAGCTAATACCTTTAAGGATCACATTCCCTCTTCAGTTTCCCAGGAAAAATTTCAGTGACTGTATACTGGCTGTTTTTATGTGTCAACTTGACACAAGCTGGAGTGATTACAGAGAAAGGAACCTCCCTGGAGGAAATGCCTCCATGAGATCCAGCTGTAAGGCATTCTCTCAATTAGTGATCAAGGGTAGAGGGCCCATTGTGGGTGGGGCCATCACTGGCTGTAGTGCTGGATTCTATAAGAAAGCAAGCTGAGCAAGCCAAGGGAACCAAGCCAGTAAGTAACATCCCTCCATGGCCTCTGCATCAGCTCCTGTTTCCTGACCTGCTTGAGTTCCAGTCCTGACTTCCTTTGGTGATAAACAGCAATGTGGAAGTGTAAGCAGAATAAACCCTTTCCTCCCCAACTTGCTTCTTGGTCATGATGATTTGAGCAGGAATAGAAACCTGACTAAGACAGGAACCAGGAAGTGGACCATTCCTATGACAACCTGACCATGCTTTTCAGAGGACTGTGGAAGGACTTTGGAACTTTGGGCTAGAAGAACCATTTGGTGTTAAGAGGTCTGTGGGATGTTCTGTAGGAGCTTGGAAGATAATGTTGAAAACAGTGTAAACTGTGGAGGCCTGGCTTGTGAAATTTCAGAGGGAGATTAAAGACTCTTATCAGGATGCTGCTGTTTAATTGTGAAGATTCTGTGGTTTTGGTTAGCTGGATCTGAAAGAATCAACAAGATACCAGACTACTAAAGCAAAACTGTTGCATTACTGGGACTATTGATGCTGGTTCCAGACATAGCCAAGGTTGTACCCGCTGCTGCAGCTGTACTTGGTAATGTGTAAGAGTCACCCAGGTGGTATTGGGTTTAAAGGCATGAGGAATAAGAGCAGCTGATGCTTGGCACTATGAGGCCAGAAGAGGTCACTGGTGAAGGTGGGACCTCAGTGGCAGTTGAAAGCCCAGGACTGAAGGGGTCATGCAGAAGTTGAGAAGTTGAGACTTAGCACCACGAAAAGAACCTATGAGAGGCTATTTGTGAAAGTGCGATCCAGTTGCAGCAGAAGACAGCAACGTTTTGGAGATGCCAGTATCATGAGATGACCACCAAGAACAGCAGCAGCAGTGGAGTACAGGCAGCTGGAGCCTAGAAGACAAGCTGTGTGCTACAAAGGCAGAGCTGGAGAAGTGACCCAAGCCCTTGGAGGAGCCCAAAAGATTGTAAGTGAATCCCAGACATTGGAAAGTTAGAGTTTGCTTTTGTTTTTGCTTGTGACTGTGGCCTGATATTTTTCCCTCTTGAAGTAAGAAAGTATTTTAGTGGAGCCCACAGTTAAAAGACTTTGAATTTTAAAAAGACTTTAAATTTTAAAAGATATTGGATATTTTAAAGGGATTGAACTTTTAATACATAAAGACAAGTTCTTTAGATCTTGGGGATGAATAAGAAAGGAGGGCTAAGGCTTAATAGTGATGTGTTTGTCTGTCAAGTTGACAAGGGTCAATTGTACTGGCTGGTTTTGTGAATCAACTTGACACAAGCTGGAGTTATCACAGAGAAAAGAGCCTCCCTTGAGGAAATGCTTCCATAGATCCAGCTGTAAGGCATTTTCTCAATTAGTGATCAAGGGTGAGAGGGTCCATTGTGGGTGGTGCCATCCCTGGGCTAGTAGTCTTGGGTTCTATAAGAAAGCAAGCTGAGCAACCGGGTAGTGGTGGCGCATGCCTTTAATCCCAGCACTTGGGAGGTAGAGGCAGGCGGATTTCTGAGTTCGAGGCCAGCTGGTCTACAGAGTGAGTTCCAGGACAGCCAGGGCTACACAGAGAAGCCCTGTCTCGAAAAAACCAAAAAATTAATAAATAAAAAATAAAAAGGCAAGCTGAGCAAGCCAGTAAGTAACATCCCTCCATGGCCTCTGCCATCAGCTCCTGCTTCCTGATCTGCTTGAGTTCCAGTCCTGACTTCCTTTGGTGATAAACAGCAACGTGGAAGTGTAAGCAGAATAAACCCTTTCCTCCCCAACTTGCCTCTTGGTCATCATGTTTGTGCAGGAGTAGAAACCCTGACTAAGACAAAGTGCTTCAGGCTAAGGCGCTCTCCCCATCACCCAAAAATACTACAGTTGTTTTCTGTGCTTTGCAGTCACACTTTGCACTGTGTGCAGTCTTGGCGAGAGAGGATTCTTAATATCAGTTTTCCAGTACTGAATCCCCATTACAAAAGCTGAATGAGCTGAACTTTTCTTCACCTGGCTTTACAAACATTGTGTGGTATTTGACTCAGTTTAGGACCTTGAATCTCAACTGAGTGATGCAATGGTGGAGGAAGCTTTAAGAGCAAGACTGCACTCATTTCTGCAATTGCCACGGCATCACATATCTTCTTTTTCCTTTTCTAATCCTTCACATTCAAAAAACCAGGGCTGGGGGAAATGGCTGAGCAGTTAAGAGTACTTTTTGCCCTTGCAAAGGGCCCTGGTTCAATTCTCAGCATTCACATGGTGGCTCATGGCCATTCATAACTCCATTTCCAAGGGATCCAACAGGTACAAGCACATGGTGCACATATATGCAAGAGGGCAAAATATTCATGCACATAAAGAAAAAAATCATTTTTAAAAGTTACTAAAAGGAGCTTGTTCTCTGGACTCTTATGTGGGTGTCATAGAAGTATGTTATTGGGGGGATATTCCTAAAACCAGCTTTGTTTTATAAGGGATGTGATTCCATTGTTTGGGACCTTCTAACTGGTACTTCACTTGTAGTTACCAGGGAAAGTCATAGAACCATTCCTTCTGAAATATTAATTCACAAAAGTTTATTCATCTTTGGAGCAGGCAGTATTTTAAGTGGTGATGATACAATGATGTAATGATACACATTGTTTTTGGCTTTCATTAGTTTCCATTCCATTTGGCAAAACAGATACTATAAGCAAAGTCAGATAGCAATAAGTTATATGAAGAAAATCAAACATGAAAATGTGGCAGAAGCCGGGCGGTGGTGGCGCACGCCTTTAATCCCAGCACTTGGAGGCAGAGGCAGGTGGATTTCTGAGTTCGAGGCCAGCCTGGTCTACCAAGTGAGTTCCAGGACAGCCAGGGCTATACAGAGAAACCCTGTCTCAAAAAAACTAAAAAAAAAAAAAAAAAAAAAAAAAAAAAGAAAATGTGGCAGAGCAGGACTTGAGGTGGAATGTGGAGCAGAACATTAAATACAGTAGTTGGGCAAAACCTCTTTAAAGGTAATTGCGCTCAGATCTGAAAGATATGTGGATATTTGGAGGAAAGCAAGTCAAGGCAGAAGGAAAGACAAGTACAAGTAGATAGAGGTGAAATGGCTTTGGTGTGTTTATGAGTCACAAAGAAACAAAATCTGGAGCTGAGGAGGCAGCTAAAGCAGTTCTATCCCCAGTGTCACAACTAAAACAAAACCAACCAATCAACCAAACAAACAAGCAAACACAAAACCAGAAAGGCCAGAGTGGCTAAGGTAGAATCGATGAAAAGTAGAAGATGAGATATAACAGCTATTAGGAAACGACAGCCAGGAAGACCTGGTAAGCCATAAAAGGACCTTTTCTTGGGGTAGGGATTAAGCTCAGGTCCTCACCCATGTTAACTGTACACTTGTACACCCATCTACAGCCACAGCCAGTGCTTTGGTATTGACTCTTAAGTGAATGGGGAGACTTGGGACTATTTTTGTGTGTATTGGTGTATCTATCTGATCCATCCAAGCACACCGCCACTAGGCTACTGTTATGGTTTGTATATGCTCGGCCCAGGGAGTGGCACTATTAGGAAGTGTAGCCATGTTGGAGTAGGTGTGTCACTGTGGGTGTGGGCTATAAGACCCTCACCCTAGCTGCTGGAAATCAGTATTCTTTTTTTCCTTATATTTTATTTATTTTATATATGTGAGTACACTGTCACTGAAGAGGGCATCGGATCCCACTACAGATGCTTGTGAGCCACCATGTGGTTGCTGGGAATTGAACTCAACCTCTAGAAGAGCAAGCAGCCAGTGCTCTTAACCACTGAGCCATCTCTCTAGCCCAGAAGTCAATATTCTGCTAGCAGCCTTCAGATGAAGGTGTAGAACTCTCAGTTCTGTCTGCACCACGCCTGCCTGGATGCTGCCATGTTACCACCTTGATGATAATGGACTGAACCTGTGAACCTGTAAGCCAGCCCCAATTAAAAGTTGTCCTTAGCCGGGCGGTGGTGGCACACGCCTTTAATCCAGCACTTGGGAGGCAGAGGCAGGAGGATTTCTGAGTTCGAGGCTAGCCTGGTCTACAGAGTGAGTTCCAGGACAGCCAGGGCTATACAGAGAAACCCTGTCTCGAAAAACCAAAATAAATAAATAAATAAATAAAAGTTGTCCTTATAAGAGTTGTCTTGGTCATGTTGTCCATTGACAGCAGAAAAACCCTAACTAAGACAGAAGTTGGTACCAGAGATTGGGATTTTGCTTTGATAGGCCTGACCACTCTTTTGTTTGGAGGAATGCAGATTTGGGGACTTTGGAAAGCAATGGAGTGATTTAGGTTGGGCTTAATGGGCCATCCTAGTAGGAATATGGAAGACTTTGTTGCTGAGAGTGATTTGAACTGTGCAGACCTGGCCCAAGAGGTTTCAGTGGAGAAGAATTTCAGAATGTGGCATAGAGACTGTTTTGTGGTATTTTGGTAAGGAATGTGGCTACTTTTTGTCCTTGTCTACCTAAAGCTAAGGTAAAGAGATTTATATTAATTGCATTTGACAAAGCAAAGTCTCAGAAACACCCAGCAGAGACTTTGTTCTCTCGTTAAGTCTTGTGAAGAGTGTTTTGACCAAGCATAGCAAGCTTAGAAAGGGAAAATATAAAATATTTGGTTGAAGTATTAAAGGGGCACCAGGAAGTGAAATGGAGCTGTGTCCTGTGTTCTAGGAGATAGCCGATTAAGGGGTTTTGGTGTAAGATCCTACCCAGCTAAGTTTAGATCCAGGCAAGGTAGAACATACCTTTAGTCCCAGGAAACAAAGCCAAACAGATCTCTGAGTTCAACTAGAACAGAACACGTACTAGTTGAATAAAAACTTAAATCCAGGCTTGATGGACCATACCTTTAATATCAGTGCTTTGAGACAGGATGCAGATCTCTGAGCTCAAGGTCAATCTATAGAACAAGTTCCAGGAAAGCCAAGCTTAGGCAGAGAAGTCAGAAAACAAAGCTGGTTATAGAATAGGGGAGGGGAGCATGTTTCCAGCCCTCGCAACAGCAGAACAATGCAGTTTTGGCCATGTGGTCTGGCTTTAGAGTGAAAAATAGAAGGGACTACTGGGACAATTGATGCAAGTTAGCTGGAACTAAGAAATTAGTGGTGATTAAGAGGAGACCAGCATCACTGAGGTGAAATCTTCTGGGAAGTGTTTTCTGAGAGCACAAAGAAGCTGTTGTTCTGGAGATAGCCAAGGTTGTACATCATGCTACAGCTGTACTTGGTATGTGGAAGAGTCACCCAGGTGGGTACTGGTTTTGAAGGCATGAAGGGGTCATGGAGAGCAGCTGAGGCTTGGCACTGTGAGAGGCCAGTGAAGGCCATTGGTGAAGGTACAGCCTCAGTTATAGTTGATGGCCCAGACTAGAGTGGTAAGGCAAAGAAGTTGAGGCTTGGCACCATGGAGAGAGCCTATGAGAGGCTATTGGTGAAGCCTAGTTGCAGAAGACCCCAGTGTATTTGGAGATGCCAGTACCATGGGATGATCACCAAGAACAGTAGCAGCAGTGGAGTGGATCAACCTGAGCTTAGAGTGCTACAGAGGGCAGAGCTGGAGAAGTGATGCCAGCCCTTTGGAGGATCCCAGAAGGTCATTTTTGGATCCCAGACATTGGAACAAGAAGCTGTAACGTTGAAGTTGCCTTGGAGACCCCAAGATGTTTGAGATGCCAGAGCTGTGGGCTATCTGCTGAGGAAAGCTGCTAACAGGAAGTGGAAGGTTCCAACCAGCCAGAAGAAAGAAATCTGTTGCACTCAAGAAAGATGAAAAGGGAGTTGGAAAATTAATAGACAAAAGAGGAGTAATTTTACAAAAAAGAAGAAGCTATTATTAACCAATATATTATATAGATTGATTAGTTGTTGGCTGTTCTATAACAGTCCTTTGATAGAAGAGATTATTGATGTAGATTTATATTTCTTTAAATAGTGTCTTTATGACTCTCTGAGTGTGGAAGGAGCGGCTACTGGGCTCCTGCCTGATTTTAGGAGAACTCTGAAAAATTGGCTTTAAAAAATAAAAGAGGGGGAACTGTACCCTCCCCCCAGAGGAGTCTCCTGAAACACTCTCCATCATGCCTTGTTTACTTTTAACTCTCCTAAAAACTGAAAGCTCATGGCAAATCTGCTGCTGACTGACTCTGGCATCGCTGAGACCAATAAAAAACTATGCCACAAGCCGGGCGGTGGTGGCACACGCCTTTAATCCCAGCACTTGGGAGGCAGAGGCAGGCGGATTTCTGAGTTCGAGGCCAGCCTGGTCTACAGAGTGAGTTCCAGGACAGCCCGGGCTACACAGAGAAACCCTGTCTCGAAAAACCAAAAAAAAAAAAAAAAAAAAAAAAAACTATGCCACAGCTATGTGGAAGGACCCTCTTACCCTTAAATGGAAATGGCCCAGACTCAGTTCTCTATGAGGCCGAGGATTGATATTGCCTGTTTGATACCACAGAAGGCACAGCTAAATGGCTGCCAAAAAGATTAATGAAATAAATAGATACCCCCACAAAGCCAAGCCAAACTATAAATAAGATGAATAACAATTGATCTCCAGGAAAGAGAAATTTCCCTGAGAATTCCCTTCATTTTCCTTTCCAGGTAAAAATAAAACACCGTGATGTTGCTGGTAGAAGCTCTAATCCTGATGCTGGCCTCCAGACTTATACTACTCAGACTTTTGATGGGCCATTGACAAGGACATCAAACAGCTAGAGATTGACATCACTAAATTGAAGAAAATCCCTCGTTTCGCTGTCTGAAATGATCTCCAAAAATTGCAAAGGATTTATTCAACTTGATTTACTCTTTTAAATAGAGAAGACTGTGTACAGCTCTTGACTGTGTATAGCCCTTAAAGAGGACTGTTGCTTTTACATAGACAAGGACAGGAATGGTTAAAAGGAACATGAAAAAGGTCAGAGAAAGGCCCGAGAAAAGACAAGAGAGAGAAAGAGAGAGATGAGAGCTGTACAAGGACTGGTTTTCAACCTCTCCATGGTTGTCAACCCCACTTCCTCCCATCTTGGGACCATTAATGGGTTATTTTTGCTTATTTCTTTTGGTCTCTGGACCTTAAATAGGCTGACTAACTTTGTGAAACACAGATAGATAATTTGGTAGCAAAACCTATTCAGATACATTAGCATAAGTTAGCTATGGAGGACCACGAGACTCAAGATGAGATTGTTACTCTATTCAGGGTTGTTCCCAAAACCCATCCCCACCCAACCTAAAAGAGGGGATTCCACCCCAGACCAAGCAGAGAGGGGCCCACCCAGAAAACCCCCCCTACTGGTGATCTGAATTTTACTTAGGCTGCAGGCTAAAACAAATGCAAGGGAATATAAATAAAAGTTAAAAAAATCTCCCCTGGGTTCCCTGAGGGCAACCTGACTGATAGGGGTTGATGTCAAAAAGTACCCCTCTCCAGAAAAAGACATCAAATGGGTATGGCCCCTCTGCCTCATAACAACGACAGGAGGTTGGGGGATTTCAAGGTCCCCTTCAATTATTGGGGGGTAAGGCCTCTATCCCCACCTTCGCAAATTAAATTGCCAACCTCTATACTTAGGGGGGAGGAAAGGCCCGGAGCAACCCTAATATTAACAAAAGGCCTAAAATCAGCCATAGGCCTTTAAAGTACAATAATCCTGACATCCCTGCATATAAAAAATCTTGGGTCTCGTGGAAAAAACTGAAACAGCAGGGTAGGGGTTTGTAAAAGGCATTTGGGAAATTTACCAGCCTGGTTCATAGCTTAAAATAGAAGCCTCGGTGGACAGTACAACTTAGATAAGGGAAAAAGTGAATCATAAGGCAAGGGGCTTTGTGACCTGTCCCCTGAACCTACAACCCAAGTATGCCCTGTTCTGAAAGGGTTATCCCCCAAAAAAATTTTTTCTTTTAAGGTTTTTTTTTATTAACCCCCTTTTAAAATTTTTTTTTTTTAAAAAAAATTTTTTTAAAATTTTTAAAAAAAAAAAAAAAAGGGGAAAAAAAAAAAAAAAAAAAAAGTTTGGGTTTTTTTTGGGGGTTTTTTTTTTGGGTTTTGGGGGTTTTTTGTTTTTTTTTTGGGGTTTAATTTTGGGGGGGAAAATTGGGGGAAAAAAGGGGGTTTTTTGATTTTGGGGTTTGGGTTTTAAATTTTTTGGTTGGGTTTGGGTTAAGGGGGGGGGGGATTTTTGGGGGAGGGTTTTTGGGGGGTTTTGGTTGGGGGGGGGAAAAGGGGTGGGGGGGGTTTTTGGGGGGGTTATTTAGGGGGGAAATTGGGTTTTTGGGGGGGTTAGGGGGGGGGATTTTGGGGGGGGTAAGGGTTTAAGGGGGTTTTGGGGGGGGGAGGGGGGAAAGTTTTAAAAAAAAAATTGGGGTTTAAAAAATTTATGTGGGTTTTTAAAAAAAAAAATTTTAAAAATTTAAAAGGGGGAAAAAATTTTTTGGTTAAGGGGTTTTAAAAAAATTTTTTAAAAGGGTTTTAAAAAAGGGGGGGGGGGGTAGGAGGTTTTTTTGTTTTTGGGTTTTTGTTTTTTGGGGGTTTTTTTGGGGGTTTTTTTGGGGTTTTTTTTTTTTTTTTTTTTTTTTTTTTTTTTTTTTTTGGGGGGGGGGGGGGGGGTTTGTGGGGGTTTTTGGGGGGTTTTTTGGGAATTTTTTTTAAAAAAAAAAAAAGTTTGGCCCCCCAAACCTGAAATCCGCCTGCCTCTGCCTCCCAAGTGCTGGGATTAAAGGCGTGTGCCACCACCGCCCGGCTTACAGGACTGTTTTTGAGTCAGGGTCTCAGCCGGGCGGTGGTGGCGCACGCCTTTAATCCCAGCACTTGGGAGGCAGAGGCAGGCGGATTTCTGAGTTCGAGGCCAGCCTGGTCTACAGAGTGAGTTCCAGGACAGCCCGGGCTACACAGAAAACCCTGTCTCGAAAAACCAAAAAAAAAAAAAAAAAAAAAAGTTGAGTCAGGGTCTCATGATGTAGCCTTGGCTGACTTTGTCCTAGCTTCCAATTTACTGTTCTCCTGCCTTAGCCTTCAGAATGTGAGGATAATAGATGTGTACCACCATGACCATCTTAAAAGTGGGATGTGATTGAAATTAGTTTGCTGGATTCTTTTGGTGACTTCAAAAGTAGACAAATGGCAAGGGTTGAAACATGAACAGAAAGAAGATTGCTGCTTCCTTGTTCTTTCCCTGCTACTGTGCAGCCTTGAAAAGGAAGCCAGGCCTGGTGGTGCACACCTTTAATCCCAGAATTTCCTGGAAGCAGGCAGATCTCGGTTAGTTCAGGACCAGTGTGATCTACCTAGTGAGCCCTAGGCCAGCCAGGACTGTGTAGTGAGACCCTGACTCAACAAAAATAATAAAATAAATAGAAGTAAAAATCATGAAACCTCTCCCACGTGGACATAGCCCCACGAAGGTATCATGGAGAAATTTCCATTGCCTGAAGGGTAAGATGTCCTCTTTCTCCATGCCCACACCAAGGCCCTAGCATGGGAGCAGAGAGAAAGATGGACTGAAGCCTTACTGGGTCCAACACCTACTAGCCCTCTAGCCAGAGGTACTTAGCTAGTATGCAAATTACAGAACTATCTACAGTTCTGATCAAACGCAGGTGTCCCTTGCAGCAGCAGGGTGCCAGCAGACTAGAGTAAAGGTTATCCCGGAAGGGGAAAGGTGAAGAGATCTTTTGCACTGGGAAGCAGTAAGGCTGAAGTATTTATTAAAGTTTGTTGAATATCAGCTCTAATGCCCACCAAATACATGGACTCCAATTCATTCCAACCCTAAACAACTACCAAAGAGAGGGGTTGGGCAACATTACTCTGGAATTCAGAGGATGAGGTCCCTCTCCTCATGGAGAGAAGCTAGGACCCTTGACTCACAAGAAGGATGACAGCAAATGAGCTGTCCTCCCGAGGGATTACAGGAGCAGCTGTGGCTCTGTGTGAATTGCGAAACGTGAAGATACTAATCTCTAGAGTGGGCCTAACACTTAGTGGGCCTTCAGCAGACCTCTACTTTAACCATAGTTCTTCCGTGTGTTCACTGAAGGATCTTAGATGGGTCACTTGCCCTTTGTGAGACTGCTCATGAATCCAAAGTAAAATTTTCTGTAAATAGGGGTGGAGGAGTACCTCAGGAGTAGAACATTTGCCTAGTGTGGACAAGATCCTCAGTTCAATCTCCAGCACTGAAAAACAAAAAGAAACATCATCCATCCATCCATCAATCATCTGCCTCTCTGCCTGCATGTCTGTCTGTCTGTCTGTCTGTCTGTCTGTCTGTCTGTCTGTGGTGGCTCATGCCTGTAATCCTAGCTCTTGAGATGCCTAAGCAGGACATTTGCCATACATTTGAAGTCTGTGTTAGCTACCTAGTGAGTTTATAGGTTAGTGTGGACCACAGAGTGAGACCCTGCAGAGAGAGTGGGAGGCACTTTCCTTCATAGCCTTGGGTGTAAAGGAACCCCTGGGAAAACGAGTCATCAAAGTGCTTATCTTGCAAGCATGAGAAACTGAATCGGATTTCTAGAATTCGTTTGTTTAAAGCTAAGTGTGGTAGCATGTACTTTAACCTCAATACGGGGAAGGCAAACCAGGCAGATCTCTGAGGCTCCTTGGCCAGCCAGTCCAGCCCTACTTGATAAATTCAAGACTTACTGGGGGACACTGAGGGACATTGTCTCAAAAACAACTGGACAGTGACTGAGTAATGACACCCAAAATTGTCTTCTGGACTCCACATGCACACACATACAATAAGTGCACACCTAAACATGCACACACACACACAAACACATATACAAAGAAACCCATACAAAATATATATACTAATTAAAAAAACAAAGATATGGGGACTAGAAATATGGTTCAGAGGTTAAAAGCACTTGTTGTTCTTCCAGAAGACCCTGGTTTGATTCCTAGCACCCATATGGTGGCTTACAATCATTTGTAATTCCAGTTCTATGGGGATATGACACAATCTTCTGTCCTCCAAAGGCACCAGGCACACACATGGTACACAGTCATACATACAGGCAGAGCACTCAGACACATAAAACAAAATAAACAAATCTTTAAATAATAAAACCCAAGCATGGTAGCACTCAGGCTGAGAGGAAAGTCATAGTTTATAAGGCTGGCCTGGGCTACATGGTGGGCTCCAGTCTAGCCTAAGCTGCAAATTGAAGCCCCATCTCCTATAAAAGGGACATGACAGTACATTAGGACTATGGTGGGGTTTTTTTGTTTTGTTTTGTTTTTTGGCTAGCTGCCGGGGATAGCACAGCACACTTGTAATTCCAGAATTCAGGAAGTAGAGACAAGAGGATGGAAATGGAAAGTCAGCATAGGCTAGGTTGGGAAAACATTGTCTCAAAATTTTGGTTGAGTGGTACTTAGATCATTTTCCTCTAGAAGTTTGGAGGAGATGGTTCCTCCAATTTTCTGACCCCTCTACTTTTCTTTCTTCTTTCCCATTTTTCTAGAGGTTTCCTCTATGTCGTCTTCCTGTGTTCCCTCCTTTGTAGTTTTTGGTAATTTGGATTTCTGATTTCCTGGTTTTCTCTCTACTTTTCTTTGCTTCAGTTGTTGGTCTTTGAGTGTATCTACCTGTCTTAGCCAGTGTTCTGTTGCAGTGAAGAAACACTATGAGATTTATCATCGTAACAGGAAGCATGGCTACACTCAGGTAGACATGGTGCTGAAGAAGTAGCTGAGGGTTCTACATCTGGGTGCAATGCCAGCAGGAAGAAACAGACTCTGGGCTTGGAATGGACTTTTTGAAACCTCAAAAGCCAAGCCAAATGACAACTTCTTCCAATAAAGCCTAACCTCCTAAATCCCTTTAAATAGTGCCTCTCCCTGATGACCATGTATTCAAATCTATGAGCCTATGGGGAACATTCTCATTCAAACCACTGTACTACCTCTCTACCCCAAACTCTCTAGTGTTGTATCCTTCTACACAGATATGCAGTGGATGCTGAGACCTCACACCTCTAGACCTGAAAGAAGGCCACCTTGGCTCTCAGGCAGAGCTAAGAGGTAACACTACACTTTTTGTTGTTAGTGAATAATCTTTGTAAAGCATGATGGCTTTCATTCTGACAGTCTCATAAACATGTAGGTGTACCTTAAGCTTATCTACCCACTTCTTTTTTTTTTTTTTTTTTGGTTTTTCGAGACAGGGTTTCTCTGTGTAGCCCGGGCTGTCCTGGAACTCACTCTGTAGACCAGGCTGGCCTCGAACTCAGAAATCCGCCTGCCTCTGCCTCCCAAGTGCTGGGATTAAAGGCGTGTGCCACCACCGCCCGGCTATCTACCCACTTCTTAATTTTCTTTTGTTTCTGCTGCTGTTTCCACTAGCCTCCTTCTTCTTCCCAAGTGCTTCTCTTTCTACTTTGAAATAGTATTTATTATTATTTTTTAAGACAGAGTCTCACTCTGTAGCCCAGACTATCCTTAAACTTGTAACAATCTTCATGCCTCTTCCTCTCAAATAGTAGGATTATATTCAAACAACCACAATCAGATTTTAAGTTTTGTTTTTTATTACATGGGGGTGGGAAGGATAGAGGGAAATGAGGATAAAGCAGGGAGACAGGGGTGGGATGAGGAGGGGCATGAATAAGTCATGGCAAGTGAGTGGAAGTCAGAGTGTAGCTTGTGGGATTGGTTCTCTCCTACCAAATTTGTTCCTGGGAATGGAACTCAGATCACCAGGCTTGACAATAAGCACATTTAACCACTGAGCCATGTCATTGGCTCCAGACTTGCTCCTTTCCCTTGCTCCACAAGCAATTAGTGGTCATCTGAAAGCTTAGTTTGCCTCTCTAGGAAATAAAACTGTTCTAAGAAACCACATCATTTAAGCACTTGGTTTCCTTGATCTGAGCATCTGATAAGAAAATGAAAACAGAAAAGGCTTTTAAAACTAATCTACCCCATATACAAATCTACTTCTAATGAATAATCAATATACCAGTGGATCGTTTCCCCTATGACTCCTCAGAGAAGCTTAAAAAGACTTTCAATCAGTGGAATGGGTAGACTAAAAAAGTTCTTTCGGAAATAAATCAAACTGATTTAAAGATGAAAGTAAGTAAATAAAAGCCCAAAATGGTACTTGATCTTCACAAATATCCAGTGATGTTTCTCTGGTGGCTGCTATAAAGAAAACACTGATGGAATAAGACCAATGTATAATGGGGAGGGGCCAAATGCCTGCAAATTCATCATGGCTAGAACAACTCTGAAGGAAGAACAGTACCAAGGGACTAGCGTGTTTAGCCTTGAAAGGCAGGCCAGAACCTGGGAAGTGTGACTATGTTGCCTGTTGGTTTTTGCTTCTCCAGACCCATTTCTCCCCCTAACCATACCCTGGCTGCTTCTGGGAAATTTTCTCTTGCCACACTGTAGCAGCCCTTGTCAGTTCCCCCTCTTTTTTCCTATACTGTTGGGACTTTTGGTTCTCAGGGCTGACTCATCCCCTATGTGTCTAAGAAATAAGTCTTAATTGGTTAAAGCCAGTTAGGTCTCTGTACATAGTCTAGAAATCACCCCCAAACACTTTGGACCCATAAAATCCAAAGTCTGTTTAGCCTGTTATTTGTCTTTACTCTCTCATCCTTTTAGAAGTATATGGAGGGGCCCAAGGGATGGATCAGCAGTTAGGACCACTAGATGCTCTTCCAAAGGATCTAAATTTGATTCTCAGCACCCACATGGCAGCTCAGAGCCCTCTGTAACTTCATCTCCAAGACATCTGACACTCTCTTCGAGCCTCTGTGAGTTCCAGGTATACACATGGTACACATAAATACAGGCAGGCAAACACTTAGACACATAATATAATAAAATAAATTTTAAAAATTTAAATATATGGAGATGGGCTGCACAGATGGCTTTGGTAGTTAAACTGCTTGCTATATAAACAAGAAGACTGAAATTTCAGATTTCCAGAAACCCACATAAATACCATGTGGGCTTGGTGTCCTACCTGTGATGCCAACCTTGGAAGATGGAGACAGGGACTTCCCAAAGTAAGTTTCCTAGAGACTAGCCATATTGGTGAGCTCTGGGTTGGACTGGGAGACTCAGTAAATGGTTAAGGTGGAAGGACGTTAAAGGATGATTCCTGACATTGACCTTGGGCCTCTACATGCACTCCCACTCATGCAACACATACATGTACACACATAATTTTATCTCATTTTTCCAAAGACTTTTCTCTCCTTTGTTCAAATTAAGTTTTTAGTTGGTGTGATGGTTTGTATATGCTCTGCCCAGGGAGTGGCACTATTAGAAGATGTGGCCTCGTTGGAGTATTTGTGTCACTGTGAACATGGTCTTAAGACCTGCCTGGAAGTGAGTCTTCCAGTAGCAGCCTTCTCTCAGCTCTGCCTAGATGCTACCATGCTCCTACCTTGATGATAATGGACTGAATGAACCTGTAAGCCAGCCCCAATTAAATGTTTTCCTTATAAGAGTTGTCTTGGTCATCTGTTCACAGCAGTAAAACCCTAACTAAGACAGGGGGTCATACAATACTGGGTTTTTTTTATGGCATCCTCACACATATGTATCAGCACACGTTGCTCATACCCACTCCATTACCCTCCCATATACCCCCTCCCTGCCTCTCACTGTTCCCCATCTTCCCTCAAATAGTCCTGCTGCTGCCTTTATGTCATATACATGAACACATGTGTATGTACGTTTAAATCTAGATTCTTCATCTGTAAGGAAATGGGATGCTTTTCTTTCTTCGTTCCATTATGTTCTGACCTTTCCGTTTAGAGCTCTTTCACCCTCTCATTGTTCCTTTTCTATTTTCACAGCATGTATGTATACATGTATATACGTATGAATCCAGACTCTGCATAGGAGAGAAATATGTAGTATTTATCTTTCTTATCCTGTTTTATTTAGCTTATGTAATGACTTCCAATACCACCCATTTCTTGCTAATATCGTAATTTCATTCTTCTCTATGGATAAGTAAAACTCAAATCTAGATAAATAGAGAGCTCATTTTTTAAATTGTTTCTCTCCTGAGCTGTGTGTGCACTCACACACGTGCCCAAAGCACAGATGTATAGGTCAGAGGACACCTTGTGGGAGTTACTCCTCTTTTTGTACCCTGTGGCTCCAGGTGCGCTATCTCAGGTCATTAATCTTGATGGCAGGGCTTCTACCTGCCGGGACAGCTCCCGGCCCTCATTTCCTTTATCTGCTGAGAGGCATCTGTTTCCGTATACTGGCTGTTGTGAAAGCATGGGAGTGTGAATATTTCCATGGTCTGTTGACTCAGCTTTTTCAGGAGTATTCTCAGTAATTGTGTAGCTACGTCATAAGATAGTTCTATTTGCAACTTTTTGAAGAGCCCCCAAACTGAGTTCCATGGTGGCTGTATCAGTTTACATTTCTACCAACAGGCCATAGGGGTTTCTGTTTCTCCACAGCCTCGCCAGCATTCATTGTTTTCTTGATGGTGGCAATCCTGACTAGGGTAAAATGGAATCTCAATGTAGTCTTAACCTGTATTTCTTTGACGGTTGATGATATTGAATTTTTTTTTTCGTTTTTGAGATGTTAAAAAAAAAAAAAAAAAAACCTCCTGTATCGTAAAACATGCCTTTCCCCCCTTTCTGTTCTTTCTTTCTCCTTTTTTTAAATTTTTCTTTTATTGGTTGTTTTATTTATTTACATTTCAAATGTTATCCCCTTTCTTGGTTTCCCCTCCACAACCCCCCCCTCCTCTTTGCCTCTAAGAGGGTGCTCCCCCACCTACCCACTCCCATCTCAGCACCCTAGCATTCCCTTACACTGGAGCATCAAGTCTCCACAGGACCAAGGGCCTCTCCTCCCATTGATGTCCGACTAGGCCATCCTCTGCTACATAAGCAACTGGAGCCATGGGTCCTCCATGTGTACTCTTTGGTTGGTGGTTTAGTCCCTGGCAGCTCTGGGGGGCCTGATTGGTTGATATTGTTGTTCTTCCTATGGGGAATGCAAACCCCTTCAGCTCCTGCACTCCTTTCTCTAACTCTTCCTATGGGAACCCGGTGCTCAGTCCAAATGGTTGGCTGTGAGTATCCGCCTCTGTATATGCCAGGCTCTGGCAGAGCCTCTCAGGGGACAGCTATTTTATTTGTATGAATGTTTTGCCTGCACATGAATATGTCCACCATGTCCACTCCTGGGCCTCCAGACGTCAAAGAAGACAGCCAATTCTCTAGAACTGGAGTCAGAGATGGTTGTGAGCCACGCTCTGGTGCTGCAAAGTGAACCCAAGTCCTCTGAAAAACAAAACAAACAAACAAAATTTAAAAATGCTCTTAACTGCAGCCATCTCTCCAGCCTCACTTTCCTTTCATTTTTTGTTTGTTTGCGTGGTTGGTTTTGGGGTTTTTGAGGCAAGGTTTCTCTGTGTAACCCTGGCTATCTGTCCTGGAACTCACTCTCTTGACACCAAGCTGGTCTTCAATTCACAGATCTGCCTGCATTTCCCTCCAGAATGCTAGGATTAAAATCCTGGGCCACCACCACTTTTTTTGGGGGGGGAGGGGTGTTATTGTTGTTGTTTTTTGTTTTTGTTTCTCTCTAAATGTAGCCCATGGATTAAAAGTGTACATAACCATACCTGTATGAATTTCTGTTTTATTTATTTATTTATTTATTTATTGAGTTACTTATCGAGAAAGAATCTTGTCTTTTAGTCCATTCCTTAGCCTCCTAAGTAATGGAATCATAGGTGTGAGACAAGATACTACCTGTTTTCTCTCTGGTGTGCTAAGAGAAACCAGTTTATGATCTGAAGGTATCTTTGAATCAGGAGCAAAGAATATAAGAACCCAGCCAGACATGGTGGCCAACACCTTTAATCCCAACACTCTGGAAGCAGAGATAGCAGATCTCTGTGAGATTGAGACCAGCCTGAACTACATATCTAGCACCAGGCCAGGCAGGGCTACAAATTGAGACCCTGTGTCAAAAACAAACAAGCCAACAAAGAGAATACAAGACCAGAGGAGAAAGTTTTGTTTTTTGTTTTTGTTTTAGGTTTTTCAAGACAGGGTTTCTCTGTGTAGTCCTGGCTTGTCCTGAAACTCACTCTGTAGACCAGGCTGGCCTCGAACTCAGAAATCTGCCTTCCTCTGCCTCCCAAGTGCTGGGACTAAAGGCGTGTGCCACCACTGCCCGCCGGCTGAGGAGAGAGTTTTAAGTTGACCACTCTGTTCCCACCCTTCTCTTATTTCCTCTGCAGAAACTCACACATGGCTGCTACAAGCACTTGCTAGCACTTCAGTGACTATGTAGCCAGAGTAGATTTCTGCTGTTTGGAACTAAGAACATTAACAGATGCGGGGGCAGAGTCAGGAATATTCAGATTGCTAAGAAGTGTTCTCTGTGGCCTGGGGAAATCACACAGGACTAGTCTGAGCACTCAGAAGGCTGAGGGAGGAGGAACACGAGTCTAACAGCAGCCTGCACTCTGCAGTTAGTCTTTCTGGGAAAAAAGAAAAGAAATAAAAGAGGAGGGGGGAGGAGAGAGAAAAGGAGGGAAAGAGAAAAGTTCCATGGTTTATTTTATCAACAAACATCACTTGAAATGTTTCATCAATCTTGGCTGTTTCTCTAATCAACCACATAGCCACTCTAAATTAATTCAATGGCACTTCTTGGTTTGGTGGCATATTTGAGTTTACAGTTTGCTTATCACCTAGCTCTGAGGTAGGTCAGCTGTGTGTTATTATTTTGTTTAAAGATGAGACAATCTCAGCATGTATCTCAGTCTGACTTTCAATTTGCAATCCTGCCCCAGCCCCAGGAGTGCTGGGATTACAAGCATGTACCACCATGCTTTCAAAGTCAGGTTTCCAGGCTGAGGCTAATAGGTCTTAGCTGTGAGAACCCGTTTCACTCCAGAGCTGGAGATGGAACCCAAAGCTTTGCTCATACTAGATAAACACTCCATTAACCAAGCTACAGATTCAGCCCCAGAATCTGAAACTCTTGAGTCAGCAAAGTAGATCACCCATTCAGACAATGAACAAATATTTATTATCTAACTGCTTTAGGATAAGGCTGCAGTAGTAAACAGAGCAGAGGATCTCTGTCTTTGTACAGCTGACATTCTAAGAGATAGGAGCAGTAATCGATTCCACAAGTATTTAACTGGGACAAACATTGGAAAGAAAAAGTGCAAGGTAAGCTTGAGAATGGACAGTTGGTTCCAAACTGCTCTTTAGTGTCAGGAAGGTTGGCCCTGTGAAAGGTACATTGAACATTAGACAAACGGTGGAAGAACATTCCAGGCAGAAAAAAAAACCCACTATCTTATCAAGCTCCGGGGGTGATATGCTAACAGAAAAAAAGGGAGAGAGGAGCAAATGAGGTCCCATATGGCAGGGACCATTAAGCAGCTCTGTAGACCAGCTCTGCTTTTAAACACATTTGTCATTGTGACAAGATACACATAACATAAAATTTGCCTGGTTTGTGGCACTGGGGATTAAACCCAGGACCTTAAGTCTGCTGACCTAAGGCTTTACTGCTGAGCTCATCTCCTGCACTTTAAAGAATCCAGATGAGCCAAGTGTAGTAGATCATGGCTGACATCCTGGCATCTAGGAGACTGAGGCAGACGAACTGCCAGAGTTTAAGATCACACTGGGCTACATAGTGAGCTCCAGACCAATGTGAAACCTTGTTTAAAAACTCTCAATCAATCATTTCTAGAGTTACTAATACAATGTGAATGCTGTGTTGTTAAGCTATTTTTACTTTATATTGTAAAAAATAAGTATGTTTTTATTATAGAAAATTTGACGGACATACAAGAGAGGAACAACCCAGGTACAATTTTGGTGTCTAGCTTTCCAGTCTGCTTTCTACATATAGTCAGACACATTTTCATATAATTTTATGTGTTCTACTTTTTAATAAAAAGTTTGCTTTAAACGATTTCTGCAAGCTTTTCCATACAATTTACAACTTACAATTTTTAAATGTTTTCTTAGTAGCCCAGTTTACATACATAATGATTAATTTTATTTTAAAAATTGTGTCAATTGTTTATCTTATTTTCCAATTAAAACCTTTTTTTTTTTTTTTTTTGGTTTTTCGAGACAGGGTTTCTCTGTGTAGCCCAGGCTGTCCTGGAACTCACTCTGTAGACCAGGCTGGCCTCGAACTCAGAAATCCGCCTGCCTCTGCCTCCCAAGTGCTGGGATTAAAGGCGTGCGCCACCACCCGCCCGGCTTAAAAACATTTTCATGCAATACATTTTAGACGAATTTCCCCCTTCCAACTTCTCACACTCACAGATCCTCTGGAACCCATCCATTCATTTCTTTTTTTTTTTTTTTTTTTTTTTTTTTTTTTGGTTTTTCGAGACAGGGTTTCTCTGTGTAGCCCGGGTTGTCCTGGAACTCACTCTGTAGACCAGGCTGGCCTCGAACTCAGAAATCCGCCTGCCTTTGCCTCCCAAGTGCTGGGATTAAAGGCGTGCGCCACCACCGCCCGGCTCCACTTCATATTCATTCTCTCTCTTTTTTATTCTCTTTCTTTAAAATGTAAAATTGGGTTAGAGAGATGGCTCCGCAGTTAAAGGCACTGTTTTTCCAGAGATCCTGAGATTAATTCCCAATAACTATGCGGTGGCTCACAACCATCTATACTGGGATCTGACGCCCTCTTGTGGCGTACAAGTATACATGCAGATAGAGCACTCATCTACCAAAAATAAATCTTAAAAAAATTAAAACCAACAAAAATCAAAAAAATAAAAGCACACATACATCAAAATAAAACAAACAAAACCAACAGGAATAACATACAAGTAAAACACCATGGAATTTGTTTTGTGTTGTCTGTTCCTTGCATGCAACCTGTTTTGAAGTGTGGTAGAAGTATCCCGTGTTAACTCTCTTATAGAAAAACTGATTTTCCCTTTTGCAGCAGCTATCAATTGCAAATGGCTTCTTAGTAAGGATGAAGCTTTGTACCCATTTCTACTTCTCTATGCTAGGATTTTTTTTCAAGTTTGAACTTCTCAGGTCAACATATTTATACATGCTGCCACAATTTCTATAAGTTCATAGGTACATATGAGTTTGATAAAGACATCCCATTTAGGACTGGGTCATAAAACAGTCTCACTCTCTATGTTATCCAGTTGTGGGTCTTTGTGTTAATTGCCATTCTACTCCAAGGAGAATCTTCCTTGATGGGAGTTGAGTGATGTACTAATCTATAGGTATAGCAATATGTCATTAGAAGTATTCCTATGTTCATTCAGAAGAACAGAATAAGTTTTCCCCAAGAGCCAATGGCCTATCTAGTCTCAGGTTCTTGGTCTCATTGACAATGTCAAGTATGGGTCCATTTTATGAAGTGATCCATCTATTAAAAATATTTTATAAATATTTTATATATTATATAATTATATAGGACAAAACTGCAGCTTACTGACTAGGAAAAGATTTTTACTAACCCTTCATCCAACAGAGGGCTAACATCCAAAATATATAAAGAACTCAAGAAGTTAACGACTTCAAAAAAACAAATAATCAAATAAAAAAATGGGGTACAGAACTAAACCAAGAATTCTCCACAGAGGAATCTCGGATGGCCGAGAAGCACTTAAAAAAAATGTTCAACATACTTTGTCATCAAGGAAATACAAATCAAAACAACCCTGAGATTCCTCCTTACACCAATCAGAATGGCTAAGATCAAAAACTCAGGTGACAACACATGTTGGTGAGGATGTGGAGAAAGAGGAACACTCCTCCACTGCTAGTGGGATTGCAAACTGATACAACCACTCTGGAAATCAGTCTGGCAGTTTCTTAGAAAATTGGAAATAGTTCTATCTGAAGACCCAGCTATATTGTCCCTGGGCATATACCCAAAAGATGTTCCACCATACCACAAGGACATGTTCATAGCAGCCTTATTTGTAATAGCCAGAAACTAGAAACAACCTAGATGTCCCTCAACCGAAAAAGTAGAAACAGAAAATATGGTATATTTACACAATGAAATACTATTCATCTATTAAAAACAAGGACATCATGAATTTCTCAGGGAAATGGAAAGAACTAGAAAATATCATCCTGAGTGAGGTAACCCAGGCCCAAAAGGATATGTATGGTATGTATTCACTGATAAATGGATATTAGCCAGAATGTTCAGAATACTCATGATATAACTCACAAAGGAAGTTGAACAAGAAGGAAGGCCCAAGTGAGGATGTTTGAATCCCATTTAGAAGGGGGAACAAAATAATCATGGGAGGCAGAGGGAGGGAAGGACCTGGATGGGAAAAGGGAGGTCAAAGGGAATAGGGAATCAGGCATGGGGAGAGGCCCAGAGTGCCAGGACAATGAATGGAAATTTACAGCTGCTGGGAGTGTGGGGTGAGGGAGTTCTCTAGGAAGTCCCAGAGACCTGTGATGAAGGAGGCTCCCAGGAGTCAATGAAGATGACCGTAGCTGAAATGCCCAACAGTGGAGATATGGAACCGCAGGACCCCTAGTGGAGGGATAAGGAAAACAACCCACCCACAAAACTTTCAACCCCAAATTGGTTCTGTCTAAAAGAAATGCAGGTTCACCAACCTTACATCTGATAGAGGGCTAATATCCAAGGTATACAAAGAACTGAAGAAACTAGATTCCAGACCATCAAATAACCCTATTAAAAAATGGGGTAGAGAGTTGAACAAAGAATTCTCAACTGCGGAAACTCAAATGATTGAGAAGCATCTAAGGAAGTGTTCAGCATCCCTAGTCATCAGGGAAATGCAAATGAAAACGACACTGAGATTCCACCTCACACCAGTCAGATTGGCTAAGATCCAAAATACAGGTGACAGCAGATGTTGGTGAGGATGTGGAGAAAGAGGAACACTCCTCCATTGTTGGTGGGATTGCAAGCTGGTACAACCACTATGGAAAGCAGTCTGGCGATACCTCAGAAAATTGAACATGGTGTTACCTGAGGACCAGCTATACCCCTCCTGGGCATATACCCAGAAGATATTTCAACATGCAACAGGGCCACATGCTCCACTATGTTTATAGCGGCCTTATTTATAATAGCCAGAAGCTGGAAAGAACCCAGATGTCCTTCAACAGAGGAATGGATACAGAAAATGTGGTACATTTACACAATGGAGTACTACTCAGCTATTAAAAATAATGAGCTCGCCAGGCGGTGGTGGCGCACGCCTTTAATCCCAGCACTTGGGAGGCAGAGGCAGGCGGATTTCTGAGTTCGAGGCCAGCCTGGTCTACAGAGTGAGTTCCAGGACAGCCTGGGCTACACAGAGAAACCCTGTCTCGAAAAACCAAAAAAAAAAAAAAATGAGCTCATGAAATTCTTAGGCAAATGGATGGAGCTAGAAAATATCATCCTGGCCGGGCAGTGGTAGCGCACGCCTTTAATCCCAGCACTTGGGAGGCAGAGGTAGGTGGATTTCTGAGTTCAAGGCCAGCCTGGTCTACAAAGTGAGTTCCAGGACAGCCAGGGCAACACAGAGAAACCCTGTCTCGAAAAACCAAAAAAAAAAAAAAAAAAAAGAAAAAAGAAAATATCATCCTGAGTGAGATGACCCAATCACAAAAGAACACACATGGTATGCACTCACCGATAAGCGGATATTAGCCCCAAAACACACAATACCTAAGATGCAACGCATAAACCTCATGAAACTCAAGAAGAAGGAGGAAGACCAAAGTGAGGGTGCTTTTGTCCTTTTTAGAATGAGTATCAAAAGATTCAACCAGAGCTCCCAGGATCTAAACCTCCAGCCTGAGAACAGACAGGGGCAAGCTGTCCTCTGAAAGGCTCTAACCAGCAGCTGACTCAGACAGATACAGACACCCAGAGCCAAACAGTGGATGGAGCTTGAGGACTCTTATAGAAGAATAGGCGGAAGGATTGTGGGCCCTAAGGAGATGGGAACTGCACAGGAAGAGCAACAGAGTAAACCAACCTGAACCCTTGGAGCTCTCAGAGACTGAATCACCAACCGTGGAGCATACCTAGTCTACACAGATCTAGCTCCATGGGCTGAACCTAGGCCTCCCTGCACATATGTTGTAAATGTGCAGCTTGGTTTTCATGTAGGTCTCAAACATCTGGAGTGGGGGCTATCCCAAAACATGCAGCCTGTATATAGGGTATGGTCTTCTAGCTGGGTGCCTCATCTGGCCTCAATGGGAGAGGAAGCACCTAGCCTCTCAGAGACTTAAAGTGGAAGGGTGGGGATACAGGAGGAGGGGGTACTCAGAAAACAAAAGATGGGGAAGGATTGTGGGAGGGGGTGACTGGGACAGGTTATAAAGTGAATAAGCAAAAAAAAAAAAAAAAATTAAATTAAAAAAGAAAAAATAAATAAAAGAAATGCAGGAACAAAGATGGCGCAGAGACTGAAGGAATGGCCAACCAGTGACAGGCCCAACTTGGGATCCATTCCATGGGTGGGTACCAATCCCTGACACTATTACTGATGCTATGTTATGCTTGCAGACAGGAGCCTAGCATGGCTGTCCTCTGAGAGGCTCTACCAGCAGCTGACTGAGACAGATGCACATACTCACAGCCAAATATTGGACTGAGGTTGGGGACCCCTATGGAAGAGTTAGGAGAAGGATTAAAGGAGTTGAACGGGATGGCAACCCTTAGGAAGACCAATGGTGTCAACTAACCTGGATCCATGAAAGCTCCCAGAGGCTAAGCCAACAACCAAAGAGCATACAGAGGCTAATCAGAGGCCCTGGCACATATGTAGCAGAGGACTGCCTTGTCTAACCTCAATGGCGGAGGATGTACCCAATCCTGCAAAGACTTGATGCACCAGGTTTGGGGGATACCAGGGTTTGGGGATACTCTCTCAGTGGCGAAGGGGAGAGGAGCTGGGGGGGCTGGGAGGGAGCAGCATTTGTGATGTATATAAATAAATAAGTATATTTCAATAAATGTTTCACATATTATGTAATTAAACATTATATATATAAAATATAATTTATATATGGTTATATACATAATTATGTATAGTTGTATATAATTATGTGATTATACATAATTTATACATATAAACATGTAATTATATAATATATCATATAGAAAATGAATGGATAGATAGATAGATAGATAGATAGATAGATAGATAGATAAAACACACTTATCACATCAGAATTAGACAAGACAAACTAACAGAGGGAAAAAGAGGCCAAGAGACGACACAAGAATCAAGACATCCACCAGGCAGTGGTGGCTCATGTCTTTAATCCCAGCACTTGGGAGGCAGAGGCAGGTGGATTTCTGAGTTCGAGGCTAGCCTGGTCTACAGAGTGAGTTCCAGGATAACCAGGGCTATACAGAGAAACCCTGTCTCAAAAAACAAAAACAAACAAACAAAAAAAAAAGTAAAGAATCAAGACATCCACTAATTTGCAAACTCAGGAATCCTATTAAAATACTAAACTGGGGGCTTCTAGAGACTGAGTCACTGACCAAAGAGCATACATGGGCTACTGTGAGGCTGAAAAGCTTAATATATACTTTCAGAGGTGCCTTGTGTGTGCTGCTTCAGTCTCTGTGAGCTTTGTTCGCATGAGCTTTGCTCAGTTGATTTAGAGGGCCTTGTCTTCTTGGCATCCTCCATCCCCTCAGGCTCTTATACTCTTGCTGTGTTCTTGTCCACCGGTTTTCCTTAGCCCTAAGGGAAGGGATCTAATAGAGACATCCCATTTGGACTGAGCATTCCAAGGTCTTTCACTCTTGTGTAATATCTGGCTGTGGGTCTCTGTATTTGTTCCCATCTGCTGCAGGAGGAAGCTTCTCTGATGATGGCTGAATAAGGCACTGATCTATGAATATAGTAGGGTATCATTAAATGTCATTTTATAATTAATTTTTTCCAGAAAAAAGTTATTTGGTTTTACTCTAGGTCCTTGGGATATCTAGTCTTTAGTTCTTGGTCACCCAAGCAGTGTAAAGTATGGGTTCCATCTTGTGAGTAACATATTGGTTGGTTATTCTCACAAGATTTGTGCCACCATTGGTCTAGCGTATCTTGCAGGCATACCACTATTGCAGATGATAAAAAGGGCTATGGCTGGCCTGGTGTTTACATTTCTCTTTTGGTTGCAGGCTGAGTACCTTCCTATACCCAAAATTCTAGAATGTAGAGATAACGGCTCTACACAGGCACCAGTGCATCTTCTCCATGTTCAATGGGGTGGGTAGGTATTGCCTTCAGCAATAGGGCCTTGCTGTCAGTTTGTGTCTTGTCAGCGGTGTGGGTTGTTTAGGGATTCTCATGGAGCCATTTTGGCCAACAAAATAGAGGCCAACTCAATCCTGGTACTGGAAGCTTCATTTGGTGATAAAAGATGACCAGCTGGGACTCGGTTTCCCCATTTTTAGTGAATTTAGATCACCCTCATATATGTATATATTTTAGGAGGTTTTTACTGCCTTGTTTCCATACTACCCCTCAAATGATGCTTTTTTTTTGTTTTGTTTTTTGGTTTTTTTTTTTTTTTTTTTTTTTTTTTTTTGGTTTTTTGAGACAGGGTTTCTCTGTGTAGTCCTGGCTGTCCTGGAACTCACTCTGTAGACCAGGCTGGCCTCGAACTCAGAAATCCGCCTGCCTCTGCCTCCCAAGTGCTGGGATTAAAGGCGTGCACCACCACTGCCCGGCCGATTTTTTTTTTTTCTAATTACATCCACATACCTGTGAATTTCATGATGCCATTTTTTAAAAGCTGAGTAATACTTCATTGTGTGAATGTACCACATTTTCTTTATCCATTCTTCTGTTGAAGAACATTTAGGTTGTTTCCAATTCCTGGTTATTATGGAGAAAACACCAATGAACATGGTCGAACAAGTGTCCTTGTGGTAATATAAAGTGATCCTTGGGTATAGTCCAAGAATGGGATAGCTGGGTCTTGAAGTAGATCAATTCCCATCTTCCTGAGGAACCACCACACTGACTTCCTAGCATCTGTACCAGTTTGCACTCCTCCCACCAGCAATGGAGGAGTCTTCTTCTTTCTCCACATCCTCACCAGCATGAACTGTCACTTTTGCTTTTAGCCATTCTGTTTGGTGTAAGATGGAATCTCAGAGTCAATTTGATTCACACTTCTGTCTTAGGGTTTTACTGCTGTGAACAGGCACCACAACCAAGGCAACTCTTATAAGGATACCATTTAACTGGGGCTGGTTTACAGGTTCAAAGGTTCAGTCCATTATTACCAGGGTGGGAACATGGTAGTGTCCAGGCAGGCATGGTGCAGGAGGAGCTGAGAGTTCTACATCTTCATCTGAAGGCTGCTAGCAGAATACTGGCTTCCAAGCAGTTAGGATGAGGGCCTTAAAGCCCACACCCACAATGACACACCTACTCAACAGGGCCACACCTTCTAATAGTGCCACTCCCTGGGCTGAGCATACTCAAACATAACATTTCACTCCCTGGCCCCCATAGGCTTGTTCAAATATATGAGTCTATGGGGGCCATACCTAAACATAGCATAATGCAAAATATTTAGTCCAACTTCAAAGGTGCCAATAGTTTATAGTAGTCTCAACAATGTTCAAAGTTCAAAGTCTCTTCTGACATTCATCCAATCACTTAAGTGTAGTCTCCAAAGCAAGACAGGAAACCAGCTGGGCAAACTCCAAACCCTACATCTCCATGTCTGATGTCAAAGCAGTCTTCAGATCTCCAACTCCTTTTCATCTTCATCTTTGTTAACTGCAACAAACTTCTTTCTCCTGGGCTCGTTCCACTCCCTGTTAGCAGCTTTCCTCAGCAGGTGCCTCAGAGCTCTGACATCTGGAAAATCTTGGGGTCTCAAAGGCAGCTTCAATGTTACAGCTTCTTGTTCCAATGTCTGGGATCCACACATGATCTTCTGGGCTCCTCCAAAGGGCTGGCATCACTTCTCCAGCTCTGCCCTCTGTTAACACTCTAAGCTCAGGTTGATCCACTCCACTGCTGCTGCTGTTCTGGGTGATCATTCCGTGGTACTGGCATCTCCAATACACAGGGGCCTTCTGCTGTAACTAGGCTTCACCAATAGCCTCTCATAGGCTCTCTTCATAGTTCCAAGCCTCAAATCCATTGTGTGACCCCTTCAGTCCTGGGTCATCAACTGCAACTGAGGCTGTACCTTCACCAATGGCCTTCACTGGCCTCTCACAGTGCCAAGCCTCAGCTGCTCTCCATGACCCCTTCATGCCTTCAAAACCAGTACCACCTGGGTGACTCTTACACATTACCAAGTCCAGCTGCAGCATGAGGTACAACCTTGGCTATCTCTGGAACACAGCTTCTTTGTGCTGTCACAAAACACTTCCCAGAAGATTTCACCTCATTGACGCTGGTCTCTTTTTAATCACCACTAATTTCTTAGCTCCAGCTAACCAGCATCAGTTGTCTCAGTAGTCCCTTCTATTTTTCACTCTAAACCCAGAGCCACATAGCCAAAAATACCGTGTTCTGCTGCTTTTGGGGGGCTGCAACATGTCCCCCCCTTTATTGTATTACCAGCTTTCTGTTTTCCGACTCCCTCTCTGCCTAAGCTTGGCTTTTTTGTAACTTGTTCTGTAGATTGACCTCAACTCAAGATATCTGCATGGCTCTATCTCCTGAATGCTCGATTAAAGGTGTATACCACCATTCCTGGATCTAAATGTAGGATCTTGCCCCAAAGTCCCACTCCGTTATCTGTTATCTCCTAGAACACCGGATTCAGCTCCATTTCACTTCCTGGAGCCCCTTTAATATGCAAACCATATATTTTATGTTTTTCCTTTCAAAACTTGCTACACTTGTTCAAAATGCTCTTCAAGAGACTTAACCAGAGAACAAAGTCTCTGCTGGGGTTCTTTGAGACTTCCTTGGTCAAAGCAATTAATCTGAGTCTCTTCACCTTAGCCTCAGGCAGACTCTTCAGACAAGGGCAAAAAGTAGCCATACTCTTTACCAAAATACCACAAAACAGTCTCTATGCCACATATTGAAATTCTTTTCCTCTGAAACCTCTTGGGCCAGGTCTGCACAGTTCAAATCACTCTCAGCAACAAAGTCTTCCATACTCCTACTAGGATGGCCCATTAAGTCCCACTTAAAACATTCCATGGCTTTCCAAATCCAAAGTCTCCAAATCTACATTCTTCCAAACAAAAGCATTGTCGGGCCTATCACAGCAATACCCAGTCCCTGGTACCAACTTCTGTCTTAGGGTTTCATGCCGTGAATAGACACCATGACCAGGGCAACTCTTATAAGGATGACATTTAATTGGGCTGGCTTACAGGTTCAGAGGTTCAGTCCATCATCATCAAGGCAGGAGCATGGCAGCATGCAGGCAGGCATGGTGCAGACAGAGCTGAGAGTTCTACATCTTCATCTGAAGGCTGCTAGCAGAATACTGGCTTCCAGGCAGCTAGGAGTAGGGTATTAAAGCCCACACCCACAGTAACACACCTACTCCAACAAGGCCATACCCTTTAATAGTGCCGTTCCCTGGGCCAAGCATATACAAACCATAACAATTTTCCTGATGGCTAAGAAAGTTGAATGTTCGCTCTGTCGCTAGGGCGCTGCGTCCGTCCTGTGTTCAATCCTTCCCGCTGTCCTTCAGTGGGAAAAAAAAAAAAAAAAAAAAAAGAAAGTTGAATGTTTAAGTATTTCTTAAGCCATTTGAGTTTCCTCTATTGAGAATTTTCTGTTTGGTCTGTATTTCATTTTTTTTTTTAATTAGGTTATTTGTTTTGGTGATATCTAGTTTTTTGAATTCTTTATTTATTTTGAATATTAGCCCTCTATTGGGTGTGTAGTTCATAAAATTCTTTTCCCATTCTGTAGGTTGCTGCTTTGTCTAAATAACAGTGATCTTTTTGCCTAGCAGAAGCTTTTTTTTTGTTCCATGGGGTTCCATTTACTGATGGTTAATGTTAATGCCTGTGCCAGTGGTGTTCTCAACAGAAGGTCTCCTGTGCCAATGAGTTCAAGGCTATTCACTATTTTCTCTTCTATAAGGTTCAGTGTATCTACTCTACGCTGAGGTCTTTGATCATTTGGAGTTGAGTTTTGTGCAGGGCAGTAAATATGGATCTATTTACATTCTTCTACATGCAGACATCCAGTTTGACTAGCACTATTTACTGAAGATGCTGTGTTTTCCAATGTTGTGTCTCTGGCTCCTTTATCAAAAATCATGTGTCCATAGGTGTGTGGATTTATTTCTGAATCTTCAATTTGATCCCATTATTAATATGTTTGTCTTTATAACAATACCATGCTGGGTTTTTTTTTGTTTTTTGTTTTTTTTTTTTTTTTTGGTTTTTAGAGACAGGGTTTCTCTGTGTAGCCCTGGCTATCCTGGAACTCACTCTGTAGACCAGGCTGGCCTCGAACTCAGAAATCCACCTGCCTCTGCCTCCCAAGTGCTGGGATTAAAGGCTTGCGCCACCACCGCCCAACCACATGCTGTTTTTATTTCTATAGCTTTGTAGTAAAACTTGAAATTGGGGATAGTGGAACCTCCAGCAGTTTTTTTATTGTTCAAGATTGTTTTCACTATCCTGTTTTTTGTTTGTTTTTATTTTGTATTGGTGTGTAGGTGTATGTGTGTGTGTGTGTGTGTGTGTGGTGTGTGTGTGTGTGTTTGAGAGTGTGCATGCACATTTCCATGTGAAGCTTGGGATTATCATTTCACAATCTGTGGAGAGCTTTTGGAGCTGCTTCACAGGAATCTGACACTGGCCAAGGACAAGGAAATGGGCTGCTTTGCAGGAATCTGACATTGGCCAAGGACAAGGAAATGGGCTTCAGACAGGAATCTGACTTTAGACTAGAACAAAGAAGTAGTTTCAGGCAGGAATCCAAATCTTAGAGTAGAACAATGAACTAGGCTTCTGGCATGAAAATGACTTTGGGCTAGGACAGGGAAGTTAGCTCAGATATCTTGATCATCCTGATAGGCCCTTAGAAATAGTGATCACGGGACTTTGTTTATTGCCTTGGTTGTTCCTTGACTATTTGCATCCATTGTAAATGAAGGTCTGCTTAAGAGCTGCAGATGAGCTGAGCTTTGTCTTGGAGGAATGGAGGGAGAGGTAAAGCTCTGCAGTTAGCAAACTTGCTTCTCAAATCAGAGTGGCCTGTGGGTTCCCAGGAAGTACCTACTGGAGTTGGAGGCTTGGACAAAGCAATGAGTTGGAGGAGGGAGTCTTCAAGGGGAAGATCTATGTGAGCTAATGAAGATGAGGATCAGGCTGCAGTGGGTGTTCTGTTGCAGAGCTGGGGATGAGACTGAGGGGTTGAATTTGGAAGAGCAGAGGGAGAGATGGACATCTGAAGTTAGCCTACCTGCTTCCCACACTGGAGTAAAGTTGTATTCTTTCAGGGAAAATTGTGAGCTCGGTACTGACGCAGCTACCCAGGCTCTTACTACATTGTATGTATCTGCAACAGGTGATTTTTCTTTTCTTTTGTTTGGTTCTGACCTTTTTTTTTGAGACAAACTCTCCTTTGAACATGTCTTCCCATTCCTCTATGCCTCCACACCCTTCCCTTTCTCATCTCTCTGCTCTCATCAAAGTAAGTATTTTTTTTTATATTTGGTTGATTAAATTTTTGGTTGTTATACCTGTAGGTATTGGGGATCCAGCAGTACTCTGTGCAAAAAATAAATCCTTGCCAGGTATGGTGGTGGCACACACCTATAACCCCCGCACTGGGGAGTCAGAGGCAAGAGTAACAGGAGTTTGAGGCCAGCCTGGGCTACATGGAGAATTCTAGGGTAGCCTGAGCTATGTGATACTGCCTTTCTAAAATGAAGAGAAAACCTTAAATAAACTCTTGCACAATATAATAAAGATTGAAAGGAATTAAAAGGAAAATAGATGAGCCGGGCGGTGGTGGCGCACGCCTTTAATCCCAGCACTTGGGAGGCAGAGGCAGGCGGATTTCTGAGTTCGAGACCAGCCTGGTCTACAGAGTGAGTTCCAGGCCAGCCCGGGCTACACAGAGAAACCCTGTCTCGAAAAACCAAAAAAAAAAAAAAAAAAAAAAAGGAAAATAGAGGTCACTTTTGGAGGAACTTCCCTTTGCAGAAAGGATTTAAGGATCACTGGATCTGATAAGGAATCGTTAGGAATGGCGATGATAATGACAGGAAGTGAAGGGTTTAGGAAAATGGTATTATAGAAAAAATAGAAAACTATTTATTGGACGAGAAAGGCAAAAGCAGGGGGACAGCCCTGGCCACTGTTGGTGACAGCTCAGGGAAGCCCCCAGTGGAAAAGAACTGCTACTGCAGTAAAGAAGGGCTACTTTTGGATTTGTTCAATTACCAAAGCTTACTTCTTTTTTTTAAATATTGAAGTCCCTATCACATTTATTTCACGCACATTTGTTTGAACTGGTGGTGGCTCGTGCCTATAATCTCAGCAGGAAGATTGCCACCAGTTCCAGGCCAATCTGGGCTTCATGCAGGCAAAACACTCATAACACACATAAAATTAAATTGAAATTTTAAAAAGCAAGCAAAATCAAAGCATTTGTTGAACATCTACCATGCACTATGTCCTGGGATGGCAGGCAGAAGTAAGACAAACTGAGTCCCTGTCCTTTCCCTTTATTCTGGTTAGGAAAAGACAACTAACAATAGCATGGATATGTGAGTATATGCACAAACAGTTCTTCAACTTTCTTTTTTCTTTTTTTTTTTTTTTTGGTTTTTCGAGACAGGGTTTCTCTGTGTAGCCCTGGCTGTCCTGGAACTCACTCTGTAGACCAGGCTGGCCTCGAACTCAGAAATCCGCCTGCCTCTGCCTCCCGAGTGCTGGGATTAAAGGCGAGCGCAACCACTGCCCAGCATTCTTCAACTTTTGAAGATGAAGTATTAGCCGGGCGGTGGTGGCGCACGCCTTTAATCCCAGCACTCGGGAGGCAGAGGCAGGCGGATTTCTGAGTTCGAGGCCAGCCTGGTCTACAGAGTGAGTTCCAGGACAGCCCGGGCTACACAGAGAAACCCTGTCTCGAAAAACCAAAAAAAAAAAAAAAAAAAAAGAAAAAAGAAATGAAGATGAAGTATTCATGGTTCTGTATTTCTCCAATTAAATGAAAGCTAGCAGCAGATTTGGACTTTATTCACCAGCAAGTTGTCCATTACTGTGCTCTTAAACGTATGCTTCCTCTATCTTATCCAGCAATTTCTACACTCAGCAAAGGAGGCTGCTCAGATACGAAGGGGTGGGGACTGAGGGATGTTTTACTGCCATGACTGTCAGTGTATGCCATTGCCACAATGTGTCGCTATTGACCACTAGTCAGCTTCCATCTGCCGCTGCTGGCCTATCTGGCCACCTTTCCTACTATACACTTAAATACTCCTCAAAGACAGTACGTGGTCTGGGGCCCTAGATTCAGACTGAGGCGGGATTTTGCCTGTCATAAATTGTCATTCTCCCCTTTCCCCACAATCTACTCCCGGAGTTGAAGAGCATTCTCTTTCAAATCCTGAAATTTCCTTGGAGAAAAGAATTTTGTTCCCTCCAATGAGAGTCCATACTGGATGCATAACAAATTTCTGTTATTGTTGCTGTTTTTAATTCTTCACTCAAAAAAAAAAATCTTCCAACCTCATTTCCCCAAAGAAGACCCAGACTCTAGTGGACACTTATGTGGTACTTGGTCACTCAGCATTCATTAACTATTCTTTTGATAACAGAATCATGTTGGGGGTAGTTTAAATTTTTTTTTTTTTTTTTTTTTTAGACAGGATTCTACTATCTACCACAGGCTGGTCTGGAACCAGAGGGTCCTCCTGCCCCTATCCCTTGAGTTCTGGGATTGTGTGTGCAAATTCCCATCTCTGTTGGAAGATTGTTTTATTCCATGGTGCTGAAGATGGACTCCAGGGCATGATAGGCAGGTGCTCTACCACTGATTTACACCCAGGCCTTATTTGGGATATACAAATGATAATGTGTTCCCTTGGATATGATTTGTTGGGACTATCAGCTGTGGTATCCTGCCCTGTAGTCAAAAAAAAAAAAAAAAAAAAAAAATGGACACAGGCCCCAAGCCAGCTCAATTTAGATTAAGGTAGTACATCTCCACCGGGCGGTGGTGGCGCACGCCTTTAATCCCAGCACTTGGGAGGCAGAGGCAGACGGATTTCTGAGTTCGAGGCCAGCCTGGTCTACAGAGTGAGTTCAGGACAGCCCAGACTATACAGAGAAACCCTGTCTCGAAAAAACCCAAAAAAGAAAAGGAAAAAAAAAAAAAAAAAAAAAAAAAAAGGTAGTGCATCTCCAAATTCTAATGACCATACAAATCACCTTGGGTTTTATTATAACCTAATTCCAAGTCAGCAGGGCTTGAGAGCCTTTGGTCCTACAAAGCTCCCAGGTGATACCACTGCTGCTGATCAACAGATTATCCTTTGAATACAACGGGAGTGAACAATAGCTAGTGTACCTTCATCAAACCACAGCAACTTGAAAACCACACTATGCAGTCTTCCCTTTCATTCCCATTCTGAGAGAAAAGGGGAAGGGGTTATTTCCCTTCAAACACACACACATACACACATACATGCGAGTGCACGGGAGTGCACACACACGTACACATACACGCTCACACATGCATGTGTGCATGTGCATATACACACACAAATGCCATGCTGAGCATTGCTCCCTCCCATTTCTCCTAAGCTCTCTCTTTCCTTTGCTGGCAAGAAACAAAACATTTCGTCGGTTTGAATAAAAGATAATTAACTGCCAGGCAGTGGTGGCACATGCCTTTAGTCCCAGCACTTGGGAGGCAGAGGCTTTCTGAGTTCGAGGCCAGCTTGGTCTACAGAGTGAGTTCCAGGACAGCCAGGGCTACACAGAGAAACCCTGTCTCAAAAAAACAAAAACAGGGGTTGGGGATTTAGCTCAGTGGTAGAGCGCTTGCCTAGCAAGCGCAAGGCCCTGGGTTCGGTCCTCAGCTCCGGAAAAAAAAACAAAAAAAACAAAAAAAAAAACAAAAAAAGATAATTTACTATAATATAGTTGGCTGAGGGGCGTAGCTCCATGGTAAAGCACTTGCCTATTATACCTGAGGTTCTGGGTTTAATGCCTAGCATGGTGTGTGTATATGTGTGTTTGTGATTGTGTGCTTGTGTGTGTTCATGTGTGTGTGTCTTTACACCCTTGTGTGTACACATCTTGGTATCTATCTGTCCCAAAACAGCAAACATCCATGTTTAGTGGCTCACACTTGTAATCCAACTACATGGGAGTTGGTGGCAGGATTTCTAGGAGTTCAAGGCCTATCTGGTCTAGTAATCAGTTTCAGACCAACCTGGGCTACAGAGTGAGACCCTGTCTTGGGAAGCAGAAACCATGTCTCGAAAAAAAACAAAACAAAAATAACAATGACAAAAAACAACCCACTTGATAACTTGATAGCACATACCTCCCAATAATCAACAGATAGAGGCAGGAAGATCAGGAATTCAAGGTTATCCTTGGTTACATAGCAAATGGGCTACATAAGACCCTGCCTTAAAAATGAACAAATAGGCCGGGCGGTGGTGGCACATGCCTTTAATCCCAGCACTTGGGAGGCAGAGGCAGGCAGATTTCTGAGTTCAAGGCCAGCCTGGTCTACAGAGTGAGTTCCAGGACAGCCAGGGCTACACAGACAAACCCTGTCTCGAAAAAAACAAAAAAAAAAAAAATACAATAGTTTATTAAAGGCGAGAGAGAGAGAGAGAGAGAGAGAGAGAGGAGAGAGAGAGAGAGAGAGAGATATTTAAATGGTGGTAAGAGTTTTTGTCCAAACTCTTGTCATAAAATAGATCTTCTAACTTCAAAATATCAGGCTGCAGCAGATTGCTACCATTGATATGATTTTTTCAGAAAGTTCTTATTTCAATAAATAGAAATGAAACACACTTATCTCTGTAAGTATTAATCTTTGATTAAAACCTTCATCTGAAGTTCATAGTTCTTGGATATCATTATAGATAAGACTCAATGAATAGAAATTCCAGGAACTTTTAAGCTTTGGCTTCTCCTAGGTAAGAGTTATTGTTCTTTTGGGGTTTGTATCTAGGTCAATTTCTAGAGGAGAGGAAACAAATAGCTTCAAAAGATGAACTTTGCACATCTCCATTGTTCATTCAGTGGTGAACATTTTATTTACATGGCTTTGTCTCCAAGGCTCCATATATTTCCTAATATCAAATAGTATGAAAAAAATTATGTTCACTCAAATGTTAGTTTACAATAGGCTTATTATTCCATATCTTGTCATAATTTAATAGGGCCCACCCATACATTTTTAAACAGGGGATTGAATTACTGATACTTAATTCTTTAGAATTTCAAATGTTAATCTGGGAAAGTGTCCCTTCAAAAATCACTCTGTCAAGATTGACAGAAGTTTAGCCAAGCCTCAATACCATACTTATAACTTTTAATCAGAATTCCTTGGTTAATCCTCACAGCAATCCTGTAATATTTGTGTGAATGTCCCCTGATTGTCCATTGAGAAAGCTGGGGCTCATAGAAAGGGAGATACTTGTTAGTATTCTGTCTAAACTCCACCTCCACAGTTACCTGGCAACAGCCAGGTATGCTCCTCCCCACAGTTACTGGCAACTTGTCCCCCCTCTCTCTTGCTCTTTTGATCTCTTGCCTCTAGCTTCTCTCTGTCCCCTTGCCCCTCCGCCTTCCTTCCCCTCTCTCCACGTGGTTTATGGCCGGCCTCTACTCCTCTACTTTTCTCTTTCTCTCCTTCTCCTTCTCCTTCTCTCTCTCTCTCTCTCTCTCTCTCTCTCTCTCTGCCTCAACTACCCTCCTGGCTCCCTTCCCCATGCCCTGAATAAACTCTATTCTATGCTATACTGGTGTGTGACTGGTCCCTCGGGGAAGAGATGCCTCAGCATGGGCCTGCTGAGACATCCCCTTCCCCATACCTCTCCACACACCCACAGGGTATATTCTCTTTATCTCTATCTTTTTATAAATACATCATACTGGTCCCTAGAAATTATTTAGCTGGGAGATGACAGAGATTTACCTCATGCTGATCTTTTATACATGTATGCTGTCATGAATGTAGTGTATGGCTGTATGGTTTATGCATAACATAAGGGTGCCCAAACCAGGCCGGGCGGGTGGTGGCGCACGCCTTTAATCCCAGCACTTGGAGGCAGAGGCAGGCGGATTCTGAGTTCGAGGCCAGCCTGGTCTACAGAGTGAGTTCCAGGACAGCCAGGGCTATACAGAGAAACCCTGTCTCGAGAAAAAAAAAAAAAAAAAAGGGTGCCCAAACCAGAGGATGTTGTGCTCTAGGCAGAACCTAGGATATACTCAGAAGAAAAGTGCCCTGCTTTTGAGATAGTGTCTCACTAAAAAGCTCAGGCTGCTCTCAAGTTACAGTGTGATGGGAGCCCAGACGGGTACTCAGCTCATGAATTTTTATAGGGAAAAGAACTCTGGGCTGGAGAGATGGCTCAGTGGTTAAGAGCACCGATTGCTCTTCCAGAGGTCTGAGTTTAATTCCCAGCCACCACATGGTGATTCACAACCATCTGTAATGGGATCTGATGCCCTCCTTTGGCATGTCTGGAATACAGTGATTGTGTACTCTCCTACATAAACTAAACTAAAAAAGAAAGAAAATAGAAGAAGTTATAATGACTTGTATTTTTCTTAAATGGGACCAGTTGTTATTCTGACTCAATCATGGATGATCTAGAAATCAATCCAATATTGGAAATAACATTTGGATGCCAGGCGGTAGTGGCACCACACCTTTTAGTTCCAGCACTTGGGAGGCAGAGGAGGTGGATTTCTGAGTCTCGAGGCCAGCCTGGTTACAGAGTGAGTTCCAGGACAGCCAGGGATACACAGAGAAACCACTGTCTCGAATATCCAAAAAAAAAAAAAAGAAAAGAAATACCAATAAAATAAAAGAAAAGGAGCCTGAACAACCACAGAAAAGGACTTGGAGTTACGCAGTGGTCGTCTATGGCAGCATTTCTCAACCTGTGAGTTGTGACCACTTTGTGACAAAGACCCTTGACTGGGTTCTTGCTCAGACCATCTGCATATCAGATATTTACATTGTGATTCATTAGTGTTGAAAAATAAGAGTTATGAAGTAGCAACAAAAATAAATTTTTATGGTTGGAATTCAACACAGATGTGGAACTGTACTACGGGGTCGAGCATTGGAAGGTGAGAAACCACTTGCTCTATGACTTCTGCTTCAGGTTCTGCCTTGAGGTTATCTCCTTGAGTTCCTCCTTGTTCTTAAGAAGGCTGTGACATGGAACTGTAAGCCAAATAAATCCTTTCTTTCCTAAGTTGCTTTTGGTCATGGCCTTCATCCAGCAATAGAAAAGAACTTGGACAGTGTCTTTATAGTTCTGAGACCTTTGGAACTGGTTTGTGAATGAAAAGCAAGACGTTGGGAATTTGTGCCCTTCCCCCAGCCTTGCAGGCTGAGAGACTTGTTTACGCACAGCGACAAACAATTAGGACTCAGGTGTTAACCACCTTGGCAGACACCAGTCTGCTACTGGAGTGAGGATAATAGACTGCCGGCTGAGCTTGCTCTGGAGCACCTCTGGCCGGCAATTAAGGATGGATTCCCCTCACCCACGCTCCAGGATGAAGCAGACACAACTTCGGGGTGAGGGTGGTCTTCCCCTTTAAATGAAAGTGGAACATTTAAAGTATTGAGCCTCGCATCAGAAACTTTGTCCTGGCTTATCTCTTCTGCTCCTGCTGTCCTCTTCCATTCCCAGCCTCTCTTTCAGGTGAACCCAGTTGACTGTGACTGCTGGCCTGGCAACAGGAATTTGGGGCTAGAAAAACCAGAGAGTGCTATAAGCAGAGTCAGTGGGACATGAGGGAAGTTTGAAAACAATAATGCTGAGAAAAAGGCAGAACAGGCCCAGCTCATGTTGTTTCAACCAGGCTGGAGGTCATTTGAGTTGTATTTGAGCAAAGAATCTGGTTTCTACTACATGCATCCTGAGAAGTGGAGTTAAGCTGAGTTCAAAAGTACTAGACTAATGTGTTTAGTGGAGGACATCTGGACAGGAGTATTTGCGTTGTAACATTGTCACTGCCTAGCCAGCCTAGAGTCAGAGCGACAGGTGGAGCAAAAGATAGGAAATGTGATACTTGGTGTGAGGAAAAGAGAATGTTTAAAGCTGCAGACAGATGGGTCCTGAGAACTACCTTGCAACTGCTAAAGATTAGCAAATAGTCACCCTGAAAAAAATACATACTGTAACATTATATGGACTGAACAGGATATAGACACACAAAAAAATTATGTATGCAATAACAATTAGTGAAAAAAAAGAGGCCATGAATTGAAAGACGAGTAGGTAAGGGGTACATGGGGGAGAGTTTGGCAGGAGAGAGAGAAGGGATAAATATTGTAACTATCTATAGTTCTAAAAATAAACATTTAAATTTAAAACAAAAAAAAACTGAAGAAAAAAGAGAAAACTATGGAGAGAAGAAAGAAAGTGAGAGGGGGGGTGCATGAAATGAGTCGTGGTTAAGAGCGGGAAAATTGCTCTTGCGAAGTATGAGAGTTCAGTGCCAGGACCATGTCAGGGGCTCACAAGCACTTGGAACTCCAGTGCAAGAGAATGCACCCTTTTGTACTCCACAAACACCTACATCATGTGGCCTGCACACAAAACTACACCACAAATACACCACAGAGAGGGACACCAAAAAAAAAAGGGGGGGGGGAAAAAAAAAAAGGCCCAAAAAAAAAAAAAAAAAAGGAAAAGAAGCAGAAGAGAGTGGGAAACACTTGCTCTGCTCCAGGATAAAAAAGAAAGATGCCCAACAGGTGATGACAACGCACGCCTTTGATCCCAGCACTTGGGGGCAGTGGCAGAGTATCTCTGTGAGGTTGAGGGTAGCCCGGTTACGAGTGCCCGGACACCAGGCTACAAAGAGAAGCCCAGTCTTGTAAAACTGGGAGAGAAAAAGAGAACAGAGACACAGATACCAGATCGACAGACAGAAGACAGACAGAGGGCAGAGAGAAAGAAAAAAAGAATGCCTGAAGCTCCTCTTATGAAACTCTTGTGAAATTTGAAAAGCAATGCTGTCAAAGGGGTTCCCTGGTAGAAAAACAACCACATTAGGAAAATTTTTGCCCACAAACAACCTAAAGGTGCTGTAACTGTGATTAGATTTCCTTCAAAAAGGTCCTTAGTGGGTATTGTGAAAAATGTGAGGTAAAGTTTTAGGTTTCCATGGAGACCACCCGAATTTGGAGATGCCAGGGCTGTGGAAATCTGCCCGAAAAAAACCTGCAGGCTCAAAAGTGGAGGTGGCTCAAGGGAGAGGCTGAGGCAGCAGATCTGAATTGGCAAGGCTCCAAAGCTTTAAAGGAAACCATATAAATTTCCCGCACGGGACACAAGATGTCCACTTGATGCTGCAGGACTTGGTGTTTCTCTGCTGGGTTTTGTCTTAAATGTGGTTTTATATTTCCTTAATATACTTTTAATCCACTGGGCAGTGGGGGCGCACGCCTTAATCCCCGCACTTGGGAGGCAGAGGCAGTGTGGATTCTGAGTTCGAGGCCAGCCCGGGCTACAGAGTGAGTTCCAGGACAGCCAGGGGAAAAAGGTTTTACGAGTGAGTTCCCGGACAGCAAGTACACAGAGAAACCCTGTCTCAAAAAAAAAAACAAACAAACAAAAAAAAAAACAAAACCCAAAAACAACAACAACAAAACAAAACAAAAATTTTATATATTATTTATATATATATATATACTCTAATTCTTCTTTCGGAAAGGGTAATATTTACCTTGTCTTTTTTTTTTTTTTTTTTTTTTTTTTTGGTTTTTCGAGGGCAGGGTTTCTCTGTGTAAGCCCCGGGGTGTCCCCGGAACTCACTCTGTAGACCAGGCTGGCCTCGAAACTCAGAAAATCGCTCGCCTTGCCCCCCAAATGCTGGGATTAAAAGGGGTGCGCCACCCCGCACCGGGTACTCTCTGTATCATATGTTTAAAATATGTGATTGTGTGTGGTACACCAGAGAATACAAGTGTGCTTTTGTGTGTGTGTGTGTGTGTGTGTATTTGTGGTGCATGCTCGTGCACACACCCAAAGTGTGTAAAGCTTTGTTCAAGAGGTCAGCTTGGGGAGTCCTTCCTTTAGAAGCTACTGCTTTTCTTGAACAAGGTACATGATGGTCTGAAACTATCCAAGTAAAATAGGCTAGCTAATTTAGAGAGTCCCAAGGATTGCCCCCCAGAGCCAGGAGTACAAGCTAAACCTCAACACCCAAAGGGTTTTGGTTTTTTGGTTGGTAGTTTTTTCATTAGGGGCTCTTGAGACCAACTCAGGTCTTCTTGTTGCAAGACAGGACTCACTAAATGATCCACCTCTCTAGCACATGGAAATTATTAATGTTGTAGGGACTCAAGGTTAAGAGGCTGGGCCCGATCTTAAAAGAAAACCTGCACTTGCATCGTGAATAATCCTAAAACCCTTATTTTATGCTGACTTCTGAGGTTAAAATTGAATGCATTTTGGGACTTTAAAAGATGGCCTGACATGTAGTTTATAGGAACAAAAGGGTGGAAAGGGGGGTAGGCTAAAAACCAAAATGTTTGGGTGTCAAATTGACAAGTGGTGAGACCTTGTGATACAATAATATTGTCGCTTGGGAGTGTATAGAATCATTGGGAGACAGAAAACCTTTTGGTGGGTCTATGAGGAATTCTCTAGATCAGATGGGAAATTTAAGTAGAAATGACCCTACCTTAAATGTGGAGAGCATCATTCCTGGGGTTGGGTTCTAGATGAATTTTAAAAAAGAGAGAAATAGAAATATTGAAAATTTCTCAGCATGGCCCTGACAGAATCCCCAGGAATAATCTGGGGGGAAAGGCTGGGAAAAAAATAGCTATCACGAGAGTATTCAGACCTCTTGTAGCTGGGATAAATGGCCATTCCCAGGGCAGGGAGTAGCATTAGCACAAGGGGGGACACCGGGGCAGTAGGACTGCTTCCTTAGCATGGATGTTCTGGCACTAAATAATGAAGAGAGAAACAAGATGACATTTCAAAAAGACGTCTGCTGTGATGGTAGCTCAGCAGACTTCTGTGAACCACACCTTGGGAAATTCAGAGCACAGACATGGAGGCTGTGGAAAAGACATCAGATCCATGTTGCATTCAGTGAGCTGCAAAAAAGTCTACAAAAGGAATGTTGCACAGAGTCCAATCAGCTCATGGGACACTGGGAAAAACTGCATGGTGCAGTGCCAGAATGTTGCCTCAGGACCATGGTGGAACTGCAGAGGTGTTACCATCCTGTGAAATTTTGCCCGCAGAGGCACTGCCTATGACTGGAACAGCACTGATTAATGCAATCATCCAAACCAAGATTCAGAGAGGAAACCGGCCTGCCTATTGCAGAGGAGCTCAGAATAGTAAGAACAGGATTCGAGGGACAAGGAACCCAGGAGACACAGACAGAGTCCAGTAGATTGGGCCAGTCTGGTTTTATTGTTTTTTTTTTTGTTTTTTTGTTTTGGTAGGTTGTTGGTTTGGTTTGGTTTTTCGAGACAAGGTTTCTGTTTTTCTGTGTAGCCCTGGCTGCCCTGGAACTCACTATATGGGACCAAACTGGTCTTGGACTTTATAGATTCCCCCTGCCTCTGCTTCCTTATGCTAGAATTAAAAGCATACACCACCACTGCCCCGCAGGCAGGGCAGTTTTTATGTCTATACATCATTGTCGGCTCCTTAACCTTTACACATATTCCTACCTTATTAACTCAGTGTCAAATCAACACACTGCTCATGTTTTTCCCCAATGTTTCTTCTTTTCCCTTCTTCTTTTTTTTTTTTTTTTTTTTTTTTGGTTTTTTCGAGACAGGGTTTCTTGTGTAGCCGGGCTGTCCTGGAACTCATATGTAGACCAGGCTGGCTCGACTCAGAAAATCCGCCTGCCTCTGCCCCAAGTGCTGGGATTAAAGGCGTTGCGCCACCACCGCCAACAGCCTTTTCCTCTTCTTAATATTTCTCTCTCTCTTTCCTCTCCCAAAGAACAAAGACTGGCATGGTTTGCAGGATCTCTGTGGTTCAGTCTCCTGAGAGATGGGACAGTACTACATTGTCTGATGACATATCTTTAGCTGTCTCTTTCAGTTTACTTTTAGGCAAACCTTTCTTTTCCCTTGTCCCCTTTCCCCTATAATTCTCCCTTCAACATTTCTTTTTACTTTTATCAACTCAATACTAATCACTTGTCATATTGTCTTCTTTTTATTTTTTTTAAATCTTACCCACAATAAGCACTATGTTAGAAGCACACAGTGCTCCAGTATCTCTTAGCCCCTAAAATGAATAAACACTTAAAGGGTGTCTGTTTCGTAGTTGACTATTCCCCTCTTTTTGTAGTGGGTCTATCCCTGGACAGTAACTGTTGTCAGAGATAGTATTCCACTTGTGGGTCGAGGGAGATAAGAGCCCGGTTGGTTTGCTAAACAACACCAGTATAAGAGGAAAATTATACCTTACCCCTACTACAACCCAGTCCTTCCTGAATAACAAAAACATTTCCACTGAACAAAGAAATGTAACAAATAAGAAAAACAAAGCCGGTGGTGGTGGCCCATGCCTTTAATCCAGCACTTGGGAGGCAGAGGCAGGGGGATTCTGAGTTCAAGGCCAGCCTGGTCTACAGAGTGAGTTCCAGGACAGGCCAAGCTACACAGAGAAACCCTGTCTCGAAAAACCAAAAAAAAAAAAAAAAAAAAAAAAAAAAAAAGAAAAAACAACAAAAATACTCCAAAACCCCCAAACAAAAAAAAAACCAGCAATCTAACTTCAAATATGCAGCCTTAACACAAGGATGAAAGCTAAAGGAGAATGAAGTCTCTCCAATAGTTACAAACCACAGTCATGGTCCACAATGATAGGGAATTAGACAAAAGTGTACACAAAGATTTTTTTAAAAAAATATTTATTATTTATTTATTTTTATGTATATGAGTGATCTGTCTTCGTGCACACCAGAAGAAGGAATCAGATCCCATTACAGATAGTTGTGAGCCACCATGTGGTTGCTGGGAATTGAACTCAGTACCTCTGGCAGGGCAGTATACATATACATACACACAGGGAAACACTCACATACATAAAGTAAAAGTAAATCTTTTTTTTTTTTTTTTAAGATTTATTTTATTTTATGTCTATGAATGCACTGTAGCTGTCTAGACACACCAGAAGAGGGCATTAGATCCCATTACAGATGGTTGTGAGCCACCATGTGGTTGCTGGGAATTGAACTCAGGACCTCCGGAAGAGCAGTCTTAACTGCTCTTAACTGCTGAGCCATCTCTCCAGCTTCCGTAAATCTTTTTTTTTTTTTTTTTTTTTTTTGGTTTTTTTTTGAGACAGGGTTTTCTCTGTGTAGCCCTGGCTGTCCTGGAACTCACTCTGTAGACCAGGCTGGCCTCGAACTCAGAAATCCACCTGCCTCTGCCTCCCAAGTGCTGGGATTAAAGGCGTGCGCCACCACCGCCCGGCTTGTAAATCTTTTTAAAAAAGAAATACTGATGGAAAAGCAAACATCAAAATGTTTTCAATACAATCTTAACAGAAAATTCTCAAATATGGGGAAAGAACTTGGGTATAGTGGGTCATGTGTATAACTTCAGCACTTGGGGGGGTCTAAGTCCAGGAGAATCACTGTCAGTTCAAAGATAGGTTAAGCTACAGAATGAAGCCGGGCGGTGGTAGCGCACGCCTTTAATCCCAGCACTTGGGAGGCAGAGGCAGGAGGATTTCTGAGTTCGAGGCCAGCCTGGTCTACAGAGTGAGTTCCAGGACAGCCAGGGCTACACAGAGAAACCCTGTCGCAAAAAAAAAAAAAAAAAAAAAAAAAAAAAAAAAAAAAGCTACAGAATGAGTTCCAGGTCATTCTGGATTAAAGTGAGACCCTGCCTTTGTTGTGAATAGCCTCAGCCTTGTATTTTGATCCTAGTTTCACTTTCCTGGGAGGGGCTGCAGAGGATGATTGAATCTGTACACAGTGACGTCTTGTAAACCTTCTGTCCAATTAAAACCCGTAAAATAAAGGCTAGAGCCAGAGATTGGGCAGTAGAAGGGGAGGCAGCGAAAAAGGCTTAGGGGAGGAGAGAGTGAGAGGAATTCGATATAAGAGGCAGAGGTAGAAGTAGAAGCCGACGGTTGAAGGAAGTCTACAACAGAGGAGCCGGAGGTGGACGCGCGCGGATAAACAGATAAACCGCAAGTTATAAGGAATCTCATAGCCAGGGATTAGAGTAGTGTAATGGTAAATCTGCCCAAATATAGGCGTGCAATTTATACCATAATTATTGAGTTGTGTTTTCCTTTTACTGGTCTCCTTCAGGTAGGAGATTTTACAGCAATAAATTTGGCGGCTTAAATAATTTCTTCTGCTACAATTGGTGCCCAACATTTTTTCTAGATTTTAATTAGAATAGTGGAGAGGAGAGGCCGATTTAAATAATTACCGCTACACAAACAAACAAATCTAGTTAAAGAGATATCTGTCCAAAAATACTAAATAGACAAACAGGACTAGAAAAGAAACTTTCTCATCATATTATAATTTAAACACTAGCTATATAAAACAAGCATAGTATATTGGTTGAAAGCTGCAAGGGAGAAATCCTATGTTATACAGAGTGACAGACTCATCAGAACGATAGCTGATTTCTCAGTAGAAATGTAAAAGCCAGCTTTTTGGGATGGTGTACATCAAGTTCTGGAGGATCGCAGCTGTCAATCCCTGTGACTATTCTCAGCAAAACTGACAGAATTGAAGTTGGAGTGGGGGGAGGAACTTTCCATGATTAAAAAAAAAAAAAAAAAAAGCTGGCCGGTGGTGGCACACGCCTTTAATCCCAGCACTTGGGAGGCAGAGGCAGGCGGATTTCTGAGTTCGAGGCCAGCCTGGTCTACAGAGTGAGTTCCAGGACAGCCAGGGCTACACAGAGAAACCCTGTCTCGAAAAAACCAAAAAAAAAAAAAAAAAACCTAAATAAATAAATAAATAAATAAATAAATATAAATAAATAAAAACAGGCTTAAGAGTTTATGTCCACTAAGCCAGCTCTCCAGAAAATAGTGGAAACAAGTTTTTTAGATTGAGAAGAATAATGAATCCAATGGTCTATAGAGGGAAAAAGGGGACCTGGTGAGACAGCTCAACAACTGAAGACAACTTAATAAGCCCGATGACATGAGTTTGATCTTGAGAACCAACAGGGTCAAAGGAGATAACAAGATAACAGACTCCACTACCCCCCATCCTCAAACCACCACACATACATACACAACATGCATACAAAAATAAATGAATTTTTTTTTTTTTTTTTTTCTGAGACAGGGTTTCTCTGTGTAGCCCGGGCTGTCCTGGAACTCACTCTGTAGACCAGGCTGGCCTCGAACTCAGAAATCCGCCTGCCTCTGCCTCCCAAGTGCTGGGATATAAAGGCGTGCGCCACCACCGCCCGGCCAATAAATGAATTTAATTTTTTAAAATTAAAAATAAAAGAGGAGCTACAAAGATGACTCAGTGGTTAAGAGTACTTGCTGCTTTTCCAGAGGACCTGAGTTCCAGCATTCCTGTTGAGTGGTTCATAATCACCAGAGAGCAGAAAGAGTGTGGGGTGGGAATAAGGGATAGGGAGAGAGAAAGAGAGAGAGAGATGGAGAGAGAGACAGAGAAAGAGATATGAAATGTATAAATATTTAAAACAAATAAAAGAAGCTGGGTGGTGAAGTGGGGAGCTTTCTGTAGACTAAGACAAACTAAAGTAACAGGGAAGGAAAAGTGGGAAGCAGGTAGACCACAGAGCACATGCATCACTTACACGACAGGCAGAATCCATCCCTCCATCCAGCTGTTACCTCGCAGGAATAGTGCCTGATTTCAGATCTTCCAATAATCAAGGGGTTCAAGTGGAATCTCCTAATTTTAAGAGAGAGCAGGCCAAACCAGACGATGGTGGCACATACCCTTTAATCCCAGCACTGGGGAGGTAGAGACAGGCAGATCTCTTAAGTTTGAGGCCAGCCTGGTCTATAGAGAGGCCTATACAGAGAAACCCTGCCTCAAAAAAATCAAAATACTACTACTACTACTAATACATTAATAAATAAAATAGACATATTTAGCTCAGTATTGGTACCCTCAGCACCTCCAAGGCCAAGACAGGAGAATCATGAGTCCTTACCAGTCTGAGCAACTTAGTCTTGTCTCAGAAGATACAACAACAAAAACAAATAGATGCATTCAAATGGGCATTTCCTTATCTCTTCTCTCAATCTACATATACTCCTTCCACCTAAATTCCTTTTTCTCTGACTTCTCACATGAAGGGTTGTGCCACCTCATGTCAAAGACTCCCCCCTCCAGACTTCTGCATCCTTAAAACTTCTGGCCCTCTTGATTCTGCCTCTTAGGTGCAGGGATCACAAGAGTGTGCTGTTAAGCTAGGCTTTCACATCTATTTCATAATTATTGAAGGACGTAGCTCCCTCAGCACTCTGATGTGCTCTGCACCACCAGGTTTTTGGGGGCCACCAGCACATGCTCCAGTACCTTCCACAACTAAGACTCCAGCTGGCCACAGTGGTACAGAGCTGTAATCCAGTGCTTGAGAGGTAGAGACAGGATGATCAGGAGTTCAAAGTCATCCTCCACTATTTGTCAGTTTGAGACCAGACTGGGCATCATGAGACCCAGTCTCAAGGAAAAAAAAAAAAGTTAAAATGAAGAACCTACTCTGAATCATGTCAAACTCTTCCAACTACATGTTATGTCTTATTGCTTCTTCACCCTCCATTTCTTCTTCAATCGACTCCAGTCTCATTTTGCATCATTCCACAGAACCTGCACTTGTTGTCAAAGTCATGAATAAACTATTACCAAATATGACAGATGCTTTACTCTGCTCACCCTATCAGCAGCAGTGGGAGACTGTAAGTTAGCCTCAGCTGTGTAGTCTGGCCTGTTTGCTCAGAGCTGAAATCCATGGGTTTTTTTTTTTTTTTAAAGGTTTGTTTATTTTTATTTTATGCACATGAGCATTTTGTCCATGTGTATGTATGTGCCCTGAGTACGTGCCTGGTGCCTGTGGAGGCCAGAAGATTGCACTGGGTCCTCTGGAACTGGAGTTCCAGACAGTTGTGGGCTGTCATGTGGGTGCTGGAATGTGTACTTGGGTCCTTTGCAAGAGGAGCATGTGCTGAGTCATCTCTCCAATTTTGTTTGTTTGTTTTGAGACAAGATTCATGTAACTCTTGTCCTGGAATTCACTATGCAGACCAGGTTGGCCTCAAACTCACAGAGATCCACCTGCCTCTGCTTCCCAGGTGCTGAAGCAAACACTGCCACACCTAGCCCCATCTTCTTTGTTTTTAAAAATGTATATTTTACTTTTATTAACCTTGCATTATTAGCTTTCTATTCCTTTCTTTCTTTTTTAATCCTTCCTTTCTTTGTAACAGTCTCATGTGGATCAGGTTGGTCTCAAACTCACTACACAGCTATGTAGCTGAAAGTCCCTCAATCCTCTTGCCTCTGCCTCTGTGGCCTCAGTGCTGAGATGCTATGCATGTATCTCATGCCTCAGTTTGACACTTTAAGAACATTTTTTTAAACATTTTTATTTATTTAGTGGTGTGTGTATCTGTACATGTGCACATACATATAGGGCATAGCACATGTGTGGAGGTGAGGGAACAATTGGTGGTAGTTGTTTTCTCCATCTATTGTATGGAACCCCAGGATCAAACTCAGGTAGTCAGGCTTGGTGGCAAGTGACTTTATTCACGGAGCGATCTGGTCAGGACTCTTTACATGTAGTCTCCCCGCCCCAGCTCCACCCAGATAATCCCTCTCTCTTGCCTACCCAACTCTATGTCCTTTCTTTCTCTCCATTTAGAAAACAAACAGGGCCAGGCGTTGGTGGCCCAGGCCTTTAATCCCAGCACTTGGGAGGCAGAGGCAGGCGGATTTCTGAGTTCGAGGCCAGCCTGGTCTACAGAGTGAGTTCCAGGACAGCCCGGGCTACACAGAGAAACCCTGTCTCGAAAAACCAAAAAAAAAAAAAAAAAAGCACAGGAAACACATACAGACACACACCCACACAAAATCAAAACTCACAAACCACAAAATCAGAAATTGTAATATACAAGTAAAAGGCCAGTAAGACCAAAAAAAAAAAAAAATGCCCAAACAAAGCAACACGAGACAAAGAGTCTATGAAAATACCATTAAGTCCAGTTTTTGTTGGCTATCTACTGCTGCATGTGGAGCCTGCTTGTAAGTGTGGTTTGTATGCCAGTGAGAAAACTAATTTTTCCTTTTCGAGCAATTAACTGGAGGTACTTTCCGGATTAGGGATGGGGGCTTGTGTCTACCTCCCTTCTAAGCTCTGGAACTCCATCTGGTTTAGACTACTGCAGGCCCTGTGTATGCTACCACCGTCTCTGTGAGTTCCTCTGCACATCAGTCCTAGTGCATTTAGAAGACCTTGATTTCCTTCATGTCCTCCATCTCCTCTGGCTCTTACAATCTTTTTCATCTTCGCTTCTGTGGGATTCTGTAGAGGGCTTTCATGAAAATATTGCATTTAAGACTGAGTGTTCCAAAGCCTCTCACTCTCAATACATCGTAGATCTCTGTATTGGTTCCTAACTACTGCAAGAGGAAGCTTCTCTGATGGTGGCTGAGAGAGGCATTGATCTACGGGTATAACAGAATGTCATCAGGTGTCATTTTATTGCTGTGTGGTCCTTCAGCAGAACAGATGCTTTCTTTCCTAAGTGTTCCATTCTCTAAATGCATATAGAGCTTAAAACGCTTATAGTTAAATCTCATTAATTTTGCTTATCATATATCATAATGATCATAGCAATCAGATAATAACCCTAGATGATCATATCACAATGCTGGCTCATCCTGAAATTCTTTCCTGCAGTGTAATCAAGGGACTGGCTTTACCTGAAGGAGGACAATAACTCCTCAGGTGGCTGAGGGCAGTAGTGGGCTATAACTCTCCCATGGGCTCTTTCCAAATATTTACAGCTCAAACTTTTTTGTCTCAAGTTCAAAGTGTGTCCTAAGTACTTCAGCTGCATCACATAAATTCTTGGCATGCTATATTTTTAAGATTCATTTCAAAGTATTTTCCAATTTCCTTTGTTGGTTTTTTCCTTTGACCCATTCCCACAAAATAGAGTGTATAAGCTTACACGAATTTATGGATTTCACATGTTTCTTTCTCTTACTAATTTCTAATTTTGCTTTGCATTCTTTCATTTTTTTTCTTCTTTTGTGGTCTGGGGATGAAACTCCAGGACCCCAGTATGCTAGACAAGGTAGATAGAAACAGCATCAGCCCCCAGTCCTTTAAAACCTGCTAAACTCTGTTGTGTAGAATACTATATGGTGTGTCTTGGAGAATGTTCTTGTGAACTTCAGAAAAATCTATATTCTGTGCTAAGTGTGGTGGTATGTGATTAGTCCTAGGATTTAGGAGACTGTGGTAAAAGTGCAATACCAACCATGGCTACACAATGGAAAGTGAAGTTCTAGAGAAAAGAACAGCTATATCTGTATGGAAGGTTCTACAAGACCAAATGACCCAACTTTGTGATTGGGGTGTGTAAAATGTTACAGATGAGAGACAACTGACTTTGAGCTACTCTTAATCCCTTTGAAAACAATTCCTTGGCCGGGCGGTGGTGGCGCACGCCTTTAATCCCAGCACTTGGAGGCAGAGGCAGGTGGATTTCTGAGTTCGAGGCCAGCCTGGTCTACAGAGTGAGTTCCAGGACAGCCCGGGCTACACAGAGAAACCCTGCCTCGAAAAAACCAAAAAAAAAAAAAAAAAAAAAAAAAAAAAAAAAAAAAGAAAACAATTCCTTGCCTTCCCTTGAGTCTGAACTAAAAACCTCTTGAATTATCAAAACCTTTCAAATACATACTTAGCAGTGAGCATCCACAAATCCAAAAGCTTAAAAATGTCATCAGATAGTATCTAAAACCTAAGCAGAAACTTCTTCATCTTCTTGGGGACTACCTGTAGTCCTCATCAATAGATTTAGTAAATGCTTTGATATATGACTTTCTTCATTCTGTAACTACTAAAATGTCATTTGACCACTTCCACAAAAGAAAATATCTTTCTGGACAACTTGAATTCTGGACATGGTCTCTCATATTTGACTCAAGAATGAATTGTTGGAGCTGGAGCGATGGCTCAGTGGTTAAGAACACTGCTCTTCCAGAGATCTTGAGTTCAATTCCCAACAACCACATGGTGGCTCACAGCCATCTGTAATGGGATCTGTTGCCCTCTACTGGTGTGTCTGAAGACAGCTACAGTGACTCACACTAAAAAAAAATCTTCAAAAAATGAAGAAATTGTTTCTTCTTGCCTTTGAGGTGAGAGCAGTGGTTTTGTGTTGAAAATAGCAAGCGTCTGGAAAGGAGGAGGAGGGAGGAAGAAGAGGAGAAGGAAGAGAAGGAGGTCAATGGTAGCACACACCTTTTCCAGAACTTGGGAGGCAGAGGCAGGTGGATCTCTGTGAGTTTAAGGTTAACCTGATCTATAGAGTGAGTTTGAGGACACCACCACCACCCGGCATTATTTTTCTGTAGTGCTGTTAAAACGTGCATTAAATTCTAGTTCTCTCAAGCCGGTTGGTGGTGGCACACGCCTTTAATCCCAGCACTTGGGAGGCAGAGGCAGGCGGATTTCTGAGTTCAAGGCCAGCCTGGTCTACAGAGTGAGTTCCAGGACAGCCCGGGCTACACAGAGAAACCCTGTCTCTAAAAAAAAAAAGAAAAAAAAAAAAATTCTAGTTCTCTGACTGAGCAGCTATCGTGCCTAGGCCTCTCACCTCTGAAAACAAATGTCTGCTCCAAATTCTTCTCCACTGGCTTTGGGTGAGGATCACCTCTCAGCTACTGAACTCACTGCTCTCTTCACTGGCACTGAACAATGACAAATGAGAACCCTGGCAGCTTGGCAGTCCCACATCCTTGACCTCATTGTCTGTAGCCAAAGCTTCTAAACCAGAGGCATTTCAATGGACATTCATAAGGCAGCCAAGTCAATGGGGGCTGGAACATCAGCAGTTGGAGTGGCTGGCTCTGGAGCTGGAATTCGGTCTATGTTTTAAGAGTTTCATCATTGGCTGTGTTTTTCTAACACAACAGCTGATTTGTTATTGAATGGGTCTTGATTGGGTTTGTTTTCTCTGACACTTAAAGAATTGAAAAGCAGGAAAAAAAAAATCTCAAGCTTACAGGTAACAGCTGGGGAAATTCTCAAACGCAGCAGATCAAAGAAGCCTGGTAAAGCAAAGCTTTTGTTAGAGGTGAAGAAACATGCATACAGCAAGTACACGCAAGAAAACTGATGGGGAAACAGAAGTCCAGCTTCTCCTTGATGGCTCGTTGATGCTGCTGCTGCTGTTGTTATTGTTGTTGTTGAAATCTCTGAAGAGTTTTCTTCCCTTCATTTAGAGTTGGTCAGTTTGAAGAAAGACAAGATGGCTGATTGACCCACAACTGTTGAGCAACAGATACCTTATTTGGCCTTGAACTTGCTGAGCCAGTCCGTCAGCAGGCACCTTACAGGTAGGAGAAAAAGTCCACAAGGTCTTAGCTGTCAGGCGTTTGTCTCAGGTTAGGAGGGTGGGAAGGAAACCATCCATGAAGGTGAAGAAGCTAGCTTCTGTCTTGGAAGTTCATCATCTTTGTTACCTTGTCAAGGAATCTATTCCTACCTGTCTGCATATCAGAAATCTGTCTAACTCCTAGTCACCCAATTCTCTTCCATTCTGGGCTTTGCCCTCTCAGAAGCTATGGGACTCTTTTACCCTTTGGTACCTATCTTAGTTAGGGTTTTACTGCTGTGAACAGATGCATGACCGAGTCTTGTTTGTTTGTTTTTTCCAGACAGGGTTTCTCTGTGTAGCCCTGGCTGTCCTGGAACTCACTCTGTAGACCAGTCTGGCCTCGAACTCAGAAATCTGCCTGCCTCTGCCTCCCAAGTGCTGAGACTAAAGGCGTGCACCACCACTGCCGGCCATGACCAAGTCTTATAAAGGACAACATTTAATTGGGGCTGGTTTACAGGTTCAGAGGTTCAGTCCATTATCATCAAGGTGGGAGCATGGTAGCATCCAGGCAAGCTTGGTGCAGGAGGAGCTGAGAATTCCACATCTTCATCTGAAGGCTGCTAGTGGAAGACTCATGTTCAGGCAGTTAGGGTGAGGGTCTTAAGCCCAGCCCACAGTGTCACACCTACTCCAACAAGGCTATACCTCCTAATAGTGCCACTCCCTGGGCTAAGCATATTCAAACCATCACAGTGCCTTTTCTCATTCTCTTTTCTTTGCAAAACAAAAGCAACCCTGTCCTCTTCTACTTCCCCTACTTCATCCTTGCATGTCTCCTCTGTTCTGTATGTTCAGATGAACCAGCCTGCCTCCATCTTAAACTTAAAAGACATCTTATAGTAAAGGCAATCTAGGTTCATTTCTGTTTATGATTAAAACCCTGTTTCTCAAGAATTGGGTTTTATTCCACCTGTAACCTTAACTACAAATGGCTCCTTACCCTGTTCCAGGACATGGCAACCATGTCTTTGTTTCAAAAGTTGTTTTTAACCATCTGGCAACCCTACCTTTGTTTCCAAACCATTGTTCTGAGCACCTGCTATTACAATTACCTTATGACTACCTTACAAACATGTCCTTTGTTCAAGGAGGTTGTTTATGATTAACTTGTTATACTTATGTATGTTACACTCCTATAACCCCTCCTATTTCCAACCCATTTGGAAATCCCCCTACCCCTGAACTATAAACACCTTCATTTTCTCACATCCAATGCTGACCTCTTGAACCCCACTTTAGGGGGAGGCAGACTGGTGTATAGGAATTTAAAACTTGTTTTCATTATTGCTTGCTTTATTTAATTTGGCCATGATGATTTGGGTCACTGGTCTTTCTCCTCCCATCTGAGGAATTAATAGTTCCTTTACCTGTACCTCCCCAGGAAGTCTGGAGAAAGTAGTTGTTTCAGGGTGTGAGAGAGAAGACAAATACTGTACCAATGACAGTAAAATGTGTATTCTGCTGCTGTTGACTGTAGTGTTCTATATAGCTGTTAGGATACTGTTTAAAATGCATTTTTTTGTTGTTGTTGTTTTTTCGAGACAAGGTTTCTCTGTGTAGCCCGGGCTGTCCTGGAACTCACTCTGTAGACCAGGCTGGCCTCAAACTCAGAAATCCGCCTGCCTCTGCTTCCCAAGTGCTGGGATTAAAGGCCTGCACCACCACCACCTGGCTAAAATGCATTTTTTTTTTTTTTTTTTTTTTTTTGGTTTTTCGAGACAGCGTTTCTCTGTGTAGCCCGGGCTGTCCTGGAACTCACTCTGTAGACCAGGCTGGCCTCGAACTCAGAAATCCGCCTGCCTCTGCCTCCCAAGTGCTGGGATTAAAGGCGTGCGCCACCACCGCCGGCTAAAATGCATTTTTAAATCTTCCTCTTTTCCTCTTCCTCCTCCTTGTTTGTCTTTTGAGACAAGGTTTTTCTGTAGTAACTGTCCTAGATGTCCTAACACTCACTGTAGACCAGGCTGGCCTCGAACTCACAGAGATCCTCCTGCCTTTGCCTCCCAAGTGCTGGGATCAAAGGGATGTGCCACCACTGCCCATCTGAAATGTATTTAAAATTTTAAATTACACTTATTTATTGTGTGTGTGAGCACATGTGCATGCCATGACACATATGGAGGTGAGGGAAAATTGGAGAAATCTGTTCTCTGGGCTAGGACAGGGAAGTTGGCTCAGATATTTTGGTCATCCTGATAAGCCCTCAGAAACAGTGATCACAGGAGTGTTAACGGAATTTTGTTTATTGCCTTGGTTGTTCTTTGACTATTTGTGTTTATTGTCTTGCTTGTTCCTTGACTATTTGCATCTATTGTACTGCTAGTTCTTCAACCTAGAACTGACCTTAATATTTGCATGTAATTTAAATGGTATGAAAGAAAAAAAAAAGGAGGAGGGGGGTTGGGATAGGGTGTTTCTAGGGAGGGGAATGGGGAAAGGGGATGGCAGCTGAAATGTAAATAAATAAAATATCCAATAATAAATAAATAAATAAAACAGAAAAAATGAATGAATGAAAGAAAGAAAGAAGTCGGTTCTCTAGTTCCATCCTGTGGGGCTCATGGACTGAACTCAGTTCTTCAGGCTTGAGGACAATTGCCTTTACCTGCTGAGCCTCCCAAATGTAGGTTTTTTCGCTTCTCTCTATTCTATTCTCCTTTCCTCTTTATTTCAGCTATGCTTCCTAAGTTCTCTGCTCCAGGTTCTCTCTCTCTCTCTCTCTCTCTCTCTCTCTCTCTCTTATTTATTTATTTATTTATTATTTATTTATTTTATTTTTTTGGTTTTTTCGAGACAGGGTTTCTCTGTGTAGCCCGGGCTGTCCTGGAACTCACGCTGTAGACCAGGCTGGCCTCGAACTCAGAAATCCGCCTGCCTCTGCCTCCCAAGTGCTGGGATTAAAGGCGTGCGCCACCACCGCCCGGCTTTATTTATTTATTCATTTATTTATTTTTTGGTTTTTCGAGACAGGGTTTCTCTGTGTAGCCTTGGCTGTCCTGGAACTCACTCTGTAGACCAGGCTGACCTTGAACTGAGAAATCCGCCTGCCTCTGCGTCCAAGTGCTGGGATTAAAGGCGTGTGCCACCACCACCGGGCTTCCAGGTCTCCTTTAATTATTAGGATTTACTGTGGTAAGTGGTAGCATCTACCACTGACAGCATTTTCCACTGTTCTGGTCTTGGCTGCCAGATCGTTAGAAAACTAAACTGCGTTTTGAGAATCTGCATTTGGCTCCTTTTGCCTGGGGAGGTCGGCCGTGCGATTGAGTTTCCTGGGAGCCACGTGATCTAAACGCATGATGGCGGGCGCTGCGAGGAGTTGCGAGTGCTCTTCGGAACTGCGGTCCGCACTGTCCTGGAGGCTTGGCCAGCTTTACAGGTAAGTGAGGTCATGGCGGGGGTCACGATTAGGGCTGGGACAAAATAGAAACTGGCCAGGCGAGGCGCCAGAGCCATGGCTGGGCGGCATAAGCGGCAGACTCCCAGGCCAGGGCAGGCCCCGCCATTCTGGTTTCCATGCTGTCATGGTTGGCTTGGCCTGTGTTCACAGATCGCTGTGGAGAATGACTTCGGGGGCGTGCACAGCCACGAGAAGGCCGAGTGGCTGGGGGGTGCATTGGAGGATTACTTCATCGCCAATGGTGAGTGTGAGATGTTGCTGTCTGTCGCAGTGTGGAGTGTCGGAGCCTCGACATAGAGAGCCTGCGTTTGATGAATGAATCGTGACTTTGGGAATCAGAATTGTGTTTTTAGAGTGCTTTGGAGGCAATGACACTCAATGATGCTGTTATTGAGAACACATTTTGCCTTCAGAGAGTCATTTTCCTAGATTTTATAATGGTTATGGAAAGATCAGACGAAAAGAACTATTCCAGCCATATTTGTAATTTAAAATTGCTGGATGGAGGGGGGCGGGGCCGGATAGCTCTGCGGACCAAAGGCAGACAAGCATAATGATCCTAATTGGGTAGCTGGACCACATGGAAGGAGAGAACTGACTCACTTAAGGTGTCCTCTGACTCTCCCTACACAAGTAAATACAATTTTAAAATTGTTGGAGGAGGAGTGTAGCCAGTGGTAGAGCACTTTCCTAGTCTGCTCATGTCCCTGGGTTCCAACCCTGGCTCACCAAAACTAAAAGCAGTATCTCTGATAAAATTAATTTTTTTCCTGAGGCAAAGGATCTCAAGTTCAAAACTAGCCTGAACAATTTCACCACGACCTTGTGTCATAATAAAAAAATAATAAGAACTTAGATACAGCTCAATGGTGCTTGCTTACTACATGTGAGGCTCTATACTGCCCACACTACACAAAATGAATAAATGAATGAAAGAAGCAAATATTATAGTGTTATTAAATTCGTATCCAAGGCCTGCATATGGGTCAATTTGTATTCTAAGCACCCGGAAGACGTAGACAGGGGAATTGCTCTGAGTTCCAAGCTCCATACCCAAAAATGTCCTTATGATAAAACAAGGGGCTGGAGAGATGTTCAAACTATTAAAAGTGCCTCTTGCTCTTCCAGAGGACTTGAGTTGGATTCCCAGTATGCATGTCTGGCAGCTCACAACCACCTGTAACTCCAGCTCCAGAGGATCCAAAGTGTTTCTCGTCTGCACACATGTGCATATATATGTAATTAACAATAAGTAAATCAGGGCTGGAATGATGGCTCAGCAGTTAAGAACATTTGTTCTTGCAGAGGACCTGGGTTTGGTTCCCAGTACCCACATGGTGTCTCATAGCTATCTATGACTCCAGTTCTAGGGGATCTGATAGCATCTTCTGCTCTCTCTGGGCTCCAAGCACACACATAGTGCACAGACATTTCATGCAAGCAAAACATACATATGAAATAAATAGAACAAAAATCCTCTTCCAAGTATGTCATAAGAAATTAAGCATCTTTCACACTTTTAGTATTAATTTTCACAATCTGTAATTTTAAAAGTCTTAGTTTGTCTTTTTTTTTTTTTTTTTTTAAAGAGGACCAGCCTCTTTTTTTTTTTTTTTTTTTAAGATTTATTTATTTCATGTATATGGGTATACTGTGACTGTCTTCAGACAACCTAGAAGAGGGATCCCGTTACAAATGATTGTGAGCCATCATGTGGTTGCTGGGAATTGAACTCAATCAGTACTCTTACTCTGATCCATCTCTCCAGCCCATCTTAGCATGTCTTTTTTTTTTTTTTGGGTTTTTTCGAGACAGGGTTTCTCTGTGTAGCCCGGGCTGTCCTGGAACTCACTCTGTAGACCAGGCTGGCCTCGAACTCAGAAATCCGCCTGCCTCTGCCTCCCAAGTGCCTGGGATTAAAGGCGTGTGCCACCACACGCCCGGCCCATCTTAGCATGTCTTAATTGTGTACATTCTAAGTGTCTGTGCTCAGTAACCATATATAGCTACTTTCTACAGCAAAGTTCTATACCTCCATTTTGTCTTTGTGGGGTATAAGAACAAGAGGACTTAGTAGGAGTATATCTAGTTTTGAGGATGGTATTAGACAGAGTCACATCTCAACATTTACAATTTAATGAGTGATTTCAGGTAAATAAAGGAATAGCTCAAATACAGGGTAGTATGTGTTATAAAGAGGAGCTCAGATTCTTCAGTTATCTGAGCCTGAGGAAAAGCCTTTTGGGTTTTTTTTTCCCTTTTTGAGACAGGGTTTCTCTGTGTAGCTCTGACTATTCTAGAACTCTTCTCTCTGTTGACTAGCTGGCCTTACACTCAGAGATCTGCCTCCCAAGTGCTGGAATTAAAGGTGTGCATGCTACCACTGGCCAATAAGAAGCTTCTTTCTTTCTTTTCTTTTTTTTTTTTTTTTTTTGGTTTTTCGAGACAGGGTTTCTCTGTGTAGCCCGGGCTGGCCTGGGAACTCACTCTGTAGACTAGGCTGGCCTCGAACTCAGAGATCCACCTGCCTCTGCCTCCCAAGTGCTGGGATTAAAGGCGTGCGCTACCACCGCCGGCTATAAGAAGCCTTCTTAAGGTGGTGATTGGGGTAGAGCTTAAGGAATGAAAACGGGGGAACTAGGTAGAGATGATAAAGCACACACTCGAGTTGAGATACATGCATTATAGTAAGGGAATGGAAGAGTAGTAGAGAATGGGGGTGTGTTTGTTTGTGGGAGTGAGTGATACATACGTGTGTGCACACGTGTACAGAGACACTAACTGTAAAGGGTAAGAGAGAAAAGGCCTTCTGTGACTTTGCTTATAGAGATACAAGGCCAGTGTCTGTAAAATTCAAGCTATAAAAGACTTGTCTCATTAGATGGTCAATAAAGAAAAAGTTTCTCCAGTCAAATTACATAAGCTTTTTCCCTCTAGCTGTGTTTTATTCTTAGTAGCAGCAGCAGCAGCAGTAGAAGAAATAGTAGTAATTGGAGACAGTATCTCCTTCTATAGCACAGGCTGCCATGAAATTTATGTTCCTGAGTGCAGGGTTACAGGTGTGTGCCATCCATCTGACTCTTTTTCCATTAGCTTTTTAAAATCCTCCCATAAAACTCAGCAAAATTGAGCTGGGAATCTATCGCAATTGGTAGAGTACTTATCTAACATAAGAGGCCCTGGATTCAACCCCTAGAGCCACATTAACCAGGCATGGTGATTCATGCCTGTAATCTTAGCACTAGGGAGGTAAGGCAGGAATCATCAATCACTAGGAGGAATTCCAGGCTAACCCTGTACTATACAGTGAGTTTGATGCTAGCCTTTGCTATATACTTGTTATAAAAACAAAACAACCCTTGAAATGCAGCAAAATATTTCCCAAAGGCAAAATTTCACAATAGTGATAAAATTCATGAGCAGATTCTAAGGTAAGTATAGGATGGTATTTGCTAGTTAGAAAATTCAGAAAGTAGTTGGTGTAGAAAATAAGGTCTAATGTAGGACAATGGCAATAGTCAGGGAAAGAGAGTATTTGTCATAGAAGGGGTTTGGAAAAGAGATTTATGATGAGTGGCAGGATAGATTAGAAGCCTGTCATTGGACAGAGGAACCTTGGAGGATGAGATGAAGCTTTGGAAGGCAGGATAATAAACCTGGCTTTGGATATGGGGACTTGAAGCACCTCTAACATCTCGATCATAATTAACCTGAGTGGAAGACAAATTTTGAGGCTGTAAGATTTGAACAGCAGGTAAAAGGAGAAGTGTGGAAGTTATGTCTGGGTGAAGGCAGATCTTTCTTTTCCCTATATTGCCTTCTCCCAGAAAGACAGACCATGGGCCCGTAATATAACTGAGCTCCAAAGTATGAAGGCAGTATTGAGGTTATGATTTCACTTTTGAAAGTAGTGCATCCAGTTGAGGGTGTAGCTCAGTGGTTGTTTGCCCAGCATGTGCTTGACCCCGGGTTGTTCCCTGGCACTGAAAAGCAATGAAGTTCCATGTCCGTTTCTTCTTACCCATTGCCCTTGAGTCTCTGGAACCACAGTTGTGAAGGGTCTCCATACTTAATACTTAAACTGTAAAGTGGTGGAAATTAATAATAGGATCTCATCTCCCTTGTGCCACTCATTGTTAAATGAATCCTCCCAAACAGAGCCCCCTGGAGGCTCTATTAGCCTCTCTTTACAAATAAGAAATTGGAGGCTCTGAGAGAAGCAGCTTGCTCAAGGTTGCCTCGAGCTGAGGCCAGTTAGAATAGATAAGTAAAAGAGGGTGTTTTAGTGAATAAAGGGTCACTGGACCTTTACCTACCAACCAGATATTGGATGGTCAGGCTGGTGAAGTTCACCTTTGGCTAAAGGGTTCTGTCCTTTCCTATTAGCTGACTTGGAGCTGGAAGAGATAGAAGATTTCCTTGGGGAGATGATGACCAATGAGTTTGATACAGTTGTGGAAGATGGGAGTCTGCCCCAGGTGAGCTTATGGAGACAGCTGTCAGCCCCCTGCTTGCTCTTTCTCCTGTCCAGGACAAGGTTCTTGTGATCATTCTTTTCTTGAGGTGTAGACAGCATTTTCCTATTGCATTTTCAAACATTACCTTTATTTCTCTCTTTAGATCATTCTCAACCAAGTATTTTCCCCATAGCCACCAGCTGAGTTGGATCAAAATCCAATCCTATTCTGATTAACACTGCTCACCCTAGTGAGATCATCTTTCATTTTGCATTTCAGTCCCTTTCTTTTTTGGGACAGTGTTTTACTCTCTAGTAATGGGTAGCCTGAAATGTACTGTGTAGCCCAACCAACCTCAAATTTACAGCATCAGTGTGCCTCAGCCTCCCAAGTATTGGGATTGCAGCTGTGTACCACTTAGTCAATTCTAGTACCTTCTTTTCCAGGAGGCCCTCATTCAAGGCTTCACACCCTCACCCAAGCCCTTGAATTGTGGTTGCTTCATTGAACTTTTTTTTTTTCTTGAGACAGGGTCTTATTATGTATCCTTGGCTGTCCTAGAACTTTCCATGTTTGACTAGGCTGGCCTTCATCTCAGAGATCTGCTTGCCTCTGCCTACTGAGTGCTGGGATTAAAAATGCATCAGCACTCCAGCTGTTGTTTTATTGACAGTTTGTTACTGAGGCCAAGCTGACCTCAAACTCAAATTCTCCTTTATCTGCATCTACTACTGTGCCCAGCTACTTGGATGACTTCTTAGGGAGAAAGAGTCTGTAAATTCAACCACCCCCCTTATTCTGCTGTAAACAGGCTGGTTTTATGGTAATTGTCTGAAAAAAATCTAAGCTGGTTGGATATTTCCTTGGTAGATGAGCCAGCAGCTGCAGACCATGTTCCACCACTTCCAGAAGGTGATAGGGCTGCTCTTGAGGAGATGATTCTCAAAGTCAACCAAAACCAGTGCACAGGCCCAACACCCCAGTTAAGACAACAAAGCAACTGAAGTGGCTGAAAATGATCTGGAAGCGGGAAGAAATGGAGGGGGACAGAGGTGCCTGACTGGTGGGGGGGGGTTTTTCCCAAATTTTTTTTAATTTTTTGGAAGTGGTAGATTCACCGGGGGTTTGGGGTATTTTCCCCAAAACAACCACATTTAAAAAAAACTTTTTTGAAACCGGGAAACTTTTATTTTTTGAATTTCCTTTCAGGGGCCCCCCCCAAAAAAACCCCCAACTGGGTTTCCCCACCCCCCTTTAACACCAGGGACTTTTAAAAAAATTTTAAAGGGGCCCCTTTCCAAAACAAAAGGCCCTTTTTTGGGGGCCCCCCGGAAGTGTTTTTTTAACTTAAAAACCGGCCCCGGTGAGGGGGGGCCCTAAAAAAAAAAAACCCCTTCCAAAAAAAATATTTTTTTGTTTTTTTATTTCAAGAAAAGAAGTGGGTTTGGGGGTTAAAATTTTTTCCTGCCGTTTTTTAAAAAAAGGTGGGTTTCCGAAGTGTGAATTTTTAAAGGGGGATTTTTTCCCAACCATTTTAAACGGGGGGGCCCCAAAACCAAACTCGGGGGACATTTGGGGAAATTTAGCCTTTTAATCCCCGGGGACATTAAACAAATTAAAATTTTTTTTTGGGAAGTCCACTTTACCAAAAAAAGGTTGACAAAAAAGGGGAAGGGGGAAAAAAAGGGTGTTTTAAACCCAGGGTAGGTTAAATTTTTAAAAACAAACATCCGTTTAAAAATGTTTTCTTTTTGGGAAAGCCAAGTGTTAAAACATAAGGGCCCATTTTTTCCCTTAAAAGTAAAAAAAAACCAAATGCGCGGGAAAAATTTTCGCCAAAAAGATTTTCTAAAAAAGAAAAATTTGGGGGCCCTTTTTTTTTTTCCCCCCAAAATTGTCCTAAATGGCCCTTTAAAAAAAATTCCCCGGGGGGAAAAAAAAAATTTTTGGGGTTTTGGGTAGGTGGAAAAGGGGGGGAAAAGGAAGGGGGTTAGAAAAAACCCCCGTGAAGAAAAAAGGGGGAGATTTTTGAAGAGGGAAAGGGGGGGTTTTTGGGGAGTTTTTTCAAACGGCATTGAAATTGGGTTTATCCCGGTTTTTTGGGGGAAGAGGGAAAGGGGTTTTGTGGGGGGGGAGGAAAAAAAAAAAAAAATTCAGTGAGTTCGAAACCCCCTTCAAGTTTTTTAAATTTTTAAAATTAAAGGTTTTTTTTAAAACCCCAAATTTTTTAAAAATGTTAAAAACCCAAACCCAGACGTTAAATCCCGATAATTCAAAAACCCGGGGTGCCCCCCAATTGCATCACTGGGGGGTCAAACTCCCTTTTCCCCCCAAACCCCGGGGTTTTTTCGGTGGGTTTTGGAGGTTCACGGGGCCTGGGGCCCTTGCTCCCCCCGCCCTTGCCTCCAGTTTTGGGCCCCCAAATTGCCCCAGGCCCCCCTGGGAAATCCCCCCCGCTGGAAAATTTTCGCTTGGGGAATCCACTTAGGGGGGTTGATCTTCAAAATCTTTGCGGGGCCCCCCCCCCTTTTGGACCCCCCTCAAAGGCCAAAAAGGGGAGGCACGCGGGGGCCATCTGGAGGGGGGGGAAAGAGGCGTTTTTAGCAACCCCGCCCAAAAACAAAATTTTTTTTTGCTGTTTCCCCATACCTTGGCCTCCAAACTCTTCTACCTATCTACTCTGTCACATAAGGATAGGGTTTTTTTCCCCTTTGCTAGGCTTACCTCTGTCCTTGAAGGACAAAGCATACAGAAAAGGGGTAGCCCAGCTTTATCAGATGGCTGGAAAAACCTGAAGGAGTGGGGATGCACACCTGAGGGGCTCCATAGATTTACAGCACCAAGGGTTCATTCTCAGGAACCACAAACCACGCCTTGTGCCATCCTTTCCCACCCTTCTCCATGTAGTGCAGGAAGCTGCAGATGACACTGTTCTCAGCAGCCACAGAGGCCTGTTTCTGTAATCAGAGACACAGGACAGGTACATCAATGTTGATGGAAGGCTTTGCTCTTGGCTTAAACAACCCCATAGTGTATGGACTATGTCTGAGACAAAGGTAGCCAAACTATGCAAATCATAGCTGAAATGATTTAGCCTTTGTCACTGAGATAAGCAAAGTGAGGTTTGGCTGCTAACTCTAACAACTAATATAAGGGCTGTACAGATCTCAGTGGGGACAGTGAAATGCTGGCCAGACACTCTTCAGCTTAGGGACACTCACAGCTATCCCTTTTTTCATCTTTCATTATATATACTCATTGCCTGCTCTGAGAAAGTCCTCCTAATGTTGTGATATAATGGGGACGTGTGGGTGGTTAAACACCATCTGTCTCAGAATCCTAACAATAGAAATAGAAAGTGCAGGATTTGTGAAAAAAGCACAGAGGGTGTTTATGAGATTGAAATTAGCATAAACAAGGCATTTAAAATAGTTCTGGTACAGAGTAAGCTCCCTTACATTCGGGATACCTTGGCTTTATTTAAAATAACAATCACCCCAAATATGTGTATATTTGTGGTCCTAAAAAAGACAGGATCAATATTAACAGTGGCAACTTCTGGGTAAAGGAATATTGTCTTATTTTATGTTGTCTTACCATCCTATTTCATAATTTTAAAAATGCACTTGGTTTCATTAAAAAAAAACATAGGCCAGCCTAGGCTATGGCAGTGAGACTTTGTCTCAGATAAAACGATACCTAGAAGTGTTTTTCTGGTTGTGCAACTTAGTCAAATACCCTCTCGACTTTAGTTTCCTCATATGTAAACTAAGGATAATGGTATCGGTTGATGAGTTACTGTAAGAGTTAAGTGTATAAAGTTCTTTAATAAAGATTAATCCTTTTAACCCTTACACTCATTTTCCTTGTCTCAAGTCTGGATCACATGATTAATGTGTGCTTACCCTGGGTCAGTAACTAGGGCACTCTGGGGCTTGTGGTTGGGAACCTAGCTCTTACCTCTAGGATGGACCTCCTGCGCTGGGGTGTATGCTGGCTACAGGCTGGACTGCTCCCAGGTGCTCCATGCAAGGCCACATAGCAATCAGTGCACACACGTTGGAACGATTGTTGTCATAGATGAGTCGGGCTCGGAACTCAGAGCATTTCCCACAAACCACCTGGGCAGTAAGTGGGCACGAAAAGTTTGATTGCCTTTGGCTTTTCTCTTCAGTGTATCAACTACCACAGCCAACTTGCAGCCTCCTCCTAAGAGGGTACCCCATCAGAAGTGGGCCTTTAGGCTATCAGCCTTCCCCACCTTAGCTCTGCCCCTGCCTCCCAACACTCACATGCCCACAGGCCTTGCAGTGGTGCCTGCGTTTGGTGATGGAATTGAAGGGCTCCTGGCAGCGCATGCACATGGTGACTTCCTTTTCCCGGATAGGCGTAGGTGCCCTCTTCCCAAGATCAACGTTCTAGGGGGAGGGTAAGGGCCCAGGTCAGAGACAGCTCTTCAAACCCAGTCCACCCCGCCCACCTTGTCCCGACTCTGAAGCTTAAATCATTATGGGGTTGGGGCGTGCACATACAAGTCTGGCTCTGCCCCACCATACTAATTATTGGAGGTAAGTCACTTCACTTTCTAGAGTGCAATCTGCAGCCCTACTAGCAGAAGATGGCTTCTGAGGGCCTGCCTGCACTGTCCTCTTAGTCCCTATTTTCTGGAAAAGGCAAAGATCATCTCAAGAAAAAGGTGGGAACATGGAGCTTCAAGGGGGATCCCAGGACTGGAGAAGAGTAGGACTCTTACTGGAGAGTTAGGAGGAGTATCTTCATCATCCCTGTTGGTTGAGTTCAACAGTTTGAAAGTCTCCAGGGTCTGTTCATGCTTCAGGAGGGTGGAGTTGATAGCCTGGTGAAGAGGTGTGAGAAATGAGAGGTCAGATCACTCCACGACAACCTATCTCTGCCCTCACCACACTTTTCTATGCCTTAACTTAGGCCCAGCTCTGTCCCTGCCACACATGATTAAGAAAATCCCTCCCTAGAATTCAAGTCTATGACTGGTAATTATCAAATGTGGGAAGGGGAGTGGAGGCTGGAAAACCTCAGAAGGCTTTCCTGGCTGCTGGCTGGGTGCAAGCTTTTACAAAGCTTGGTTCAAAGGAACTGACTTCCTAAAAGAATGTTTCTATCTGACCTCAGGACTTGGCTTGCTTATCGGTAAGAGGTGTGATAATAGCATCTGTGGAAGGCTGGTGTCCAGGTCTGTTCTGTTTATTTTTAACTATTATCAGCCCCTAAGAGACCTATTAATTCCCTTCTAGACCCCTACCACAAAGCCTTGGGTGTTACCTGGACCCAGTCTTTCTTCTCCTCCTCAGTCCTTGCAGGGGAGAAAAGAAAGGCATTGAGTTAGGCAGGTCAATAAAAAGCAATCTGAATGGTATTTTAAGAGTTACAGGACCTAGGCATCACTACACATGTTCACTTTATGTAGCCTTAAACAAGTCATATAAACCTGTGTTTATTCAACAATGTCTTCCAATCAAGGAGCTCATGGTGCACTATAGGAGACTGACAGGGACAATACAAGGGGAATCACTGCTGACTCTAGAGGAAAATGAAGACTGAGGAGTCCAGAGAAGGGGACCAACCTCAGCCTATGTTTGAGTGGGGCTTTTAAGAAAGGTTTCCAAAGGGAGGTGCTAGGTCTCAGAGGGATAAAGGTGAAGTGTATGTCAGAGTATGGAACATATATGAAACTACATCCGACTGCTAATATGTCAACTTTGCAAAAGGAGGAAGTATTTTTTTTTTTAATTTCATGAAGATGGTGCTTATCTGTTCTGAGCATCACTAAGAGGATTATATAACGTGCCCAGCATGATGTCTGCTACAATTTGTACTCTAACTTCCTTTTGCTCTTCTCTGCTTCTTCTAGAGAACCCTTCTAGAACCCTGGTGTTCTCCAAGGCCTCTGCCCTAGTGCAAACTTGTCAGTCGTCCCTAGGAATAAGACCCCATACTTTGCTATCTCCCATCTGGACTCTTATTTTCCTTCCACATCTAACTGCATCAGTAGGACCACCGTGTGAGAAGGAAAAGATGTGAAACAAGTTATGATGTTCAGTCACTAGGGATGTAGGGATACAAGTTAGTAGCTGAGTGCTTACCTAGCATGCAAGGTCCTTCTCCAGCATTTGCAACATATATGCACATGCACTAATAAATGTTCATTTGAATGTTCATTGTAATCAAAATGTTTGTCAAACCTCATCTGTGGTATACTTAAGACCTATGTATTTCACTATGCAGAATCTGCCCAGAAAAGGATGTGGCAGTGATACTGAAACAAGTACTAAACTATAGTTAATGATTTCCTACTAATGCCAGACTCTAAAGGAGGGATAGGTATGGCAAGGCTTTACTTATTTTGAAATGTATTTAAAAGTCACTGAAGGGAACTGGAGAGATGGCTCAGCAGTTAAGAGCACTGACTGCTTTTCCAGAGGTCCCAGGTTCAATTCCCAGCAACCACATGGTAGCTCACAACTTGCTGTAGTGGGATCCAATGCTCTCCTCTGGTGTGTCTAAAGACAGCTACAGTGTACTCACATACAGAGAATAAATAAATTTTAAAAGTCATTGAAAGGGCTCAGTGGTAAAGGGCAGGTAATATTGCAGAGTTCAGTTCCTAACACCTACACTATGTACCTCATACCACCCTTACCTCCAATTCCAAAGTAATCCAATGCCTCTGATTTCTGTGGGAAACTACACTCACATGTACAAACCAATACACAGATACACTCATACATGTCATTGGATATTCAGTTTCTCTCGGCACCATCTGCTGAAGAAGCTGTCTTTTCTACAATGTATGATTTTAGCATCTTTGTCAAAAATCAAGTGGCTAAGTAAAGCATGGTGACATATCTGTAAACCTGGCACTTAGGAAGTGGAGACAGGATCAGGAATTCAAGGCTGTCCAGTGCTACATAGGACTGTCTCAAAACCCCAGAACTAAACAAATCAATTGGTGTGTGTTTATTTCTAGGTTCTATATCCCATCAATCTACATGCCTATTTTTGTGCTAGCACCATGCTACTTAATTATCATGGCTCTGTAGTATACACTGAAATCAGGCATAAGATACTTCAAATATTGATCCAGCTCCTAGGTATATATATGAAAGATTAGTCAGCATACCACAGAAATTACATGACCATCTATGTTTATGCAACACTATTCACAATAGCCCATTATGTAATTAGCCAGGGTTGTCAAATGGCAATTAGATAAAATGTGTATGTGTTTGAGTATGAATGTGTTTATGTGTGTATTATGGATTTTTTATGAATCTATAAAGAATAAATGTCATTTGCCAGAAAATGAATACATCTACAGATCATTATATTAAGTAAAACAAGCCAGATGCAGAAAAACATGTATCATGTGTTTTATCTCATTTGTGGAGTCTAGATTTTACATATATACACAAAATCCTTTTTATATATGACTTTGAAGTAGAAGCAAGACTGTTAGGGGAAGAAGCAAAGGAAGGGTCTGGATAGAAAGTACGGTCAAAGTACAATGAAAAATATCTTGCCAGGTGTGGTGGCGCACGCCTTTAATCCCAGTACTTGGGAGGCAGAGGCAGGCAGATCACCGAGTTCAAGGCCAGCATAGTCTACAAAGTGAGTTCCAGGCTAGCCAGGGCTACACAGAGAAACCCTGTCTTGAGAAACAAAAACAAACAAACAAACAACCTATTATTATAACAATGGACATATACCAATAAAAAGTGCAAAGCCATTGGATTGGTGGGTGGCTAAAATCATAGACATGTGATAAACTAAATATAGCACCATGTTAACCCTTGTAGACTCTAAAACGGTGGTGTATTAGTGCTCACTGTAATTCTTTCTAGTGTTCTGCACTTTGGAAAAGGCTCATAATAAAGCATGGCGGCAGGTACTGGGAAACGGCAGTGATTAAAGCGCTTACTACACAAGCATGAAGACCCGAGCTCAGACCCTAATATCCACACAAAAGCTAGAAATTGCAGCAAATATCCATAAGCCCAGCACTGAGATGGGGTTTGTTCTGACTATATTCATAAAAACTGATTTTCTCTGTGTATTTTTCGACTTGTAATTTCTTGGCAGTGAACAAGTGTTGCTCTTGATTTTTAAGAACTATGGTAGAATTTGTGGCCATTCATAAGGTATATAAGGACGAAGTTCATATTTGTTACTCAGGAGAGTAAGTCAGGAGGACCATTTGAACTCAGGAGTTCCAGGGATGGCCTGGGAAAAATGTTCTAAACCAAACCAAAAAATGTCAATAGCTGTCTTGTACATTGAAGAAGAGAAGTTCTGTCAATGGGACCCAGGTCCTTATGCATGCTAGGTGAGTTCTCTGCTAATATCCATAGTTATTGGCTGTTAAATCAATGGCTCTAAGTCCTGGTGTACATCAATTCACCCAAGGAGCTTTGTTGAGAATACTTGCAGACCAATTAAATTGGAATCTTTGGGGATGGAGCCTAGATATCAGTATTTTTAAAGTTCTCAGCTGATTCTACAAATTGCCAAGATAAGAACTAGCTAAGCTATATTTAAGATTATGGGTGCTTTCGAGGCCAGCCTGGTCTACAGAGTGAGTTCCAGGACACCCAGGGCTACACAGAGAAACCCTGTCTCGAAAATAACAACAACAAAAGATTATGGATGTTTATCATACTGTTTGGGTTTTGTTTGTTTTTGTATATTTAAAATTAATCCGTCCCTCTTGGATTTTTGTTTTTTTTTTCAAACAAGGTCTCACATTCTATCTCAGTCTTGCCTTGAATTTTCTGGCAATCTCCCTGCCCCAGCCTCTCAAATGGTGGGATTACAGGCAGAAACCACTACACCAGAAATTTTTCATTAAAGTTTTTTAAGAGGCTAGAGAGCTAGCTCAGCAGTTAAGAGCACTTGATAGGCCGGGCAGTGATGGCGCACGCCTTTAGTCCCAGCACTTGGGAGGCAGAGGCAGGTGGATTTCTGAGTTCGAGGCCAGCCTGGTCTACAGAATGAGTTCCAGGACAGCCAGGGCTACACAGAGAACCCTGTCTCGGAAAAACTGAAAAAAAAAAAATTTAATAAATAAACAATTAATTTAAAAAACAAACAACTAGTGGAGTCAGGTGTGGTGGTATGTGCCTTTAATTCCAGCACTCTGCAGGCAAAGGCAAGTGGGGAATCTCTGTGAATTTGAGGCTAGCCTGTTAAGCATAAGCAAGTTCTAGGCCTGCCAGGGCTGCATAGTAAGACCCTGCCTCAAGAAAACATGTAATTGGCTGGAGATGGCTCATGTAGGGGACCCAAGTTCAGTTGTCACAACCCATGTCCTGCAGTTGACAACTGCCTATAATTCTAGCTTCCAATGGACCTGTTGCTTCTTATACACTCCAAAGCCACCTCTACTCATATGCACATAGCCCTGCACAGAAACATGCATACACATAATATTAAAATAATCTAAATAAATCTTTTAAAAAGTTGTAACACTATGGGCTGGAGAGATGGCTCGGCAGTTATGAGCATTTATTGCTCTTGCAGAGGTCCTGAGTTCAATTCCCAGCAACGACATGGTGGCTCATAACCATCTGTAATGGGATCTAATGCCCTTTTCTGGTTTGTCTGAAGAGAGCTACCATGTACTCACATACATAAAATAAAAATGAATAAAAATAGTGAACACTTGGGAGACTAAGTCAAGAGATTATTTTGAGTTCAAGGCCAATCTGAGCTAATTACAGACAATTACTATGATTACAAAGTCATTTCTCCATGCCATCCTATTGAGACTAGGAAGAAATAAAACACTGCTGGAGGGCCCCCTCTGTACCCAGCACTCTTCTGATCCGCCCTAACTCTAGGCAGATACCCTGTCTTTGTGCTTGTCTCCCCCTAGATGGTCCTGTTTTCTGTTTTGTGGGGCCTATTGATCCTTATTGATCCTTCCTGCTTCTTGTACCACTGCAGGCCTCAGAGAGGTTCTCTTGTCTCCCAGAACTTCAAGGCCCAACCACTATGCTTGTTTTTTTTTTTGTTTGTTGTTTTGTTTTTTGAGGTAAGATTTCTCTATGTAGCTTTAGCTATCCTGGAACTCACTCTGTAGACCAGGCTGGCTTCAAACTCAGAGAGATCCTCCTGCTTCTGCCTCCAAGTGCCAGGAATTAAAGGCATGTGCCACCACTGCCTGGCCCAACTACTAGGTTGCTTAACTCTTCTCCACTTTGCTCCATGCAATCCTCATTGGTCACCTCTCACTTCCAAGTAGCCTATCAGAAAAGGTCATGTACTAATGTGCACTCACTTTGCGGCCCTGATGAGGACCTTGTTAGACACTTTTACCTGGACTCTCAGAAAGCAGTATGAACAATGGTTAGGAACCCATGTGCCAAGACGACGAGGCCTAAGCTCCGATTTCAGCTCTGATTCTGCTAGCTGGATCTAGGAAAGGTAACTCAATTTCTTCAGCTTTCAAATGGATTGATGGTAGCCATGTGTGGTGATAGCTATTTGTGATGTTATTCATGATAAGGTTAAGTAACCCACTCTTCCTTGAATTCTGAAGTTTGTTCATTCTGCAATATGCTTCCTGACCGACATACCACCTTTTCCACACCATGTATATACACATGTTGTCTTCAGAATCACCCCCCCCCCCCCCACACACACACACACTCATAGCTGAGGAGCAAGGCCCTATCTTTTGGGGAAAGTTGTTCATTCTTTCTCTGGAAAGATCTCAAGGCCTGGAATGCCTCAGCATATCTGAAGTAAAGAGTTGGAGAAAGGAATAGGCAAGGACAGGTACCTGGCCTGGAGTTCGAGAGAGCGCTGCTTCTTCCTGACACCAGGAATGTCCGAGGCATTTGAGGTTGGAGCTCTCCTTTAGCTAAAAAGAGGAGGGAAGGATCATGATGAGGCCTACAGAACTCCACAGGGCCCTGCACATATGCACACTGGGGTCAAAGTAGATACCTTCCTCCCAATACCAATGCCCCACCCAACATTCCCAATTTTCTCGGTGCTCACCTCCATGCCGTCTACATCAATGCGTGCCCGCACGCTAAACTTCTGTCCAAGAGCCGCAGTCTGGGCACGCAGTAAAGGAGGCGGTCGTTGAACTAGAAGGAGAAGATTTGAGATGCATGTACAGGGGCTTAGTTAGTGTGGATGGTGAGTCTCCTCACCTCATACTACTGCTAAGGATGTAAGGCAATAAATGGAGAAAGATACATCAAACTGCTGGGCAGTGGTGGCGCATGCCTTTAGTCCCAGCCTTGGGAGGCAGAGGCAGGCAGATTTCTGAGTTCGAAGCCAGCCTGGCTACAGAGTAAAGTTCCAAGAGAGCTACTATTCAGAGAAACTCTGCCTCATACACACATACACACACACACACACACACACACACACACACACACACACACCACACACAAAGCTATTTCAAATTGGATACAACAATGATGAGAAAAGAGCAAGGAAATGTCATGGAAGTCACTTCCTAGTTGCCAACCTTGGACAACTCATATCTTAATTGTAGTTACATAATCTACAAGAGTGAAAATATTTCTAGCTCACATAGTGAAAATACAACGAATGCCTGGAGGAAGGACAGCTGGTGAGAGGTCTGTTCCTGAATGACTACCAGGTTATCTATGTACTGAGGGCATGCCCACCCACAAGCCCACACCTGGCACTTACTAATATGAGGTATCGATCTTGAGTGGTCCCATTCTTTGCTGACAGCTTAAGGATATGACCTTCTTTTATGAGCTCTTTGGTGGGGCTGACAATGTCCTCCTCACCCCCTAGCAGCTCATAGACCTTCAACAGCTTGTGCATTCGTTCCTGGCAGGGAGCAAAAGGGAAAGCTTGGGGTGAGCAACACCTCCCCTTTTAAAATGTTCTCAAGTCACAAGTCTCCCCCTGCCCCCACCAGTCCCAGGACAGAGCTACCACAAAGGGATGGCCCAGGAAGTACAGGGCTTGAAGAGCCACTTACCATTTTACGGATGGCAGCATTAGAGTGTTCTGCTGCTGTGGCTATCAGTTCCAAAGACTCTATGGCACAGAGAAGTAAGATCAGATGGGAGGTGAACAGAGAGGAAGCTCTGCAGGACATCTCTACTCCATGAATATTTCCTCCTGGTCTAACTACACTCTCTGACTCTCAGCAAATGCCAGCTTCAAAGGAGGTTCATAACCACATTGCTTCAAATCAGAAACTGCCCAGACTAACAACACAGTAGCAGAAATATGGGCTAGCTGGAAGACAAATCAAATGTAACTGGCATTAACTGGCAGGAAACATGGCCATGTTTGGACAGTTGTTTCTGGCTAGTGGGACTATGGATAAGTTCTTGGGTTTATTTGTTATTTGTTTTGTTTTGATTTTGAGACAGAATCTTTTGACATTCCCCTGGGTGATCTCAAAATTCTGGGCTCAAACCAAATCAAAAGAACAGCAACAGCAACAACAAAAAATTAAAAGTAAAGAGGACTGGTGGTGCTAAGTTGGTGGAGTCTCAGTCTAGCATGTGTAAGGCCCTGGGGTCCATCCCTAGCACCACAGAAACTGGGTGTGGTGATTCGTGCCTATAAGCCCAGCACTCAGAAGGTAGATGGTAGGATCAGAAATTGAAGGTCATCCTTAGATACACAGCCAGTTTGAGGTCAGCCTATGATAGGTAAGACCATATCTCAAATGTGCATGCACACACGCGCGCATGCGTGCACACACACACACACACACACACACACACACGAACATGAAGACAATGATGATAAAGATAAGGCAGTCACAGCTGCTGTAGCAAAACAAAGAGTTGGGGAATGTGGCTTGGTGGTAGAGCATCTGCCTTGTATGTTAGAGGCCCTGCATTCAATTTGAGTTCACCAGGGCGGGAAGAAGAGCAGGAAGAAGGGAGAGACTCTATTGTTTGTCTTCCTAGTTCTGACTATTGGCACAGGTTCTATGCATAAATACACTTTCATTGCAGTTTTTTTTTTTATAATATTGTCAAACCTAAAACAAAAATGGTCAGCCATAGGAGCTCAGTTATAGAATTTACAGCACACTCATATAATAGAAAATCAATCTTTAACAACGATACTTATGTAGGGTTTTTGATAATATGGGAAATGTTCAGAGTGTCTTAGGAAAAGCATACAAATTTGAATATATACAATGATCTAATTCATGCTAACACACACATCTTTAAAAAACGCATGCTTAAATAGTTATCATGGGGCTCAGGTCACAAGTGGTTTCTTACACCCCCCCCCCCACACACACACTTCTGTCTTCTTTTCTGTTATTCCCACACTTTCTATGGTGACCACGTATCATAATGGGAAAAAAATGAAACAAGTTCCATAAACCTCCACATGTTAAGCCATCCCTGCCTCTGTCTCTGCCTCTGCCTCCAGTCTGGCTGCAACTTCACCGTTCTCATTCTACACAGTAGATTCCCTCCTCAGAATTTACGCCTGTACTGGAGAAGCACGTGTCCACATGGATGGCAAAGCAAGCCCTGTTTCCTAAGACAAACACATTCTGGTACTAAAGATCCCATGGCTACTGCTCCAGCTCAGGTCTCCATATGCCTTTCAGGTGCTGGGCCTTTCTCCAACTCCCCTTCAACCCTGGCAGGCAGGAGCTTTCTGGCACACAGCTTACTGTTTCCCCTCCGCTTAAATCTGTCAATGTTTCACTCTGCCAGCACAGCAAAGACCCAGCTCTTTTGTCTAGCATTCAAAGCTCTTGGTGACTGGCTTCAATTGACCGCTGTGGCTTTCTCCATATGCACCTCCCTAAACATGCCCTGTCTTGCTTCATTTGGCCAACTGCCATCCAGTCTTCTGGATTCGGCTTACCACGTCTAGCAGCCTTCCCTAAGCTCCAAGGATGAGTTAGGACACTGTCTTTGCTCCTTCTGCCTCACTAGTCATACTGCATGTCATCACTCACTGCATCTGAGTCCCTTAGTACACAAGTCTCTGAGGAAGAGGCTCAGTTCCCACTACCTTCCTTGGGGATCCCCAAAAGATGCTTAGTATAAGTCAGCTCCTCTAATAAACAGAACCTTAGAAGACAAGTTTATCAAAGTTGAAAGCTAAGACTTGCCAAGTGGTGGCGGCACATGTCTGTAATCCAGCACTCAGGAGGCAGAGACAGGCAGATCTCTGAATTCAAGGTCAGCCTGCTCTACAGAGCTAGTTTAGGACAGCCAGAGATACAGAGAAACCCTGTCTTGAAAAACCAAAAAACCAAACCAAAGAGGTGGTTATTTACCTGGAAGGTGGCAATGCTTTTTCTCCTATAGATGCTGCATCTTTCACACACCAGAAGAGTCCAAAGGGACAAGAAAATTGGCAAGTTGGGGGCACATAAACTTAGGCCTGCATACATGGTTGGGCTCAGACTGGAAGCTAGGCTTGCTGTCAGGACCTGTCTAGTTATGTGCCATGCAAGAAACAGATTGACACTTCTGGGAATCCCAGGCTGTTTGGGAGTTTGTTGTGGGGATGTTAGCCTAAAGTTAGCAGCTTTAGTGGGGCCTAGCCTGGGCTTGGCAATCTGGGGTCTTAGTCTAGAATTCAGTCTTGGGCTAAGCAATCCCAAGAAGGCAGTTTGGGACCTGAGTCCAGGCTCTGGAGCTTAGTCTGGGAGCACAAAGTAGGTGAGTCAGTCAGCAGAACCAGAAAGATGATTCAGTGGGGCTCAGCTTAAGGACTGCACTTTGAGTCATAAAATATAGGGAGCTCAGCATAGGATCTTGAGCTGGGGAGCGCAGTGGGCAGATCTTAGCTGGCTCTCATTCAGAGGTCCTTGAGGTAGGAAACCATCCTATGAAGTTTTTTTGTGTGGGTGGGGGTGTTTCCCTTTGGAGTCAATATAGGGAATGCTGAGATCTATTCTAGAGACTCAGATACGGTTGAGGCTAGTACAAAACAGGAAACTGAAGTTAATAAACTCAACCTGGTGGCTAACTCAGTATGGATGGCATTAGCCAAAACATTTTTTTTTTTTAACCAAGGGTCAGATATACTTATACAAGAATTCTATAGAGCCTTCAAACAAGCAATACTTTTTGAGTTATGTTTAAAAAAATTCAGAACCACAATAAGCTCCTTCACAAAGCAAATAGTATTGAAATAGTGAAATCAAGTGTAAACCCAACAAAAATATATAAATTATAGTCCAGTATCCCTCATGAGTATACATACAAAAATTCTCAATGAAGTAGTTGCAAACTGAATACAAGAGATACAAAAAAATAATATTCCATGAATAACTGAATAACTGTTTTTTTTTTTTTTTTTTTTTAGAAGACCATACTCCATATACAGGCTGCATGTTTTGGGATAGCCCCCACTCCAGATGTTTGAGACCTACATGAAAACCAAGCTGCACATTTACAACATATGTGCAGGGATAGCCAAAACATTTAGTCATCAAAAATAGCTAATGTTTATTGAGTCTTTGCCATGTGCCAGGTACTCTGCTAAAAGTTTTAACTGGATTATCTCATTTAATCTCAAAACAATTCTATGAAGTAGACAACATTATCATTCCTAGTAAGCTTATAAGAAAACCAAACCTGGAGTTGTGTAGCTTTCTGGTTTTGTGGTTTCATGGTTTTATGTTGTATTGTTTGTTTTGGTTTTTTGGGTTTTAAATTTTTCTTATTTTGTAGTTTCCAACACAGGGCTTCTCTATGTAGCCCTGGCTATCCTAGAACTCACTATGTAAATCAGGTTAGACTCCAATTCTGAAATCCACCTGCCTCTTCTTCCCAAGTGCTGGGATCAAAGGTGTGTGCCACTTCGCACAACTGGGTTTAGGATTGTTTTGTTTGAAGTACTAGAGATTTAACCTGGGGCTTCACACATGCTGGGCAAGAGCTCTCCTGCTAACATACCTACCCCTACTTTTTTCCTTATTAATTTGCCCAGGTTGGCCTTGGATTTGACTTGTAGCCTAGGTAGCCAATCCTCCTGCCTTGGCCTCCAGAGTAGTTGTTAAAATTACAGACCCAGTAAGTGGCCTAGAAGGCACTTTCTTCAGATTTAGGTTTTATGCCTTATGCTGGCTCCTCAGTGGGGTTCTCATTTGGGAGAGGAACATGGTACTCAACATGCAGCTGTCTGTCTGCAGGGCTTAGTTACCAAATTTTCTGGAGGTTTAGCTCTTTACAGAGGTCCAGGCTGGGGAGCAAAGTGCCCTCACCTGGTTAGGTAAAGGGTTTGGGGAGTGTACACAGCACAGGACACTACTGTTTGCTCCCCATTCCTGTGGCTTGTGCACTTTCTCTGTTCCGCCCCGCTCTTTTGGGCTGCTTCTTCATTGCCTTTGCTGATCCCACCTTCCTGAGCTTTTACTGGGTCCTCCCATTTCCGTTTCCATTTAGATTCATTCCCTTTGGTATATGCCACTTGCTCCATGGCTTTGGATACTAAACTGTGCACCAGTGGCATTTAAATTCCTCCCTGCAGCCGGGCGGTGGTGGCGCACGCCTTTAATCCCAGCACTTGGGAGGCAGAGGCAGGCGGATTTCTGAGTTCGAGGCCAGCCTGGTCTACCAAGTGAGTTCCAGGACAGCCAGGGCTATACAGAGAAACCCTGTCTCGAAAAACCAAAAAAAAAAAAAAAAAAAAAGAAAAAAAAATAAATTCCTCCCTGCAATTCTAGACTCATCTAAGTATCTAAACTGGCAGCTCCCTTGTGCATATGTGTAAGTGCCCATGGAGCCCAGAAGAGGGCATCTATTCCCTCTGGAGCACAACAGGTAGTTGTGAGCTGTCTGGATATAAGTGCTAGCAACTGAATGGGTTCTCTGAAAGAGTAGTATGTGCTCTTAACCACAGAGCTATCTTTCTAGCCCCAAGAGCCATCATTCTTGACTCTATCAATCTCAGCACCCACAGTATCCTAGGGTTTCAGTGCTACTTTCAAATAGATTCTACCCAGAATGGAACCATTTCTCAGCACCTCTGCTGCTACCATCTTCATCCAAGCCACCTTTTGACACTTTACTGCATTAGTAAAAAGCCCCCACCCCTTTCCCCACATCTCCTGACTCCTCCTCTTACTCTTCAGCTAATCCTAACCATGACCTTCCTGTGACTACCCACTATACTCAGAATAAACTAATCACCTCATCGGCCTCCAAAGCTTTGCTCCTCCAACCTCTTTTCTAGCTCATTCTGCCCTCCTTTGTTAAGCTCAGGTCACAGGGGCCCTCTTGTTGTCACAGAGATACATCTACTTCTATCAGCTTTCCCATCTTCCCTGCTTTGGGGACTCTAAATTTACTACTGTAGCTGCCTAGAACATTCCCCTCCCATTGGCCTGTGGCAACTTACTTGTTATTCAGGTTTTGGCTTAGCCATCTTCCCTGCATAGAAGTCACTGGTTGAAAGTAGACTGTCCAGTCGCCCTTACATCACTCCCCTATGTCTCCAAGTCACACTTAGCACTTGGTATATATGTGGATTTAAGAACCTCATCTATTTTGCTCAGTTCCCTATTCCCTGTGCCTAGCACAAGCACTTAGCTTGTTAGTGAGGAATAAATGAAAATATAAGTTCAAGGAAGAGCAAGTGAGCTAGACTCAAGAGCTCCATCTGGAGCCTGACCTGATACAGTTGGAGTAAATATGGAAGGAATCTAAACTGACTTTTCTAGTGATTCAGTAAATGAAGAATCAGTCTGAGAAAGAGGTATCTCAGCCTATAGATCCAAACCTGAAAGGCATAAAATATGGGACCAAGTCTGATCACACTTTTAATTCTTTAGGGAGGTTCATTCTTGGGAGTAGCCAATGGACCTGGAGTAGAGCTCTAATTCTGGAGGGTGGAAAAGTAGAAGTCTGACTATATGGGGCTTTTACTTGGGAGCTCACCCATGGAGAATTAATAAAATGGGCTTCGCCTGAAGGATTCAAGCTAGGCTCTGAGGCTGGAGGCTCAGGCTCTAGAGGGTTAGGCTCCCTTTCATTCTCAACTTCACTGAGAGATGAATCTTGGGTTCAGCCTAAGAAAAGCATGGTTTCCTAAAGACAATCAGATGAAGCATACCCCTTAGACTGTATAGTTCCTAACTGGGTTCTTTCTGGATAAATGAAGGCAGAGTAATGAACTTGGAGGTTCATCTTGAAATCTCACCACAGATACTATTTGGAGATTTTAATCATTCAACATTGGCAGACCAACCCTGTGAATGAAATCTAGAGTCCTGACTCAGAAGTCTGGCTAGAGCTACCAGTGTGGGGAAGTAGGGAGGGCCTAGAGGCATACACTTACTCTGGGCATCCTTGCTGTCTGGAGAGCCATGAGGCAGCTTTAACAGATAGTCCTTGAGAAGAAGCTCATAGCGGGGGATCCGCTGCACGGGCTCCAGCATGTGGTGCTGCAAGGTCAGGTTGCCACAGGCTTCCTCCTTCTGTGACAGAAGTAGAAAAGCTCAGGTCTAGCTAACGGCCTCCCCAGGTCCCTGTAGACCTTTCCTCCTGGAGCCTTTTTCATTCAGTTTCAATTCTTACCTGTACTTCATGGATGATGACTTTAAACTGGGTAGAGCGCTCTGTCCATGTATTGACCAGCTCTACAGCCCGGTCGAAGTTTTTCACATACTCGCCATACATCTTGAGGAAGGGTGCCAACTTCTGAAGGATGTCACCAATGCGTGGGTAACGGTCCCTAGAGTAGAAGCAGGGGCTGACATGGTCTCCAGCCTCAGGAAAAAAACCATTTTTCAACTGGCTTCCTTTTTAGGAAATGCTGCTTATACTGTAGGCCAATTAGGCTGAGGGATTCAGTTTGAACTGAGGCTATAGACTGTGAAATACCTAGCCTAACTCTGTCCTGCTTAAGTACCAGAACTTTATCATCCTGGAGCACCCACTCTTGCCATACTGTAAGGGCCATTCATACACTGCTCATTGATTCTTACCCAGCCTTATGCTGGGTAGTGCCAGAGACACAGTACTTACTGAGCCATACTCAGTCAATTCCTGAAAGCTTTACTACCTTCTTGTAGTGTAGGAAAAGTAACCAAGTCTTGCTGAACTCTCATTCGCTACAGTGTGATGTGAGAGACAAAGCAGACTTAAGGTCACAGGATGGTAAAGGAGATGTGGGAACTAGGATTTATACTAGCCCTCTTCAGCCACAGCTTTGCAAAAGGGGCATACTTTATCCTGTGAGTGTAGGGAACACGGAGACAATTTTAAGCAGGTAATGCCACGGACTGGTTGTTATTTGGGTAGACTATTCAAACAGGTGGTGTAGATGCTATAGGCTCTATTACAAGAGGAAAACCTGAAGGCCAGAGTCAGCCCCTAAACCCTGCCCTCCTACCTTGGGCATTTGCTTTTCCTCAAATCATTCTTCTTTACTCTTAGGCTAGGCTTTGTCCATTTGTCTGCATCTCCAGTGTCCCATTCTTACCTCTACCACATTTATAGTGCATGCCTTTTAATCCTAGCACTTGGGAGACAGAGGCAAGTGGATCTTTGTGAGATCTAGGTCAGCCTGGTCTACAGAGTGAGACTCTGTCTCAAAACAAACAAAACAACAACAGCTCATAAGCTTCAAATTCTTATATGCTAGAAACCGTTTTAAGCTCTGAACATGTATTAACACATTTAATTATTAGAATAACTCTACAAGGTAGGCCCTTATGGTTGTCCTCATTTTAAAGACAGAGGAGATTTGAGTATAGCTCAGTGGTAAAGCATTTGCCTAGCTTGTACAAGGCCTTAGGCTTAATCCTTAACTTGGCAAAAACTAAAAACAACAACAACAAAAAAAAAACCAAACAAACAAAAATACACACATGAATAAAGATGTAAATAAAGCCAAAGTAAGAAATTGCTTTAAATTTAGCCAAGTAGCAGAGGCAAAATTTGAACCTAACCATTTTAGCTCTTTTTCTTTTGTTTGTAGAACTCACTCTATAGACCAGGCTGGCCTTGAATGCAGAGATCTATCTGCCTCTGCCTCTCAAGTGCTGGGACTAAAAGATGTGCTATCACATCTGGCTCACTTTAGCTCTTTTTTTTTTTTTTTTTTGGTTTTTCGAGACAGGGTTTCTCTGTGTAGCCCTGGCTGTCCTGGAACTCACTCTGTAGACCAGGCTGGCCTCGAACTCAGAAATCCACCTGCCTCTGCCTCCCAAGTGCTGGGATTAAAGGCGTGCGCCACCACCGCCCGGCTCACTTTAGCTCTTAAACTTATTCTTTTATTTATTTTGGGGGGATCAGTTTTTTAATACACGGTCTCTCTGTGTAGCCCTGGCTATCCTAGAACTCACTCTGTAGACCAGGCTGGCCTCAAACTCAGAGATCCTCTTGCCTCTGTCTCCTAAGTAGTGGGATTAAAGGCATGTGCCACCGCTGCCTGACTTTTTTGTTAAAGACAGAGTCTCACTATGTAGGTTTAGGCTGGCCTCAAATTCATTGATCTGCCAGTGTCCCTAGTGATGGGATTATAGCCATCCAACTGTAACAGCTAAATCTCAACATTTTTTTTTGTCTTAAGTGTGATGATGATGGTGGTGTCATGGGGGGTGGGGACACAGCAGCCATGTGGACATCAAAGGACAACTTTATAGAACCATTTCTTTTCTTCCATTTTTATATGGGCTCCAGGGCTTGAACTCAGGTTGCCAGCAGCAAGCACCTCTACCAACTGAGTCATCTTAAGAGCCTTCTCACACTCTCAAGGGTTCTGTTATTCTGCTGTAGCATTCTAGGTTTGATTTGTGTTCCACAATAGATCAGGAGGGCCAAGAAGGCATAGGTTGGGCGGGTTTCTTTGTGGGGGGTGAATTTTTTGGTTGGTTGGTTGGTTTTGTTTTTCAGAAGAGAAGAAGGTAGGTAAGATTGAACTTATTTTTATGATGCTGGGGATAGAATCCAGGGCCTTGCATATTCTTGGCAAGAATTCTGTCACTGAACTAAATCTCCAACATCTCCAGTCCAGGAATGAAATTCTCTGAATACATCTGGGCTTAGCATGTAAGTTGATGGGGGAAGAGACAGACTGGCTCTGAGGACCCTCACCATTCCTCCATGCGCTTCTCTAGCTCAGGCAGCAGGAACTGCTGGTGGAAGCAATAGATCGAACAGATGTTAGAGAAGATGCCGTGGACAACATCTGCGGGGAAGGAACTGCGGTTCCGAGCTTCTTCTAGCAGCCGGGCACAGAATACCTGGAGGAGCAAGGCACAAGTGCTCAGCCCAATTGAACTAGAGCTTAGCTGGGGAAAGGGCAGCTTGCAGGTAAGGGAAGTTATTTGTGGGCACCTCTGTAGACTTCTGAAATTAGTACTGGTCTTGAGACCAAGGAGAATGGGAATTGAGAGAATTGCAGGTCACCAAGATTAGGACCTGGAGTTAGGAAGTGGCATGATGCCAAGTTAGGATTGGAGCAGGGTCAGAAGCAGATTTGGATTTAGAGAGAAGGTTGGAATTAGATCCCTTTATTGTAACAAATGTTTATGAGTGTGTCTAGTGTATAAAGCATTGTCCTAGAGGCTAGGATGGAACAATGAAAGACAAATAAAGATCCCTACCCTCAGGGATTCTAATGGATGCAGAGTGAAGAAAAGAGTCAAGGTTAGAATGAGGTCCACGAAGAGGGGTACATTCAAGATGAGGGCAAGAGTCAGAAGTGTCAGAGTCACAATCTCAGGGCTGGTTCATGTCTGTTTAAGAGTTAGGAGTGAGGACTGAATTTGTGAACATTATCATAACTGGCTTCAAGGTCAGCTAGAGACCTTACCACTTCTGGATTCTGGTCCTAATGGTGGAATTAGGTTTAGGGACTATCATTTCCTCTATGGAACCTACCTACCACATCCTAGGGTCTGGAAACCCCAGAGGGGCATTCACCTGATCCAGGAGATGGAGCCTGGAAACGTAGGCCTTCTCGGTTTGCAGGAGCTCGTTGGCAATGTGGAACACCTTCTGCTGCACAGTCAGCTGTAAGGAAGTGACTCTTGATACATCATCTCTACCTTAACCCCAGCTCCTTCTGTATACTTTTCTTCTTCCTTCCCTCCCTTCCTCCCTCTCATTTATCAGGTGTTGCTATGTTTCTCAGGGTGCTCTCAAACACTTGGACTGAAGTGATCCTCCTACATCATTCCCCAGTGGCTGGACCACAGGCAACGTCACCATGCCTAACTCCCCTAAGTGCACACGATGGTCTAACCTTATTTCCACCCTGAGAGAACTCTGATCTGATTCATAAGGCTTCCTGTAGCTGCATCCCTCATAAAGTTTGTCCCTCAATGCTAAAAATACGAACTCCTTCATATAGGCAGTCATATAGCCATTGGTCTGCTTTCTCTACTCATTGAGCATGGTTTGGTGGCTAAACATGGGAACTAGGAAGTTCAACTTCCTGGATTCAAATCCTAGTCTACCTACCATTCACTAGCATGTATAAGTTGTCTAATTATTTCTGTATTTAAGAGTCTCCATTATAAAGACAAATAATAGGGCCTATGTCCGTTTATAATGGAGACAATTTCATGTATTTTAATTTCATTTATTCATTTAATTTTTGCAATGTTGGGGATTAAACTTGGGGCCTCATGCATGCTAGGCAAATGCTCTACATTTGCCTACACTCCCAACCCTAAATGATTTCCTATAAATAAAAACAGAACAGACTGCAGATTACAGTCTCTAAATATCAGCAATTTAGTCAATCATTGTGCTTGCTGTCAGCAAAGGCTTGCTGAGTACGTGGGGTGTGAGAAAAAGGCACAGAAGTATAAAAATGTCTAAGATTATGCCTGCCGGCTCACTTTCTTGTTTGCAGGCTACACACTTGCTGAGTGTCGTTTCATCTCTGTACTCCCTGGCCCAGTCCCACAGCTGTGCTTCATTCTGGCAAAGTAGGTATCCTGGCTTAGACCTTACTTGGGCGCAAGGATCCCTTCTGAAGAAACATTAGGTAGACAAAGCATGGGAAGAGTTTCCAACCACCAAGAGCTTCAGGCCCCTTTGGGGCTCTGGCTCTGTACCCCTCCTCCAGTTACTGAGAAGTCTCTCTGGCATGTGAGAGTTTCTGTCATACAAAGAAGGAAACTGAGACTTGTAGTGAGGATTGGAAAGGAAAGAGACATCCTCAGTGTCACACAGCTACTGGGTCATGAAGAGACTGAGGTCCATTAGTGGTTCTCTGAAGAAAGTAGAGCCACCTTCCTAATGGGTATTTAGAATAAGGAATGGCCATTTTGGCGTTCGAAGTCATTTGGGAGAGGAGCAGGGTTTTGCACCACACTAGGTGCTAAGTAGACTAAGTGGAAGCAATGGCCTGTTTGAGAAATACCAAGCTGAGGAAAGAACCAAATACAAAATGCAAGCTCCTGCTTTCTCTGCATGGTCCTGTCTCTTGGGTAACAATAGGTCAGTACCTCCACAGACTCCTGTCTCTCCATCGGGGGCACTGGAATTTCTCTTTCCTTTTCCTCCTCTTCTTCCTCCTCCTCTTCCTCTTCCAGGTCACTGTCAACCTCCTGGGAACCGGGCCGGTGGGGGTCGGCCAAAGCCACTGGCATACTAGCCAGGGCAGGGGGCCCAGGACAGAGGCTGTGGCTGGGGGGCCCGTCATCACTGACGAAGCAGGTCTCTTCACTGTTGGATGGCGAGCTGATGCTGTCAATGCCGCTGTCCCGGTTGGGCACCTTCTCACCATCCCGGGGCCCAGGAGCCAGCAGGAACAGGCAGCGAGAAGCCTCACCCTCAGGGAGCTGGGACCCTGTTGGCTGTGGGGGTGGCTGTGGCAACATGGCTGGCTCTGGGGAACTGGGCAGGGGCCAGGGGCTGGCCTATCCGAAGCGACAATCACAGGTTCTCTAAAGTGGGTGATGGACACACACGGAGGCAGGGTATTAGCTTGACCAAGAGGCCTTTCCTACAATTATCCCTTCCTGTCCCAGATCCACCCTTCCTTCACAGGGTCCTATAGGGACAAGACTCACCTTTCAAACTTCTCAATCAATGAGGATACTGCTGCAGAACTAGTGCTGGCCTCAGCTCTGGGTGCAAGACCCTTGGCCACTCTAGGGTCTGCAGGCAGAGGGCGTGATGGTGGCGGAGGAATGGGCTCAGGAGGAGGAAGCACCCGGGACATCTGCAGGTAGCTAGGCTTTGGGGGAACTGGAATGAGAGAGGAGAGGTATCACTGAACTGGATTTTGAGGTGGTTATGACCAGGCTATACCTAATTTCATGATACCATAGCCCTGATCATAAGGTCATAGCAACCACCTTGTGTCAATCTCCTGAGTGCTGGCAGTGTAGGCATGTACTACCATGGTTTTTTTTCTTGGCCTGAGGTAGGCACAGAGCAGGACTGACATGAAATCCCAGTAGGATATATTAGCCACAGGCAACACCTTTCTGCCCATTAGATAGGTATCACTGCCCCTTGAGATAAGGCACTTCCTTATTCTTCTGCATGCATTAATTTCTTTCCTTTTGTACAACTCTCTGGTCAATTTCTCTGCTCTTAATAGAAGTACTTACCCTGTGGCTTTGGGCCTGGTGCCCGCTTCAGTGGTGAAGGACGTGGGCCAGGGATTTCAGTGGAGGGCCTGGATCTGAGCGAAGCCGTTGGGGACCTTCTGGATGAGGCTCAAGGTTCTGGCCAGGGTCAAGGGACAAACTTTTAACCAGGATCCGGTTCCCCTGGTGCAGTCCTGTAGAAAGGGAGACTAGCCATGAAGTGACTGACTGATTTTACCCCAAGGGAGAATAGGAAGTGGCATATCTTAGCAGGCATCTAGGGCCAGGCTCCTCTGAGTCCTGTGCTATCGACATAGTTTTGTCAGAAAGCCTTTCTCCTAGGCCTTAAAGAGAGAACCAGGCCCAAGGTATAGACTGGCTATTTTCATCAAGAAGTCATAATTCTCTGTGATTAGCATATTGATTCCATGCCTGTCAGTAGATAATTAAGGATTTAAAGCAAACTCTAGAATTTAACTAGGTTAGGATAGATATGAATAGCCTAAAGTTCATGTACATACCTGTAGCTGTTGTTTATACAGCCATTCTTCATTCTATTAATTGTTTTACTTTTGTTTGTTTTTTTGAGACAAGATCTTACTGTGTAGCACAGGCTAGACTCAAATTCATGACAATCTTGCTTCAGTCTCCCCAATCATAGGATTATAGGCATAAACTACCATTTTTGTCATCTTTGTCCCATTTCTTAAAGCCCTAAGAATTATCTGAACTTTCTTGTCTACAATTTTGTACAGCTAAGTGTCTTTAAGATGATGAAACTGAGCCGGGCGGTGGTGGCGCACGCCTTTAATCCCAGCACTTGGGAGGCAGAGGCAGGTGGATTTCTGAGTTCGAGGCCAGCCTGGTCTACAGAGTGAGTTCCAGGACAGCCCGGGCTACACAGAGAAACCCTGTCTCGAAAAACCAAAAAAAAAAAAAAAAAGATGATGAAACTGGGAACTAAGGAGTTAACCTGATGGAGCACTTGTTTAGCATTTGTAAGGCCTAGGTTCCAGTCCCACTAAGTGTACACATATACACACAGGTGAAACTATATTTTATAAACAAACATTTTTCTTTTTAAAATCCTAATGTTTTACCAATTTGTTTACCTTCCTCGATTTCAACATCCACCTCATGCCTCCCCACTCCCACCACCAGTATTCAGAAGGCAAGTACAAGAACAGCTTTAAATCAGCAAGTAGCAAATTCAGAAAATGGGAATCCATTTTGAACATTCTCCTTCCTTACCATAGACCCCTAAGCTCACTTCTTTGGGGCTCTAGAGGATATGATGGCTATACTTACAAGGAAAGATTTAGGCTAAGGAAACAATGATTGACACCCCTAAACACAATCAATATGAAAGAGCACAGGATTCGTGTGGCCGAGTAAGAGGCTGTGGGATGTGCCTCAGAGAGAAGAGGGAAGTCAGGGAGGGCCAGAGAAGAAGGAGAAAGTCTTGGATGCCAGAATGAAGAGCTGCTCAACTTTTCTGTGTGAAGGAGGCGGTGACAAGCACTGTGTAGGGACAGATGCATATATATAATAAGGAGTGAGGACAAGGGAGCGAGCAGTAGTCAAGAACTGCAAGCATAGTAGCACTATGGGCCCAGCACTTGGGAAGCTGAAGCCCAAGGATAGTGAGTTCAAGGCCAGCCTGGGCTACATACTTAAAAACCCAACTAAGCACAAATAAACAAACAAATAAGAGGTCCCACAGCTACAACTAGCATATGATGTGTTACACTGTGCCACAGCTGCATGGCATTTCATCTTAAGGCTTTTGCTTTATGTCACAGTCTCATAAGTGGACAGTCACAAATGAGTCCCCTAAGTCACAAAAGCACATGGAATTTATAGTGTTTCATATAACTGCCAGGTCACACAAATTCCAAGCACATGTCTACATCCTCCTGAAAGCCTGGGCACATACAAGTTCACAGACCAGCAGATACAATTCTCACATATGATTACTTAGCATTGAAATCATCTATAATAAGGTCAAGCACAGGAGGTCAGTGGTGGCACACGCCTTTAATTGGGAGGCAGAGACAGGCAGATCTCTGTGAGTCTGAGGCCCGCCTGGTCTACAGAGTGAGTTCCAGGTCAACCAGGGTTGTTACAAAGAAAACCCTGTCTCAAAAAAAAAAAAGATAAGGTGAAACACAATCATAAAGACATATAAAAATGCAAATGGCAGTTCTATCACCTTACACAAAATCACTTAACCACATACCTCCATATAACTTTATATACCACTATATATTACTCAAGCACACAAAGTTACAAAGGTATTTTTCCATTTACATTACAGGATCATGGACTTTCATATATACCATTAATATGCCTTTAAATGCCTACGAACATAGTTACAAATAAAGATCACAGCCACATAGGATCCATTATACCAGATTATTTAAAAAAACACATACAACAGCAAAACAGCATAAAGTCATAAGCCACTACATACCCAGAAACATGGACCCAAATCACACACATTTCATAATTTATTACATCACAATCTTGCAACAAACATGTCCATGGTATCTGAGGGTCTTAGCTCAAGGATATAGACAAACACAGATACAAAACACAGGACACATGTCTCTTCCTACTCTAAACAGTGCTGTCATATGCTGTCTTTACATATAGAGACATCCATACCCTTGCTCACCAGATGACACAAGCAGAAAGAGTTGCAGGAGATTTGTGCTCTCCTAGTGTCAGAGGGAAGCCAGGGGCTCTGTACCAGCTTCACTGAACTCCTGACCTTATCCTGGATACAGACCCTTCCCAGCCTGAGAGAACATGTGCTCTAGATCCTGGTCCCAGTAGGTTTTCCTCCACCTTGTACTTGGCTTTGGGTGAAGTTTCCTCCCATGCCTTCCTACCTGAGCAGGCAGAGCCCAGCCTGCACAGCAAGGGTATTCTTCTCCTCACCTCTGGCCCAGTAGAGCTGCTTATCCTGCCCAGCTGAGCACATCTGGGCTGGCCCTGCCCTGTCCTCTCTCTGGGCAAAGGATTGAGGAGGATGAATCACCTGGAGGATGGTACAAGTATAGACACGGTTGCAAGGACACATGGCCAGAGAATGATGGCCAAACAAAGTCAAACACATTGCCATGCTTCCTTCATAGACATACACAGGTACCATAGTCCCAGGGGCTCTCTTATCTGCTTTCCAGCCCTTAACAGCTCAAAGAAGATGAAGTGTCCTGAGCAAGTCCTCCCTTGGCAGCTAAGCAGCAGAGCTCGGGGGCGGGGGGGGGGTGGAGCGTCTACCCTTCTATTCCCCTGCTTCTCAGACTGATGTGGCCTACCATTCTCCATGGCTCTATCCTGGCCCACTGTCTCTTCTTACCCACCTGCCCCTCCCATGGGACTGCACAGACTACCTCTTTATTCTCTGTCTCCTTGTAAGCAGTCCTGTAGAACAGGCTAGCTGAATGAAGTTGAGACTCAGGGATACCCTGGAGTCCAAGATGAGGTGGGCAGGAATTCTCTGTCCATTTTCTTGTCAAGAGATGAAGACAACGAAAGACTTGGTGACTAGCCCACAGTCACACAACAAGGAAATAGCTGACTCTCAGGTAGACTAAACCTAACCCTGCTTTCTAAAGGAAAGCCACAAGGGACAGGAGAGGACCCTAGTGTCCTAGAAAAACTGTGACTAGTAAGAGGGATAGCCACAACCCTTCCCACAGGACAGATGAACTTTAGTTCAGGAGTTTGGAGATGGCCAAGATGAGGTCTCAGTGAGGGGAAGATCCAAGACCCCTGCCTTAAACTTCTGTTTAAGGGGTCCTTCTTCCCAGTGTCTCCTGTTTTCTTCAGTGACTCTCTTTGCCCCAGGGCTTGCTCTTTCTTGGTGGAATCTTCCATAACTCCCTTCTTTTTTTTTTGTTTTTTTTTTTCGAGACAGGGTTTCTCTGTATAATTCTGGCTGTCCTGGAACTCACTCTGTAGACCAGGCTGGCCTCAAACTCAGAAATCCGCCTGCCTCTGCCTCCCAAGTGCTGGGATTAAAGGCATGCGCCACCACCGCCCAGCCATAACTCCCTTCTACCCATGGGAAAATATAAACATCTTCACTAGATCTCAGTGGCCCTTTATACCCCTGCTGAACTCTTGGGTTTCCCTCAGTTGAGTTAAGTAAGCGAACTATATTTCGCAGCTGCTAGACTCTGCAGAGACAGAAAATCTCATTCCTGCCCTCAGGGGAACTAGTAGAGTAGGGCCCACTTCCTCCTTTCTAAAAACTGCAGTACTTCCTATTTCCCCATCCATCCCACTCACCTAGATCCTAAATTGGGTTGCTCCAGACTATTTTTCTTATGGTTGATAATTAATTTAAAACATTTGCTGACACACATATACCAACACCCAAACCCCCATGAAGGCTCTCTACCACCACTGCTCCTTCTACCTCTGGGTCTACCAGAGTCCCCAGTGTTTCTCACACACAGTCATCATAAATCTTCTAACACCCTGCACCATATGCCAACTGTGCTCAGCCCTCAAAGACCCAGAGAGAACCACAGAGCCACCCCTTGCATCCTATCAGTATGCAGTATGCTCAGCACAACATGCATAACCCAACCACTCCTGTACTCCCACAGCTCGGCGGAATGACAGGAAGCACAGCCTGAGCATCCCAGGACTTCCCAGATACTCTCAAGTGCAGATGTGAAAGTGAAATATCCACTCTTACTTTACCTCTACAACCTCTAAGCCCTCAGCTAGCTACAAGGGCAATGGTTTTTTTGGTTGGTTGGTTGGTTGGAGGAAAGTGTGCGTGGAGAGGGAGAGAGAGGGAGGGGGAGAGAGAGAAAGAGGGAGAGAGAGAAAATATGAATGAGAGTGTTTGTACACGTACTATAGTGCTGTAACCCAACAGATACTAGGCAAGAACTTTACTACTGAGCTCCAGCTCAAGGAACAGCAATATACTACAGAAGTATGGCACTGAGAACAGCATGGTACTGTAAAAAACAGACACATTAATCACTGGAATAGAATTGAGAACCTACATATAAGCCTACCCTCCTATTTCTACCTGAGTTTCTTATAAAGAGGCTAGCAACCCTGGAGAAAAGATAGAATAGTCAAAATGGATAGATACACATAGAAAAATGACACTGCAGCCTTCCTTATTTGCTGACGTGTGAGGAAAGGAGACCACTTATTCACTGATGATGGGAGAGTACACTGGTGAGGCTACTATGGAAATCAGTGTAGAAGTTCCTCAAAAATCTAGAGATAGATCAACCACATGATCCAGCTTTATCACTCTCAGACATATACCCAAAGGATTCTATATCTTACTATAGAGGTACCTGCTGCTTTAGTCACAATAGCCAGGAAAGGGAAGCAGCCTAGATGTCCATCAACTGATGAATGCATAAAGAACATGTAGTACTTTTACACAATGGAATCTTATTCAGCTGTTAAGAAAAATTAAATTGATCCTTTCAAGGCAGAGGCAGATGAATCTGCATATGTGTATGTGTGAGGACAGCCTGGTCTACATAGTGAGTTCAAGGACAGCCAAGGCTATAAAAAGAAACCCTGTCTTAAAAAATGAAAAAAGAAAAAAGGGATTATGAAATTCCCAGGTAACTGAGTGGAGCTAGAAACAATCATTCTGAGTAAGATAACCCAGAACCAGAAAGATAAATGTTGAATGCTTTCTCTCACTTCTGAATGTTAGTTTCAGGTATGAGAGCTCCCTTTGGAATACCATAATGGTCAGGAAATTAGTAAGAGGCCATGGAAGGGAGCTTTCAATGGGAGATAGAACTAAGTGACATAAAGGGTTAAAGGGGAATAATGGAGGATAGAGGATTAGATTAGGATTGGGCATGGAATATCAAGATATAGGAGAGAATAACTTGACCTGGTATTAAACTGACTCCTGATGCGTTACAAATGTGCTTGCAGATTACCGCACCTATTGATGTTCATCAAAGAAACTTCTAGGTTTTAGTAGATGGTGATTAACAGAGAACCACAGCTGGTTAAGGGGCAGAAAGTAAGAGTGTGCAGGATGCTTAGGAAGGGAGGGCTGAGTGGGTATGATACACATACATCATAGCCCTTCCTCCCAGGGCTCAGGGATCATTGTAACAGAAAGGGCAGAAATATTTTTAGAGCCAGAGATAGTGAATAGTGAGAAGAAAACATTGTTTGTCTCGAGACAGAAGGAAAGTTATACATATGAAGTCATAGTAGTTGTAACAGCAAACACAAGACCTACACAACATCAACTCAGACAAAATTGTGAAGATGGGAGGTGGGCACCACCTCCCAGGTCCCATCCCTAGATCAACAGCTATTGGCAATTTGGTAGCTGCTGGGAGAGGAAGAGTCAGTTTTGTTTTAGAGTATAGTCACTCACTGGCTGATCAACCATGCTCCGGTGAAAGGCCATGTATCTAAGAATATATTGGCAGCACAAACTGCACTTGACGGGGTTAAAAAAAAATGGACATAAAGCTGGGTTGGTAGGGAAGGAGGGTGGATCTGGGAGAAGTCAGGGGGAAAGGGATGAATATGATCAAAATACATTGTATGAAATTCACAAAGAGCCGGGCGGTGGTGGCGCACGCCTTTAATCCCAGCACTTGGGAGGCAGAGACAGGCAGATTTCTGAGTTCGAGGCCAGCCTGGTCTACAGAATGAGTTCCAGGACAGCCAGGGCTGCACAGAGAAACCCTGTCTCGAAAAACCAAAAAAAAAAAAAAAAAAAAAAAAAAAAAAAAAGAAATTCACAAAGAACAGAAAAAAATAGTAAAATTGTTTCTGATTTCAGCATGTGCCTGTTTGGCCAATGCCCAGAGGACATGGTTCTGGGTTTATATGGCAGAGAAGTTTCAGCTTCTAGCTGAATTTGAGGACAGAAACTCCTCCTCTGGCCCATTCTCACTGGAACCTGACCCTGCTTCTCCTGCATTTCTTTCTGGAAAGTTCAGCTGCCAGCTCTCCCTCCTTCCCTGGCCAGCAGCATCCTGTCTCCCTTCTCCCAGCTGTAGCCTTGGCTTACTCTCAAGACAACTATTAGAGCTGCAGACAGGCCTTGGCTGTTAACTCTCTGATAACCTGGGACCAATAGCTCCACAGCTCCAGACTCACTTTCCCATTTGCTAACTGGGAGCAATATGCATGTACTGTTCATTATGAGAAACTAGTGAGAGGTGGGGGGACAACCCACAACCCACAGCAGGTCTCCTCCAGGATGATGCAGCCTTCTCTTAAGAGGGGACTTCCTGGGGACGCCTGGAATTTCTGAGGTTGCAGTTGGGTGGCAACAGAGAACAGAGGGAGTGGAGAAGGAGAAGAAAGAACAACAGCAAAAAGGAAAGTGCTTTTGGGAAACCAGGTTTGTGGGGAAGGAGGATGGTCTCTCAGACTGGGGGAGAGGGGAAGGGCTGAAGGCACAGCTGCCTCCACTCTTCCCACCTGCCTCCTAAGCCAAACCCGTATAGTCAGAAGATGATCGTACATCAGAGACAGAATGGTTGGGGCTCCCCATGAGGTTCATATAAAGAACACATTTCCCAGAGCTTTGTGCTTGGATTCAGAAGGAACATCCAGCCCAAGTTGGGTCTGGATACAGTCTTACCCTGAAGGTGGGCTGAGACCTGGAGCTGGAGCTCATTCATGCTCAGGAACTTCCTAAGGACTGTGTCCTCCTGCAAAACAGGTTTCTGGAAAAGGTCTCTTTGATTTTTATTTTTGCTTTGTATTTATGAGACAGTGGCTCATTATGTAGCCCAGGTATGTTTAGAACTCACTCTGTAGCCCAGGCTGACCTCAAACTCCCCTACCTCAGCCTTCCAAGCACCGGTTTTAGGTGTGTACCACAGCCCTCCTTTAACTTTTTGCTTGGTTTTTTTTTTTTTTTTTTTTTTTTTTGAAACAGGGTCTCAGTAGCCCAGGCTGGCCTCAAACTTCCTGTTTCCACTTCCTTGGGGTTTGCTTACTTGTTTGGTTTTATTTGTTTGTTTGATGTTTTAAGGTTCCTCTGTAAAAAGAATTTCTATTAAATAGATTTCTTTCTTCAAAGTAGAGGGATATTCTGTAAGTGAAGAGAGTTCTACAGAAACTGATTGTAAAGCAGATGGTCTATCAGTAAATGAAGGTTTGATAAAGGAGAAAGCTTGTCCATTATACAGTGGAATTTTTTTCTTGTAAAGGAATGGACCTTTCTGTAAACTGTGCACCCCCATGTGAAGTAGGGAGCTTTCTGTAGACTAAGACAAACTAAAGTAACAGGGAAGGAAAAGTGGGAAGCAGGTAGACCACAGAGCACATGCATCACTTACACGACAGGCAGAATCCATCCCCTCCATCCAGCTGTTACCTCGCAGGAATAGTGCCTGATTTCAGATCTTCCAATAATCAAGGGGTTCAATTAATCCCAGCACTTGGGAGGCAGAGGCAGGCGGACTTCTGAGTTTGAGGCCAGCCTGGTCTACAGAGTGAGTTCCAGGACAACCAGGGCTATACAGAGAAACCCTGTCTCAAAAAACAAAGACAAACAAACAACCCCCCCCCAAAAAAAAATCAAGGAGTTCAAGTGGAATCCCCTAATTTTAAGAGAGAGCAGGCCAAACCAGACGATGGTGGCACATACCCTTTAATTCCGGCACTGGGGAGATAGAGGCAGGCAGATCTGAGTTCGAGGCCAGCCTGGTCTACAGAGGAGTTTCAGAATAGCTAAGACTACACAGAGAAACCCTGTCTCAACTTCCACCTTTACATAGCTTCTGGGAATGGAAGTCAGGTTCACAGGCTTTTGTAATAAGTGTCTTTACCTACTAAAACACCTTGTCAGTCCTGCTATTTTCCTCTTCCTCCTCCTCTTCATCTTCCTCCTCCTGTTCTTCTGGTAAAGTTGCACTTTGTAGCCTACGCTAGCCTGGAACTAACTCACTGTGTAGTCCAGGCTGGTCTTGGAATCATAGTGATTCTCTTGCCTCTACCTGTAGACTGCTGGGATTACAGATGTGCACCACTGTATGTGGTTTATGCAGTACTGCAGGAATCCAACCCAGGGCTTTGTGAATGCTAATCAAGCATACCAAGCAAACACACTAATGGTGAAGCTACACCCCCCACACACTAAGCTGTTACTTTTTTTTGAGACAGGGTTTCTCTGTGTAGCTTGGCTGTCCTAGAACTCACTCTGTAGACCAGGCTGGCCTCGAACTCAGAAATCTACCTGCCTCTGCCTCCCAAGTGCTGGGACTAAAAAGCTGTTACTTTTTAATAGATGTTATGAGGTATGGAAATTCAGCTGCATATTAAACATCTATTCTAGGTAAGGCATTGTGTTGACACTTTCCTGTGGCATGCTCTTTGAGTTATTAGTGCCATTTTATACATAAAGAAACAGGTATGCTGGGCAGTGGTAGCACACGCCTTTAGTTCCAGCACTTGGGGAGCAAAGGCAGGCGGATTTCTGAGTTCGAGGCCAGCCTGGTCTACAGAGTGAGTTCCAGGACAGCCAGGAATACACAGAGAAACCCTGTCTCAAAAACCAAAAAAAAAAAAAAAAAAGAAAAGAAAAAAAAAAAAAAAAACAAACAGGTACAGGTGTAGTGACACGGGCCTTTGATCCTAGCACTCAAAGAGGCAGAGGCAGGTGGCTCTCTGTAAGTTGGAGGTCAGCCTGGTCTCCAACTATAACTAATTCCAAGCCAGCCAGGGTTACATAGTGAGGCTGTATCTCAATTTAAAAAAAAAAACAAAAACAAAAAACAAAAAACAGAAATGGAAGAAAGAGGGAAGGAGGAAAGAAAGGTGCGGTATAAAGCAGCAAAATACCTGACTTGAGGCTACACAGTTAGAATAAGAGAGCTTCGGATGTATCCGAGGTGTTTCTATGTGTAACACAGAGCAAGTTTCTTTGAATTTGCTGAGTTAAGGAAGGAATCATATTTGGAAGGAGGAATAAGACAACTTTCTGAGGGCTGTGGTTTTAAGTTGAGCTGTCCAGAATAGAGTGTGCTTTTATTTCATGCCCAGATAGACTCAGGATGGTCCTACAGACAAGGGAAGAAAGGTGGACAAAACTATGGATACCTGAGAAGGTGTAGATGAAGCACTTGATTAAAGGACAGAGTGTGCTGGCTTTGTAAGAAAGTTCCAGAATAGGAAGATCTGGCAGGAAATACCAAAAGGCAACCCAGCCACCACTACTAGAATACTGACTTATGGGGAACATAGTGACAGACACAGAAACAGATAAAACAGACAGATTCACAGAAGCAGCTAGAGACTTCCAGGACTAAGACTGAGCCAAATGACATAATCTACAACACATAACACAAAGTGATGCAAAGACACACATGGATATATGCAGCTACATGTGGATATATGCAGACACATGTGGATATATGCAGACACACAGGCAAATTCACACACACACACACAAACACACACAAACACACACACACACACTGCTGCCTGACAGCACAAGCAACCCATCCTGCTTTCATCTGCTTGATTGCTGTGAAGGCCTGGCCACTTCAGCTGGTCTTCTCTGGACCAGAGTCCAGAAAAGGACAGGGGGTGGTAGCTCCACCCCTGGGAGGAGCTGGGGACTTCAGAGGACAGGAAGGGAAGGGAGTGGAGCTGCAGCTGGGAGCACTGGGGACAGTAATTACCCAGTGCTAGGGCTGCCACGCTGGCTAGAATTACCCTCCCAAGGAAGACAAAGCCACTAGAGGGATGATCCCTCTGGCCCATGTCTTGACCCCAGGGCTTACCCCTAAACCCATGCATCCACCCTCCTACCCACCAAAAGCCTAGTCAAATCTGAAAACTGCGTACACAGAGGAATTAGGAAAGGAAAAGACCTCTTATAGAAAGCTAGACATGGTGGTACATGGCAGTAATTGTAGCACTTGGGAAACAGAAGCAGAAGAACCAAGGGTTCAAGGCCAGTCTCAATTACATAGTGAGTTTAAGGTCAGCCTGGACTACATGAAACCTTGTCTAAAAAAAAAAACAAACAATCCTTAATAAAGAAAGATTTTGGGACAAAGATAAGGAATCAGAAAGCAGGAAACCTTCAGAAATCCAGATAGATATGAAATACAAAACAGAAAGTGGGACAAGTCTGAATGGAGACAGAGACAAGGGGGTTAAGCATGAGGCATAGAAAGAAGTCACAGAGGGATACAGGCCACGATACAAAATGGCAGGCCAGGGCCACCTGTTGAGCATGGCTACAATGGGCCTTGGGGCTTTGCCTGTGACATTTAATCCTTTCAATAGTCCTAAGAGGTAGGAATTACAAGCCATTTTAGAGATAAAAAAACTGAGGCACGAGTAGCAATACCACATGAAACTTTTCAAGGTGGCAATTGGGGGGGGGGGGTCTGGGAAGAGGCCTCTCCCCATAACTGCCAGAGACATGGCTGAAAGATCCCTGAAGGAAATCTTCAGAGAGCAACAGTCCCAGAGACTAGGAAATTCACCCTAAAAAACTCACAGCAAAAGAGACTTCCACCTTCCCTAACCCCCTCCCCTGCTGCCCTGCAGTGAGAGGGGCTGCACCTACACCTGGAATGTATTAGGTAGGGAGGCCCCGACAGGGGAAGCCAGGAAGAAGCTGCAAGGGGAGCAGGGAAGGTGAAGGCAAAGCAAAGGAGGCAGTGTGGGCGGCTGCAGCAGCGCTGGCCTTACTGGCTAACGGAAGGGCTTCTATGCCAGCTGCAGCTCCCAGGGGCCAGCCCTGCCAGTCCCGCCTTTCCCACTTTCCAGAGAAGCCTTTTGCTCAGTGACTTAACCCTTTCCCTTTCAGGGCCACTGTGAAGCATAACACAGGAAGTGGAGCAGACAACAGAGAGGGGAAAGGCAACAGGAGAGCCTGCTGTGGCTGGGCAACTCTGGCCACACACCTGTGACCTCACCATCCTGTTCTTACTCTGGGGCCCAGGAAAACACAGCTGGGGCCTGTTGTGCACTATTCTAGATGGCTTATGTTGGGGCTCCTCAGACTTAGTGTATCCTAAAAATAACAAGCATCCCTACCCTAGCCAGCCTTTAGTTGACTCCTCCTCTTGCTTTCCCAACCCCAGGAGGAGCAGCAAGGACCTCCAATCATCTAAGCTGTCCATGTCAGACTGGCCTTTCTTCACCAGTCCTCTTAACCTTAACTCAATCAACTAACTCCCAAGTCCCGCAGACAGGGCCCTTCAGTAGCTCTAGAATCCATACAATATTCACTTCCGGTGTCTCACTGCTTCCCTCCATCCTCAGGGCCCTCTCCAAGGCCCTCTCCACAGCCCAGCCAGGCTTACCCTAGCCTTGGGGTGAACTCCGAATAGGAACAAGAAAGCCCTAAGCTCATGAACACTGCCCACACCCATCCTTGAGCCACAATGGCCTCTTGTCTATTCCTCGAAAGTGCTTTCTTCCGCCTGAGGCTTTGGCACATGTCGTTCCTGCAACATGAACTGCTTTTCCACATCTCCTCACCTCTGGACATCTATTTATGCTTCAGGTCTGAACATTAATATCTGACCTGCCTCCTCTCCATGTGCCCCTGCAACAGCTGTGCTAGCAATGACTTGAGGTGTATCTTTCCTGCTAGATGTGATCTCCATGAAGACAGGGCCATATTTCAGCATACATCGCAGAGCTGAGCACCCTGTAGGCACTCAATAGACATGTTAAGAAAACAGCCTCCTTTCCCTACCTTACATGTTCACAGAGTATTTATGGTTGTCATATCATATGCCAGGCAAATGGGATAAGCAATATTAGAAATGGGGAAATTGAAGCCCTGAGGCAATGAGGCCTAGGGACACAATGAATCAATGGCAGATCCAGGAGTGCTGAGGTCCTTCACTGGATATCCTATAACCTTGTCTCCAAGTGTTCTGGAGGTACAATGCCTTCCAGGGTCAAGCTGCTGGACACTAGAGCCCCAAGGGCTGGATTTTCGACTCCTCGACTCCACGGGTGTCATATTGCATTCTCTTTGCATTAAGGAACTTAACTCCAAGTAGCTAGCCAATGACAGGCTATGCTTTCTGCCCTCATTCCAGACAGGTCCTAGCCCCACCCAGCCAGCGTCTGGCCAGCACCACATCTGCCTAAGGCATTTAGCTAACTGGCTGCAGAAAGCCACTGCTTATGTCTGTGTAGGGTACTGTTAACTGTCAGTCACTGTTGAGGGAGGAGGAGTCCTAGCTGGGCCTTCCTTGGACAGGACATCTGAAAGGGCTGAGTGGAGGTGCCAAGCATCTACATTTGAAACTTTCAACTCAGCCGGGCGGTGGTGGCGCACGCCTTTAATCCCAGCACTTGGGAGGCAGAGGCAGGCGAATTTCTGAGTTCGAGGCCAGCCTGGTCTACAGAGTGAGTTCCAGGACAGCCAGGGCTATACAGAGAAACCCTGTCTCGAAAAAACCAAAAAAAAAAAAAAAAAAAAAAAAAAAGAAACTTTCAACTCCTTTAATCTGGAGAAGTCCCTTTGCTCACCTACCCAGTCACCACCTAGCTCCCCGATACCCAGCCTTTACATTGTATTGTGTCTGAATGGCTCCAGCTGAACTAAATCTGCGATGTTTCCCAAACCTACCAGGCTCACCTGAAATCCTGCAAACTTCACCACCTAGCTCACCACTATTCCTATCCCAGAGACCCTTCTTGGAAAAAAAAAAAAAAAAACCCTCTGGGGACTCTCAAATACCCTACCATGAAAAACAAGGAAGGGGCCACACAAGTACTTGGTAATGTTTGATTTGCCTTTTAGGACTTTGTTGCGAAAGCCAGCTATCCTCAATGTGTGCGGAATAGGCCTCAGCCCCCTGCAAATGTTTAAAGCTGACACACAGGAAGAAACTTATCAGAATGTGACTCTGTTGACCTCAGCATATGTCTTCAAGGATGCAACTGCTCCTCAGAAGCACACATCCGCCAAATAAGAGCCACCTTGTGGTCTATGGTCCATGTTGGCGGTGAACACTTCCAAGCATCTCTCACACAGAAAGCTTGCTGGAGATTTATAATCCTAAACCCAGATGTCTGGTGACCATTACTATTTGATATCCTCCTGAGCCTCTCAAACTCAGCAAATCTCAAACACAACTCATCACCTTCCCCTAAAGAAGCAGGTCTCCTTCTCTTGTATAGATGGCTCTGCTATCATCCACTGGGTTACTGTTATTAGTTGGTTTCAGAAAACTACCCAAAACCATCCTGGATTTTCCTCCTTCCATTGCCTCTACAACACTTACTAAAGCTTGTCCATGTTGGCAATTAAATGTTCTTCCAATCCACCTGCTGCAACTTTAACCTGCGCTACCATCACCTCTCACAAAATATATTTGACTCCCATGTTTGTCCCCTCCACTTACGTCCACTATTTAACCCCTTCCACCCATTCTCTATATGCACCTATGAGAGCTCTGAAACTCTAGCACTTAAGCACATCATTTCCCTGTGAATGAGCCCTTGATGGTTCCTGTTTGCCTTCAGGACAAAGTCTATTTGCTAGCCTTATTTTTCCACCCTTTCCAATACCAGGCCCCTAATCAGTGTTTGCGTGTCTTTGCTGACACCAAACTTTCTAGCTGAACTGACCTCCACTGATTCTCTAGATCTTAAGTCTTAGTTGACATACTTGGGATGGGGCCTAGAGTTCCAGAATTGCAACTGCCTTCCAACTTAAAACAGTCAAATAATACCATTCACAAAAGCAGGGGAGAAAGTTAAACTGAGGCATCCAGTGTTGGGAATAGGGGCAAGGAATTAACTTGCTTTCTTACATCCCATGCTTCTCTTCTGGGCTAAAAGTTGAGTTAATATATGATAAAAGGAGATTAATATATGATTCTGGGAAGACTTTGGAGAGGGAGACTAATGTTCACTCACTATAGAAACATGGCTGAATCACTGTCTCTGGGTCTTCATTGACTCAAATGGAAAAATTAGGCCTGCTTCTACCTTAGGCTATGCATCAAAATCATCTGGGAATCTTTGATGTTGGGTAAGGCTCTCACTATATAGCCCTGGCTGGCCTGGAACTCAAGATATCGTCTTGCCTCTGCCTGGCATTAAAGGTGTGCACCACTACACCTGTCCCGTGTCTGGAATCGTTTTCTGAAACTAGATTCCTGGGCTGAAACTCCAAGACTCTGGAGCTCTGAGTTGGAGTCTGAGACTGACATTTATTCTTCAAGGTCAACAAAGGATTCTGATGCTTACTGAGGCTAGAAAATCAGAAGCAGCCAGTGTCTAGGGACTTTTGTAGCTTAAGTTTAAGTCTTTGAGTCTCTGAATATGTAACCAAGTAAGAAAGAACCAGCCCCTTCCACTACTTTGATTGGCTGTTTCTCTCATTCCCCTACAAAATGGCTCTAACATCAAGTCCAACTCCTTTGGCTGAGCAAGGTTCAGGCCAAGCTTTCTCCAACCTCCAGCATGTGAGAAAGCATTCTAGGCCTTAGCCTTGGGGACTACAAGTAGGATTCTCCCAAATCCCTGTGCTTAAACCTACACTGAGAAGCCCTCTGTTAACCCTCTCCAAGTGTTGGGGACAGGGGTATCTCACTGGGAAGGAAGGACCCAAGGAAGCCTTGGCCTTTATCAGCCTAGAACAGAAGAGCCTAACACTCTCCACCAGGAACTAGACAGAATGACAAAAAAGAAAGGGCCCGGAGGTAATTCAGAGCTCTTCACATGGATAAGAATATAATTATTATTTTCACACCACACCACCCACCCCCTGCTGCTCTGGGATGTGCCACTGGGACCTAAGGCTGGTGATTCAATAAAAGTCTCAGTAGTCTGATGGAGAAAGTCAGCAGACACATGAATATCTAAGCAGTGGACTAAAATGTTTCTAACCCTTTAACTGAAGCTCAGGTTTCCGTCTGTCTCTCCCTCTTTCTTGCTTTCCTTTTATACACAAACCTTCCATCTACCACCCCTTCCCATTCTGAGCCAATTATAGGCAAGTCCTGTGGAGAGAAGCAAGTCACTTGTGCCTACCTCTGAGCTGGCTGTGCAGAGGGGGAGGCGGGCCTCTCACAGCCCATGCTACTTGAATCACATGGCCTAGTGCCCGCCTTGTCAGGACTTGAGAAATTCTTCCGCCTCTTCTTCAGGAGGGTTTTCTCTCCTCATATTTTATTTTTTAAGTCCTTAGCTGCTGAGAGCATTGCAAAAAAGACTCTGACAGATTCCTAGATATCACTCTCTAGATGAGGGGAACTGAGGCACAGAGAACTGAAGCCATTCATCCAGGGACACACAGTAAGGAGGAATGGCTAAATGGGAGATTAAAGTCTCTCCCTTTCTATCCCCAATCTTTACTTTTGATTCAAAGACTCCAGCTGGGCAGGTGGTGGGGTAAGCCTTTAATTCCAGCACTCAGGAGGCAGAGGCAGGTGGATTTCTGAGTTGCAGAACCACCCTGACTACACAAAGAAACTTACTTTGAAAAAAAAGGGGGGGAGGGGTGTAAAATAAAAGATACCACTCACACTGTTCCTGAGGCAAGGACAGGATCTGAAAACAACTATTGATTTCGGGAGGAGAGGAGGATGGCCTGGGGAGGGTACTCTGCTTTGGAATTTGGAAAAACTGGTGGAGTAGAAAAGCATGCTATTCTCAACCACGTGTAAGAGAGCAGAGACCAAGGGTCAAGACCTTCCTAGCTTTGACTCCCAGACCAAGAGTATTTGCTGGGTGGGAACTCATGTCCTCTTAGGCAATAGTTACAGAGGGCCTACTGTGTGTTCCCTTACCATCTATTCAACTTTGAGTACCTGCCATGTGTTAGGCACTGCATTAGTCCCTTAGGTATACATATAAAGTAAACCAGACGCAACCCCCTTGCCTTCAGGGAGCTCACATTCTGGTGGTATCCGAGAGGCAAAAAACAAGTAGACACATACAAGAGGGTACTTTCAGACTGTATTAAATGTAAGGGTAGACACACATAGCAGCTGTGATGGAGATTCACAAGAGGGGCCCCACTTAAAGTGGTCAGGGAAGGTCTCTCAGAGGGGACATTTGAGCTGAGACCAAAAAGATGAGGAGCAAGCCAGGTGGAGGGCTGAGGGAAGAGCTAACAGGCAGAAGGAAAAGCAAATGCAAAGGCGCTGCTCCAGTGGAGAGCTCTGGCTTTTGGGGATTTGAAGGGAGGAGCTAAGATCAAGTGTGTATGAGTAGCCCCTCTAACACAGCATGTGTCCAGGGGATTTGGGAAGCCAGCAGAAGCAACAATCGAGCCAGAGCATTAGTGTCAGCTGCCTATCTCCAGTTCACAAGGGGGCGAGGGAGCAGCGCCTGAAATCTCCCAGAGATTCCATAACTATCCAAAGAACAGACAGCAGCAAGAGGCATATTCTGCCCATGTTTTATGCTTTACCAACTGTTTTCCTACTACCTGGTACTGAGCCACAGTCCTAGTGATCTGTGGAAGCAACTAGAAGCTCACCACCTCCTTCATCCCAATGAAGATAGGGCAGATATATACACTGTTCTTCCTTCAAGGCTCCCAGACTCAGGCCCACAGGAGAATATCCTAGAGGCTGCTAGGCTGCTCAGATACTCAGGGCTATGAAAAGGCCCTCTGGGTCTGTGGCCCCAGCCTGACCTAGAGTTGTTCCACCCCAACCCCAAGCAACCATCCTGATGATCTTTCCAAACAATCATCTCCTGGCCCGGCAGCCCCTCCCTTCTGACCTCTTGTTCTCTTCCTACTTACCAGCCCTTCAGCCCTTTCCTCCAGGCTCATCAATACCTCCTCCCTTTTTCCTTCCCCTGTACTGTGGCCACACACACCCTAGCAGAAGCACAATTTAGGATCATCCACCATCCCCCTCCCTCTCTTTTCGCTCATACTTTAGGGCTACTGAGTAGTAAAGGGGAAATCACATAAGCAGAAAGCTTGGCATTACTCTCCAGCTTCAGTCTGGGGAAGCGGGAAGAGCACAGATTTTGGACTCTGATCTGGTTTTGAATCCAGGCACCATAATGACAGTGTGACCTTGGACAAGTTGCTTCTCAGAGCCTCAGTCTGCACCCCTAAAAATGTGGGTGATGATTATCCACTTCACAGATTTGGGTCCTGAAGCTGAAACAAGAATCCTTGTAGAAGTACCCAGTTCAGTGCCATGCACAAATGTAGGCACTTAGCTAATGGGAGATTTCTTTTCTCCTATTCCCCCAACCACATCCCCATTGCTGCCCTGAAATCCTGCCCCCTTTTCTTGGAGTGCTTCCTCTCCATTAGCCTCAGCAGTTAGAAGAGAAAGAAGTCTTAAGGCTTGAGGGCGCAAGGGACAGAAAAGAGCAAGGGCAAAGGCTGAAAAGACTGGACCGAAGGCTGCGGGGGGTTGGGAGGGTAGGGGTCCCGGGGACCCAAGGGGGCTAGGGTGAGCATGTCGGCCCCAAGTCCTAGAACCAAGAACCCGTTCCCAGTTTCCAGGGCCGTGGCCCAGGTTCCCATGCTGTCTGGATCACTCACCAGGCCGAGGCTGCGAGCCCTCCAGGGGGTAGGAGAAGCGCAGGGCCCGGTGGTGCTGAGGACTAGGGCCGCAGGGCAAGACCCGGGAGCTTAGAGGCGCTCCCAGGCTGGCGTCCGAGGGTCCAACAAACTGAGGATCCAAAGGCCTCCAAGAGCCGAGCCTGAGCCCCCTGCGCACCGGCAGTCCGGGTTCCAAGGCTCCGGGGTCCGAGTCGGCACAGGCCAGCGGAGCGGCGCCAGGGGTATTTGCCGCTGAGCGTTCGGGATCCGAAGGCCCAGGGCCCCCCCGGGACTCGGTGGCCATGCATGGTCCGGGCCTGGGCGCGGGGCCCGGGCTCCCGCTTGGCTCCAGTTTCCTGGGGCGGAGGCGCGGGCGGAGAAGGCCGGCGCCCGGCGGAGCAGCGGCCTCAGGCTCGGGGGGCGGGGCTGCGGGCTCAGCCCCACTGCAGAGACTCGAGCCCCCGACCCGGGCTCCAGCCAGCAGCCGTGGCGGCAGCAGCAGCAGCAGCCGCGGCCACCGCCGTTGCCGCGCCAGGCACGCCGGCCCTGGCCCCAAGCGGGGAGTGGGCTCGGTGGGGCGGGGGGCCCGCTGGGGAGCGCTGTCTATGGGGGCTGCGGTTGGGCGAGGGTCGGGGGGCTGCGCTAAGGCGCGAGCTCTCCTGATAGAAGACCAGTCACTTCCGTGGCCGGGGGGCCGAGCGGCCAGCCAGATCCCACCGAGGGGGTCTCTTTCTCCCGGAATGAGAATCGACCTGGGTTCTCTGGCTAGTCGGGAAGGGTTCTTCCTCCGCCGCAGCGGAGGCTGGGGCGGAGGAGAGGGGAGGGGAGAGAGGAGAGGAAGGAGGGAATAGAGGACGGCCGCGGCCGGGAGGCGCGCGTGTGCGCTGCGCTCTCCGGCTGCGAGGCTTGCCTTCGGGCAGTCCTCCGGAACGATGCTCCAGCCGTGCGGGCAGAGGAACGGGCTGGACCGGGCTTACCCGCCTTCGGCCTGGGTCTCCACCGCGGCAGGCGGGAAGAGCCTGGGAACTGGGGGATGGGGAGGCGCGAGCCGTTGCTGAGACAGCCGCAGCCACCGCGGCGCTGAGACCCAGTTATTGGAGTCCCGCCCCCTCGTCGGGATTTGAGCTTGGCCACGCCCCCTCGCTAGGGCCAGTTTCACCTCTAACTGCTAGGAGCTTAAGGCCCTCCTTCTGCTGGCCCTTCAGCTTTCCTTCCCATCCTTCCCTGGTCCCACAGAGGCGAGTCTCTGGGCCCAATTTCCGAAATCGACCCTTCCGTCGCATCTCATGTCTTCTTCCGCTCTCCCCATCCACTTCTTTCCCAGAAGCCTTTCCACATATTCCAGAGTTAAGCTAAGCTTGGCACATAGTGATCCTTTGCTACTTATTTTCTCAGACCAGATCTCATGGTCCTTTACTTTTCCACTCTTTTTGTCTCGGTCCCTTGTTTTGTCCGTTACCCGGCTGCAGCAACCCAATCCTGAATCAGTCCAACTGTTCGCCTTGTTTTCCATGCTTGTGCCCAGGCAGCTGAACATTACTGGATAATACTACGATTTTCCACATTTGTGTCATGATAAACCCTCATTTCCCAGCTTCTACAAGTGCCTCAGAACTGACCCGTCGCCCTACTAGTAGTCAACTTTCTTTTCCGTTTATCCCCATTGCCTAGATAACTCTCATTCACTGTGGCCATATCAAATCTAGTCTCTGCAACACCTTGATTTTTCACCCCCAGTCCCCTGGTACTTAGCAGATAAGCCCGTCTTACTTACATGGAGTGAACAGAAGACGCCAGAAGAAAGGTCTGGAATTCTGAGCAACAGACCTCTGAGTTTGTTCTGTGTCCCTTCGCTTTGGGCTTTAAAACAGTCAGGTATCTTCTCCCATCTAAAAAAACAAGCACCAAAAGTTATCTGTCTTCTTTTTCTACAGATGACTCAAGGCTTGCTCATAGTCAAGTGTCCCATTTCCTACCTCACACTTATCTTTAGCCCTGCTTCAACTCACCTCTACTACTTCTTCCAAGCTGTTTTTCTTATCAAGGTCTTCCATAGCTTACGTTACTAAACCCAAAAGAATCTCTTTAGAGGTCATCCTACTTGGATTTGCTAGCATTTGGATAGCACTGGTGACCTTTCCCTCCTCCTGAAATGACTTCCCTATGACATGCCGTGCTTATTTTTCTCCTTTTTCCTTTCCAGTTTCCTCCTCATCTTAGTAGTGTTCTTGGGAGCTTTGGCCTGAGCTCTCTTGTCTTCTCTTGCACTCTCTCTGGTCTTCCCTTCAATATCTCATTTGCTTCTATGGCTTCAATTACTACTTCTTTGATGATTATTCTAAAACACTTCAAATCAAAACATGTCTCCTGGCCCAGACATTCAGCTGATTAGAAGACAGCATTGCTTGAATATCTTAGAGAAAGTTAGAATCTCCATTCTTCCCCCAACTCAAGAGATCCTCCTCTCAATGAGTTGTACCTTACCTAAGTGAAGGGTCTTGGTCAAAGTAAAGGCCCAAGCTTTGCCCTGGCTCTTTTCTCTCTCTTCTACACCCCCCTCCCATGCAATTGCCAAATTCTCCTGTCATCTACAGGACCATCTCCATCATCTGTTTATGCAGTCTCTTCATTTCCATTGTCACCACCCTGGTGTAAGCCAGCACAGTTTATAATCTGCTATACCTTCACAGCTCTCCTGTTTCAGTCTTGTCCTCTAGAATCTATTCTTAACAATTTTTCATTGCCAGGTATCAAACTCAGGGCCTCAGGCAAGATAGGCAAGTGCTCACTGAGTCCTGGAATCTATTCTCTATACTGTAGGCAGTCTGTATTATTTTTTTTGAGACAAGCTCTCACTGTAGGCAAGGCAGGCCTTGAACTCATGATCTCTCTGTGGTTGCCTACTGAGTGCTGACATTAAAGGCCACCATATCTGGCCAGTCTACGTCTTTCAAAATCAAATATCATTCACATGTTTAGAATCTTTCCAGTCCCCAAAGGTTCGAAAGAAAATTTACCTTCCTTAACATTGGAGGTTTGGCAAGGCTCTTTATGATCTTGTAAGATCTCAATCAATCTTTGTAAACCTAATGCTTGAGTCAAAGTTGAAAAATTATGAGACTGTTCCTTGGTCTATCTAGCCTCTGAAGGTTTTTAAAAAACTTGAACTTTTAAAATTCTTTGACAATTTCATACATGTATATAACCTCTGGAGGTCTGTGGTTGTTGTTCTCTTTTTGCTTCTCTGGGTTTTTTTTTAGAGGCAGAGTCTTACTCTGGAGTCTAGGCTGACCTTGGACTGCAATGAGTCCTCTTGCTTCAGGCTCCTGAGTGTTGAGGTAAAGGCTGAGGTTTTACACGTTTGCTGCCGTTGCATGGAGCTCTCTTCACTTTTCCCTCATTCCACTTCACTTGCCTCAGCTTCAGCTGACTCTGTGACTGTCTCTTGAGCATGTAGTCTAGGCTCCATGTGAGGCACCAGTCATGCCTCAATAAGGATCCCAAACAGGCAAGTGCTGAGCACACGTCACTCTCACAGTGACCAGTTTGGTACTAAGATGACATGACATAAATGTGCAGAAGATTACAACATGGAAACGTACACAATTATACATTGGTATGAATGAAATAAGGCTACGAATGAACAGAACAGAGTGGCAGGAAAAAAAAGAATTTGGGGGTTGGTAGTGTTTAGCTTTAGGGGTCTGACTAAGCTTGAAAGAATGGGAATCAGAAAATGAAGACTGCAGATGAAAGTATGCCAGGGAGGGCTGGAGAGATGGCTCAGCGGTTAAGAGCACAGACAGCTCTTCCAGAGGTCTTGAATTCAATTCCCAGCAACCACATGGTGGCTCACAACCATTGTAATGGAATCTGATGCCCTCTTCTGGTGTGTCTGAAGACAGCTATAGTAAACTCATACATAAATAAGTAAACCTTTTTTTAAAAGAAAGAAAGAAAGAGCCGGGCGGTGGCGGTGGCGGTGGCGGCGGAGGTGGCGGCGCACGCCTTTAATCCCAGCACTTGGGAGGCAGAGGCAGGGGGATTTCTGAGTTCGAGGCCAGCCTGGTCTACAGAGCGAGTTCCAGGACAGCCCGGGCTACACAAGAGAAACCCTGTCTCGAAAAACCAAAAAAAAGAAAGAAAGAAAGAAAGAAAGAAAGAAAGAAAGAAAGAAAGAAAGAAGAGAAAGAACATATTCCAGGGAAAGGCCTCAGTAAGTAGGAAGACCCTGTGGAGAACTGGCATCCACGGATTCAACCAACCTCGTCGAAAAGACTTGGGAAAAGGCTGGGTGTGGTGGCACATAGCTTTAATCCTAGCACTTGGAAGTCAGAAACAAACATATCTCTGAGTTCAAGGCCAGCCTGGTCTACAGAGTGAGTTTCAGGACAGCAAGAGCTATACAGAGAAACCTCGTCTCTCTAAAGCAAAACCAAAAAGCACTGTAATGAATATGCATAGATTTTTTTTCTTGTCATCATTTCCTAAACAACACACTATAACAAGTATTTGTAGAGCATTACATTGTATTGGCTATTGTAAGTCTTCTAGAGATGGAAAAGGCATACAGGATGATATGTATAATTTAGTTACAAATGTTATGGTGTTTTTGCCTTTTGGTGATGGAGTTTCACTATATTACACAGGCTATGCCATTTTATGTAGATGACTTGAGTATCTGTAGAGTTTGTTATTCATTGGGCAGGTGTCTTGTAACCAATTTCCAAAGGTTGTCAATGGACAACTTTATTTTAAAGATTTTTATCTATTTATTTAGATATTTATTTATTTATTTTAAGATTTTATTTGTTGTATATATATGAGTACACTGGTGTGTCAGACACACCAGAAAGACGGCATCAGATCCCATTACAGATGGTTGTGAGCCACTATGTAGTTGCTGGGAATTGAACTCAGGACCTCTGGAAGAGCAGTCAGTGTTCTTAACCACTGAGCCATCTCTCTAGCCAATGGGCAGCTTTAATTATGAGCTTTGGGAAGTCTACAGCATAGGGGGTCAAATGGAAAGTATTGGGATATGAGGTCAAAGTAGACAGAAGTGAATTATGTAGGGCTTTTTAGACCATGCTAAGGACAATGGATTTTATTCTTTTTTTTTTAAACAAATTCTTTTTTTTTTTTTCCAGACAGGGTTTCTCTGTATAGCCCTGGCTGTCCTGGAACTCACTCTGTAGACCAGGCTGGCCTCGAACTCAGAAATCCGCCTGCCTCTGCCTCCCAAGTGCTGGGATTAAAGGCGTGCGCCACCACCGCCCAGCAGATTCGATTCTAAAAACAATGGAAATCCATTAAGGTTGTAATTTTATTTTATTTGTAATTAATTTTAATGGTAGTCATATTATTACTGCTGTGTGTGGTGATGAGGACATGCCCCAGCACATATATGGAGGCGAGAGGACAACTTGTAACAGTTGGTCTGCTTCTACCTTTATGTTAGTTCTAGGGGTCATACTGAATTCATCATCAGGCTTATGCAGCGTGGACTTTTTTTTTTTTTTTTTTTTTTTTTTTTTTTTTTTTTTGGTTTTTCGAGACAGGGTTTCTCTGTGTAGTCCTGGCTGTCCTGGATCTCACTTGGTAGACCAGGGTGGCCTCGAACTCAGAAGTCCGCCTGCCTCTGCCTCCCAAGTGCTGGGATTAAAGGCGTGCGCCACCACCGCCCGGCTGTAGCGTGGACTTTTACCAACTGAACCATGGCCCATGAAGTAGTAATTTTACATGTGGCTCAAACATGGGAAAACACGAAAGTCAATTGGGAACCAAGTGGAGCTAGGCATGATGGCATAGGAAACTGAGGAAGAAGGGTCACAAGCTCAAAACCTGCCTGGGTTATGTTCAGTTCAAGGACAGCTTGTACCACTTAGTAAAATCTTGTCTCAAAAAAAAAAAAAAGTAAAATTGGAAGGTAATACCTGCCTAGAATGTCCAAGGCCCTGACTTCAGTCCTCAGTACCAAGAACAAAAGCCCAAAGGAAATGAAGTAGTGTGTCATAATTTTATTGAAAAGTTGATATTTTTTTTTACTATTTATTTTCATTTATTACTTTGTTTTGTTGAGACAGGATTTCACTATGTAGCCCTGGCAGGCCTAGAACTCACTATGTAGACCAGGCTGGAGTTGAAGTCAAATAGATCCACTTTGCCTCTGCCTCCCTCATGCTAAGATTAAATTCATGTGCTGCCACACCTAGCATTTTGTCGTTGTTATTGTTGTTGTTATTATTATATTATTCAGTCTTTGAAATGAAATAGAAAGAAAAACAGGTTTTCAAGGGGAGATCAATGAATGGTTCAGTTGTAGAGAAACCAGGTGTGGTTGGTTGCTCATGCCTGCAATCCAAAAGTTAGGAGACCAAGGCAGGAAGATTGCCTAGAGTTTGAGGCTAGCCTGGAGCACAGAGTAAGACCCTGTCACTGAAAATGTTCAGTTTTATATGTTAAGCCTTTTAGCATGCAAGTGGAGAAGTCACACAGGTGGTGGTATATCCGAGAGGAGAAGTATAGGTTTCAGATGTCAATGGAAGTCATTGGCACAGAGGTGGCAATAAAATTCCTAAGAATTGGGCTGGTGGGGGTACATACTTTTAATTCAAACACCTGGGTGCCAGAAATAGGCAGATCTCAAACTATTAAACTTTGAGGTCAGACAAAGCTACAGGGTAAAATAAAAAAGATTTGCCTGAGATAAAGTAAGAAAGAGAACCAGACAGTGGTGGCACATGCCTTTTATCCCAGCATTCTAGAGGCAGAGACAGGAGGATCGATATCTGTTTAAAGCCAGCCTGGTCTACAGAGTGAGTTCCAGAACAGCCAGAGCTACTATGCAAAGAAACTTTGCCTTAAAAAACAAAGAAAAAAAGAGAAATAAAATAGTAATCCCAGCACTTGGGGGGGCAGAGGCAGGTGGATTTCTGAGTTCGAGGCCAGCCTGGTCTACAGAGTGAGTTCCAAGACAGCCAGGACTACACAGAGAAACCCTGTCTTGAAAAACCAAAAAAGAAAGAAAGAAAGAAAGAAAGAAGAAGAAAGAAAGAAAGAAAATAGAATAGTGTTCATGATTGGGCTCCAATAAAGGATCGAAGGCAAGAGACTGAAATAGAGGTACACACCTAGAGTCCTGATATGGTGTGTGTCTGGAATGTTCAAGACCCTGAGAAGTGGAATGAGAAAAGGAATGAGAAGGGTCCCTCGGCACCAGCAGCACGGATAGCATTGGTGACCTTATATGGAATGGAGAGGGTGGTCACCAAAATGGATCAAGAGTGAATGGATATTGCATGAATGAGGGTGTAAATTGATATAACTCTACAAGCATATTGGTATTCTCTAGTAAAACTCAATGATGCAGTATTCTGACCCAATCCTTCTCACTACAGTGTTTCTCATAGTGCTGTCTAGTGAGCCCATGGACCCAAGGAATGCTGCAATCAGAATACTAGTAAGAGTTATACGATTTTAAAACTTTCATTCTCACCCTGTCTCGAAAAACCAAAAAAAAAAAAAACTTTCATTCTCAGGCCAGCAGTGGCGCACCACTGCAGTCGCCGCGCTCTGGAGTCCAAGGCGGCCGTCTCTCCCGAGTTCGAATCTCAGCCTGTGCTTGTTCATGGGGGGGGGGGGACGGACAAAACAAACAAAACAAAACAAAACAAAAAACCTTTCATTCTCTAAAGAATTTGGATAGAACTTTGAGAGGTTCCATGGCATATGATATCCAAGAGATGGAGTTCAGAAGCAGATACGAGAATCTATCTGCCTTCATTATATCATACACTAAATAATGAAATTTACCAAAAAATCTAAAATAATACTGCTTTACTAACTAAATTATGTTTATTTTGGAAAATGTAGTTATTTGCTTAACACAGTGGCTCATATCTGCAATCCCAGAATTGAGAAGGTTGAGGCAGGAGGACCGCTTCTAATTTAAGGTCAGATGTGCTGCACAGTGCATTCAAAGCCAGAGTGGATTGTGGAGTGAGTTCTCACTGTCTCAAAAACCCAAAAAACAAAACAAATGCTCATAAAATTACTCTGTGTTAAATGTAATACATTTATTATTTAGTTATATATATATATAATCTTTTGTTTTAATTTCTAATATGGAAAATATTAATTGCTATATCTCACACATCCAAAGTTCTTTAGGGTCCTCAGGGCTTTTTGTTTGTTTGTTTGTTTGTTTTGAGACAGGGTTTCTCTGTGTAGCTCGGGGCTGTCCTGGAACTCACTCTGTAGACCAGGCTAGCCTCGAACTCAGAAATCCGCCTGCCTCTGCCTCTGCCTCCCAAGTGCTGGGATTAAAGGCGTGCGCCACCACCGCCCAGCTCCAAAAACGTATTTAAAGAAATACATGCAGCCGGGCGGTGGTGGCACATGCCTTTAATCCCAGCACTTGGGAGGCAGAGGCAGAGGCAGGCGGATTTCTGAGTTCGAGGCCAGCCTGGTCTACAGAGTGAGTTCCAGGACAGCCCCGAGCTACACAGAGAAACCCTGTCTCGGAAAAAAAAAAAAAAAAAAAAGAATACATGCAAATTAAACCATACTTGGATGCTGCAATATGTTCTCAAAGCATACAAAAGAGGAAAGAGGAAGGAAAATACCAGCACAAGTGGTTACCAGGTGATTTTGTCATTAGTAAATAATCTGGTTTTGAACCTGGGTGGTTAGGATACACAGGGCATTGTTTTTATTGTGTATTTAAATTGTACATATAACAATATTCTAAACTTTATAACACATATCATGAAAAAATATAGGATGTATTTTTTCCAGGTAGGGGGGTTCTCACTGTGTAGCTTTAGCTGGTCTAAACTTACTATGTAGACCAACTGGCCTTGTATTTATAGAGATCTGTCTACTTTTGCCTCCCAAGTGCTGGGATTAAAGGCGTATGCTACCACACCCAGTTTAACATGCATTATACTTTAACCAACAGTACTAATGGACTAGAGTACTTTTTGGCACAGGATTGCCACAGGACTCACTAAGGTCAAAGAAACGAGAACCCCTTTCCTCCCCTTACCGAAGTGGGGCTAGCTATTTTAGACAAACCCCCCGAAAAACTTGGCTGTGAAAGAAAACACAGTCAAGCAACAGGATTTATATTAGGGGGAGGATAATTATTTTTTTGTGTGTCTGAGAGGTGTCAAATATATAGATCAGGATAGTTTAACTTCATAATCCCCCAATCTCCACCTCCTGAGTGTTCCAACATGTTTTAATCTATCTATCTATCTATCTATCTATCTATCTATCTCTTTCCTCCTCCTCCTCTTCTCTTTCTCCACCTCTTCCTTTTCTTCTTCTTTCTCTGTATAGCCTGACCGTCCAGGAACTGCTCTGTAAACCAGGTTGGCCCTTGACCTCAGAGATTCTAATGCTTCTGCCTCCCCAGTGCTGGTGATTAAAAGTGTGGGGCCACCACTTCCTGTTTATTTATTTATTTTTGAGATAGGTCTCACTAGGTAACCTTAGCTGGCCTGGAACTCAATTTGGGGACTTGATTCATTCTGCCCTGCCTGCCTGCTTCTTGCTTCTGAGTGCTAGGGTTAAAGGCATGAACCATCATGCATAGCAAAAACGATTTATTTTTAAAGACAAAGAGATGCTGGGCGGTGGTGGCACACGCCTTTAATCCCAGCACTTGGGAGGCAGAGGCAGGTGGATTTCTGATTTGAGGCCAACCTGGTCTACAGAGTGAGTTCCAGACAGCCAGGGCTATACAGAGAAATCCTGTCTCGAAAAACAAAAACAAAACAAAACAAAAAGACAAAGAAATACTGGCTGTTTTGTGCTGGGAATGATCCAGTAGAAAGAAAGAGAAAGTGGGGCTGGGATATAGCTTACTTGGGAGAGTGTTTGTCTAGCTTGCACAATGCTCTGGGGTTTGATTTCCAGTACTACAGAAACTGGTGGGTGTGTGGTGTCACCTCTCTGTAATCTGTACTAAGGAGGTAGAGACGGAGAGATCAGAATTCAGCATTGTACTCAACCATATAGGGAGCTTGAGACCAGCCCAGAGGACATGATGCCATGTTGAGGGTGGTATGGGAGAAAGGGAGAGGCTGGGATTTGGGGCACTGGGCCCAAGAAAGGAGAACCACCCTCAGTCTGTCTCGACCTACTTGCCATAATCCCAGTAAAGGACAAGCGTGTAAAGTGATGGAGTTAGCAGGTGCTGGTAGACTCACTGCTGAGCTTACAGGCTTTCTGAGTTGTAAGTCTGTTATCTCCCTGCAGACAGCCACAAAGGGCCTCATTCTCCTTGTCAAGACTCTGCATTCCTTACTCTCTGGAGACACCCCACCCATCCAGCAACTCTCAGCTCCTAGAGCCTGACTGCTTCCCGGACTTCCAGCTTCAAAAGCATAACTCTGTCTCTTTATCTTTTTCTCTGCCTTCCTCCTGGGCAGCTGTAGAACTCTTCTGATCCAGGAAGAAAACCAAGTTCTTTTACTCTTTTCCCATTTTGCCATGCAAAACTCTTGTTCATCTTCTCTGGATAATTTCGGTGTTCAAGGGAGCATGCTGCTTGCAAACACAGACCAGACCCTCACTTACCAACCAAGCGTCTGTTTTTATTCCTGGACTCTCTGGCATCCAGAACTGGATGCTGAAGCCACATAGAGTCTGGAACATAGAGTCTGCCACACACCTATGCCGTTTCCTGCCCGGTCTCAAAGGAGCTGGTGAGGGAGGTGCAGCTGTCCTCCAGCAGGGAGGTCACGGCCATACAAAGAATACAAGCTGACAGCAACTGGTGCATGTTCATGTCAACTTCCTCGTCCCCAAATTCCAGAGCACTTTGTCCCTAGGGTCATCTTTTTTTCCTCTCAGATAGGACTGTTGCTTCCTCTCCTTCTGGGCAACTCTGATTGTTCTGTTTGATCCCATGTAATCTAGCCTAGGGCTGACAGATACTGCCACAAGAAGATACTTGTTACTGAATCCAGAGAAGACCCAGAAAATCAGTTTCAGGTGTAAAGAGGAAGAGATGAGTATTCTTATGAAGAGCATCACTTTGAAAAAAAAAGACTTAAGCCATAAATGTCAGGAAGACATAGTTTAAAAAAAACAAACAAATAGAAGATAAAGGTGCTGAAAGGTGTGTTTGGTTGGTTTGGTTTTTTTGGCTTGGTTTTCAAGACAAATCTTGAATTGAGATCTGCCTGTGTCTGATTCCCAAATGCTGAAATTAAAAGGGGAGTGTCACAATTTCCCCTCTTTGTAACAATTCTTAGGATCTGATGGCTTCTATTTTGCCACCAAACATAAGATGATAAAGTCATCTTTTACAGAGAGAATGAAAATAGTATTTAGTCCTTAATACCGTGGTTGACAGAAATATGTTTTTAAATTTATTTTTAAACTGTGTGTGGGATGTGCGTGTCTCTCCCTTTCTCTCTCTTTGTGTGTGTGTGTGTATGTGTGCGCGCGCGGCGCGCGTGCGCGCTCGCCATGATATATGACTGGAGGTCAGGGAATAAAATTTCAGGAGTCAGTTCTTTCCTATCACTGTATGGGGGGCCCGGAGATCTAACTGGATCCCTCAGATCGGTGACTACAGTGTGGTTAGCTCCCTTCCGGGCTCCAAAAATGTGCTCATTTATTTATTTATTATTCTAACGATATTATTTTATGAATATTGATTTATTGATTTTCTACAAGGCCGTGGAAGACGCAGCCGAGCTTTCGTCTCTACTCACCTCTACAGAGAGCGTTCTCTCTGCCCACAGACTGGTCTCTCTCGGTCTCTACAGTAGAGTCCTCATGCGAGATCCTGAAAACGACCTGTCTCAGCCCAGCGTCACACATTCTATGAAGCGCGAAGATGATATCTACTCTCCATCTCGATGTCCTCTCCTGATGCACACTAGTCGATATGACACACAGGTGATATGGCTAGCGGCCGACAATGAGGCCTTATAAACTCGATATCGGTTGTTCTAGAGTATCCTATTGTTTTTACGTAAGGTGCAGTTGGATGTTCACAAACAAAGACTGTCGAATTTGCCCGAATATGCTATGCTCATGTATAGTTTAAACTCGTCGTAGTAAGCGACATCTGTATGGCATCATGTCACTTGTTTTGTTTCTTATTCGCTAAGAGGCATAAGTGAGTGACACCAAATTCGTGCGTGCGATTCTAGAGACCTACGATTTTTGACGCTGCACCAGACTCGCTTCTGCCGCGAGCTCTATGTCTACCGTGACGGACGTTCTCCGCCTCTCTCTGTCTATATATCTCACTCTTCAGCCGTCACTTGTCGCTGCACTGGACATGAGGATGTCTGGTACGTCACTCCAGCTGACTACTGTGTGTCGATTATCTCTATAGGAGCTGAGTCGACTCGTGAAGTGGGATTAATTCTGGATTCAGACTTGCGAGAGGGCCGATTCTATCGATCATTGGCCAACCTCGTCCTCTCTACCCTTCATAAATTGATGACAAGAGACTTCGACTCTTGCTATGCTGCGAGAGGCTATCGTGCCTTCGCCCGTAAGCGCACGCTGACAAAGTGAGGTATAGTGTGCGTGGCAGATCAGAGCGTAGTTCCTTCCTACTCCGACGCCAGACTGTCTCATGTTATCCCCATCACAGTGAGTGGAGGCACTCAACGGCTGGAGGAGCCGATGAGTCACGCTTTGGTGGTCCTTAGTGAGTGATGCCATAGCAGTCAGTAAGTAAAAAGCCGGTTGGCAGACTGAGCATAGTCAGTAATGTATCAGGGTCCGACTGGGTCAATGACGAAGCTAGATAGTAGACATGCGACACAGCTATCAGTTAATGATAGGACTGCGTGGTCTTGAGTAGCGATGTGACTTTCCTGACTAGTTGCTTGGTGCCATGCTTATGAGTGTTGGGTGACATATTTCGGACTCTCGGGATAGTTCGGGGATGAGACACAGTGCCGAGGCATAACGAATGTCACATATTATGTACAACACATAATGGGTAGTGGTAGGGAGCGCTGGAAGGGATAACTTTAAGAGGGAGGAGCATTTCTCGATTCTGAGTATGTCAATCATAGGATGATGAGAACACACGCTGAGTTACAGCGATGGGACACGAGTGAAAGGCATTAGTCGACAGGAGGATTTGTTAGGACGAGCACTGGAATGACACGCTCATCACTAGCGAGTGCGATACTCCTTAGAGGTGCTGGCTCTATTACACATTAGATGAGTGTTCTGGATGGGGCACAATGATATAGTATTGGTGGGGGATGTGATTGTACACTAGCGTGGGCGACGCTGCAGGAGCACACGAGGGATTACACCATATGGTAAGAGGATGTGGACATGACACAATCAGGACTGAACGCGCGGAGCATCGGCACATACTGGTGACACACGGCACGCGAGGGAGTAATACGCAACTACACCTAAGAGGACTGAGTTCACATCTCTTCGACAGTGCGATCTGAAGAGGTATGCACTCATAGTGTGCGTGTAGCGTGGGTGAGTTGTGAGGTAAGATTAAGTTGATATCTGAGATATGGGCATGGGAGTGCGCAACGGCAGGGAGCATTCTAGACCATGGGCGGTATGGCAGAGAACAATAAGTGTGGCAGTAGATACGAAGGTGAGTGAGAGCATTATCTCGCGGAGCTTGTACTACGCATGGCGATGATGACCAGAGGGTGAGTGAGCCATGATGCGAGGGTAGGTTAGGTGACGATAGGGGTTCAGGCAGTGTGGATGAATTCTATATAGACATGAGTCATAGGGATGCAGGACGGAAGGCAACAGTGGGGGGTGGACACACACAAACAGAGACACACACAACACATGGTCTAGACAGGTGGCGGGACACACGATATATCAGCATGTCGGACATGGAGATGAGGGGACAAGGAGGTGTGTGCGTGTGGACACTGGGACAGTGTCAGAGTGCGGACGACGTATGAGAGGTCTATAGCTATATGATACAATTCTGCTGTATAAGGGCAGACACGAGTTGTTGACAGGGGCTATGATCTAGGCGTTCAATAATAGATCACACAGAGACAGAGGAAGTTGCAAGTGAGCATACACCTGATGACGGCTCTTGACGCAAGAAAGTCATTAGTTCGACGTGGATGTGATAGATCGGTCAGGGTTGACATATTCTAGTGAATAGGGTGACAGACGTAGACAGACTCGGCGACAGCATCGGGATAAGGGACGACACACTTATAGGTGGGAATCACAGAGGAGCAGCATGAGCACACCGCTCTGGAGGACATTAGCTGCCCTAGACAGACAGTCCTAGACAGGATGGGTGCGGCTAGAGGGCTAAATGGGAGTGGAATTGCAGACAGTCACACACGACTGAGTGGCGCAGGTGGTAGTGGGGCGCGGTGGGCAAATTGGGCAGCACACAATGTGAGACATAGTGCACACTAAACGTCAAATGACGATGAACACCTGTCTATAAATCAAGACACGATGACAAAGATCATTAGTGGCGGCGATAGTGTATAATGTGAGAAGCGTAGTCTGAAATAACGATTCCAATAGACGATCACGGCACTCTATACACACTCACTGGCAGCAGTGAGAGAGGGGGGGGTAGTGGGTGTGAGGATGGGAGGGTGTGTAACAGGTAAAGGGCGAGTAGGGTGGCACAGGTCACGCTGGGTGTTAGAACTCAATCTAGATTTGTGTATGTTTTGTGACTATGATGCACACACACAGGCATGGGTGAGCACTTAGGCGCGCGAGAGGGTAGGGGGAGGGCGATCTTGAGGGTGGTTAGTAGAGGATAGTCAGGAGTAGCAATCAGGAGTGGTATATACAGCATGTAGTACACACACATAGGAGATTGACTGCGACAGTACATGAAGTAGTAGTGAGATCAGAGTGGCCGCATGGCCACATAGGATAATCATTAGTATGCGGAAGCGGGGTTAGAATACACATATGTAGAAAGATATAAGTGAGCGTCAGTGAGGTAACATGTACAACAATGATGGACATCTGACGCGATAGGGTGGGTACGAGGATCTGGAGTCGTCACGAGTAGGTGGAATGTAAGTATGTACATTATAGCAGCAAACTGGGGAGTTCGAGGAAACGGGAGGTTGACAACAGTTTTAGCAGGTGGGGAGGTTGTAAGAGGAGATATGAAGAGAGTACACACATGATATATCGGATATATCTATCAATCATACGGGCGGCACGAGATGTGGGCGGGGATGCGTGTTACTGGCGGAGGACAAACAACACCTTAACATAAGGGTGCGCGTGAGACACGTGAGTGTAGATATAGTGAGTGTCACGACTGTGCGGGGTATTGGGCGCGAGCGGAGATGCACTGAGGAACTTTACAACATGGGTATGTTTCTCTCTAACTATATAGTAGTGTCTTTAATTATCTAATTTGTGTGATCTGGTATCGCCTCTATCTATCATCTTCTATTATCTTTATGTATCTCTTTCTTTTCTCTCTCATGTCTAGAACATCGATATATACAGGACATCTGACGTCAACAATTTACGGAGATGACGCTGCGTGAGAGTATGCAATAGACTGGTCATTACTACTCAAGGAGAGTGTATACTAGTCTAGATGGTGATATATGACACGGGGTGGACACACACCAGCTAGGATGGTTGTACGACAGGATTGTGGTGGAGTGTGTTTATTCTAGTCATATGGGCGATTCACAGACAGGACGTGATCTTATCTATGAGTTAGTGATATGGTGTAGTTCATCTCTGTGATTGGAGCTCGGGTGTTGAGCGGTTGTGAGGGGTGAGGCGCTGAAGATAGTGTGGGTTGAGGGAAGAGGAAGGGTGATGACGTGGTGTATAGTGCAGATGAGTCAGGAAAGAAACACGGCGATTGATGAGGAGTTCGGTGGAGATGCTCACAGTGTTATTAGAAGAAGGTCACAATGTGAGGGGACTGATATGTGTGAGGGAGAACAGGGGGTGAAATGGTGGAGGCTGGTACATTTGATCAGACACAGTGGAGACAGGGCACGCGGGACGAGGCTACAACGATGGATATTGTGGAGGGGTCACGAGACTCTGCCGTGCATTAAATATATGGACGTAGGGCACAGAGAAGAAAGGACACTGGAAATGTAGCAGGGAGAGTAGGTGGGACATCCTGCTATGAGAGGCGGACGCAACATACTGCTGGACGCCGTGTAGGTGACACAAGACAGTTAGCGATACTCTAAGACAGTCGGTACATTAGGATAGAGGACGTCACGGTTATTTAGATAGTGTATGACAGCATGGAGGAAGCGAGAAGGTGAGAGGGTACTCATTGAGGGGCGGACACAATAACAGGTATACAGTTTGCACAGGTTGAGTAGGTGCACGACACGGACGCGATAGTCAGGCACGAGGTTTCAGATGGGAGACTTCACGCATGGGACACTTATGGGATACTAGGAGAGGTGAGAGAGAGTGATAGGGTGAGCGAGGTTATGTGACACGACCAGCAACTCGCATGCAGAGGACGAGCGAGAGGAGCAACAACATTAGAGGGACAGCAAGGACAGTGAGATGAGGAACAGGATATACAGTGATAGGCGAGGTGGTCAGTGGGGAGATGAATGGTGATATAGTGAGACAGACACGTATTGAAATCACAGGGGTCTGATATTAGGGTGATATATGGGCAACGGTCACACACACACAATACTATACATCTGGCTCTTAATGTGTGACGGGTATGCATGTGTGGGGAAAGCGTGACGAGGGTACATGACGACAGGACACTCTGTAGCACTACGAGCTATGGGTTGTGAACAGGGGTGATTGAGCGGTGTTGAAACAGTTCGGGGGCCCACACACAGACTCTTAGGGACATGTTAGTTGTTGGTGAGCGTAGGATAACAATGACGTGGAGAGAGGACAGTACATCTGGTGGGGAGTGCGATTAGACATTGTGTGCATGAAATATCTCTGCAAGAACGAGTATTATGGATGGGAACGAGACGATATTGGGTGGGCTAGGGCGTGATGTATAAAAAGGATTATAACTGAAGAGCGTTGTAAGAGGATAGTCATCAGAGAGGTGTACGAAAGCACAGGTGGATGCCTGGGTAGTGGAGGTGGAACGTGGTCTATTGGGTGATTGGGAGTCGAGTGGGAGTATGAGGGAATTTACAGTTAGAAGGTTACAAGCTTGTCTAATGTTGAACACAAGGGTGTGGTGGTGGGCAGGAGACAAGAGCTATGGGGTAGGTTATGACGGTGTCTAACACAGAGTGTGTCACGACTGGTATAGTGTTGTTAGGGGCAGAGGGAAGTCATGGGAATGTAGAGTTAATTAGAGTATGGGGATTTGGACCAGGGGGGATACGCTAGATGTTAAAAAAAGAGCACAACTAGTGTCAGAGATGAGGTAAAATTCATGTGTATTCAGATGTCAGTGTCATAACTACAACGCTTCATGATATGACAGCGTACTACATCACATCTTAGGAGCGTATCAGTTATAGAGAGTGTAAGACTGGGCACACATTATAGTTTAACTTCGCTCATCTTGATCTATCAGTTGTTCATTACGAGATACGATCAGGATTTACGCAGTATGGACATGACACACACATATTCATGGTGAGACTTTGATGTAGATGTTCAGAATATGGGTTATATGCTCAGACACAGATGAGATGTGGAGGGATATTCTAGAAGGGTAGTATCTGATCTTAAACATCTACTCTCTTATTGAGAGGGATCTATTGTCACTTTTTATTTTCTCAACTCTTCCTATTATATCTTATTCATCTCTTATCTCATATAGGATCTTCTCTACATCTATCTATCTATCTCTCTTTCTTTCTCTATATCTCATTAGAGTATATAGATAATCCTTATGTTAGACATTCTATACATAATGTGACAACTGAGACACAAGGTCAGACGTGAGCTCGGCTGTGAGGTCATATTCATACACAAGTAGGGTAAAGTAGAGACGAGGGAGGGACGAATAGGGAGGGAGTTGTTTATGCGATGATGTCGACACGATGGGTATACTCTATATTTATCGGCAACAGAATGTTTACAGTGGGTATACTCAGTGGGGTAGGATCTACTGTGCACATATTGGATTAGAGTACGGGGAGGCGAGTATTAGTGGGCGGGCGAGTGGGCACGGCGAGGGGCACATGTTCAGATAGGAGAGATACGTCTTCTAAGGGTTTGGTTTTAAAAAAAAAAATTGGGATTTCTATCACAGATAGTGACGATGAGTGGAAGGAAAGAAGTGAGAAGGAAGGATCTAGAATATATAGGACGTAGTAGAGAGACGATCAGACAGAGAAGACACAGGTTGAAAGCACTTATAGAGGAGTGGAGGATTAGTGTATGTTTGAGAGCGGGCGTGTCTTCAGAATGCGGTCTACGTTCTTAGTGTGAAGCGAATTTGATGTAGTTAGTTTCTACTGAGAGAGATGATCGGGTATTGTCTGTAGTGGTACTGGATTAGATAATAATAATCGGGTTCTGTAATACTTAAATATTCTGGTAAAAATAAGGATCGGAGGAGGGTAGGGGGTAGGTGTAAATGTGGTGGTGAGGGGACGAGATGGCAGTATTTTTATATGTGAAAAGCTCTATTCAGGATGTCAAGGGGTGACATGTGGTGGATGCGAGCACTATGTCGAGTGGGTTTGGAAATAGAGCAGTGAGGAAAAGGTGTGCTACTAGGAGATTCTGCAGTGGGGCATGGAATAACAAGGGAATACAAAGGGGGGAGGTAGAGGAGGGGGTACTCCCCCCAAAAAGGAGGCAGTGGTGCACACTCACCACACCTAACTCTCTCACTCACTCATATACCCCCACAAATCTTAACAAGAAAGCCAAATGAATCAATACCAAAGCAAAAGAAAAAAACAAGCAATAAAAAGAGTCCGATCAAAAAGTGAAATGTAACTCATGAGCTGGGGATAGGGGTAACTCAATTGTAGAGTGCTTTGACGATCCAGCGATGGGGGATGTCAGAAACATTTGGGTTTGTGACTCATGTATGCCTAATGATCTTAGTGTCTGGGAGGTAAGGCGGGAGGAATCAGACAGATTCAAAGAGACATCAACCCTTGCCTACATAGGGAGTTTAAGGCCAACCTAGGTATGTAGAGACATGTCAGAAATCAACTCTGATATTGGCAGTCAAACCCGCCCTTCCCACAGCTCATCCCAACCTAGCTGGTTTACAATGGCTTGAACTAGACTCTCAGAAACAAGTTCTTCTTCTTCTTCTTCTTCTTCTTCTTCTTCTTCTCTTCTCTTCTTCTTCCTCTCCTCTTCCTCTTCCTCTTCCTCTTCCTCTCCTCCTCTTCCTCCTCCTCCTCTTCTTCCTCCTCCTTCCTTTCCTTCTTCATGATGCTAGACCTGAACGCAGGACCGCATGAATACTAGCTAACTGTGCTATACTTTTGGCCAGTTTCTTTATTTTTTAATTATTATTTTATGTCTAGGAGTGTGTATGGTATATGTGTATACTGTGTGCACGTGAGTGTGGGTGCATATGGCCACAGAATGATGTAGCCAGCACTTAAGAAGCAGAAGGAGGTGAGACATCCTCTGGGATACAGGGTGAGTTTGTAGATGAGCCAGTGTTACCTAATGAGACCTTCTCTCAAAAACACAACAAAACAAAAAACAACCTGAACAAATGGTTCCGGTCATGGAGATGGGAGAAGCTCAGCTAACAACTTTACAGCAGCAATTGCTAGCTGCGGATGAAAATTGCAAGAGGTGGAATCCATCACTGTTCCATGTTCATAACAGTAAAATCAGCTCACCCAACTAAAGGTTGGATTGGAAGCCATCTAATCAAGCCTCTTTCTGGGTAGTGATGGATAATCAGTCAACTTGACAAAAACTAGAGTTATCGGTGTTGAGGGGCCTCAATTTAGAAAATGCCTCGTAAAAGGTCAAGCTGTAGGTAAGCCTGCAGGGCATTTTCTTTTTCTTTTCTTTCTTTCTTTTTTTTTTTTTTTTTGGTTTTTTGAGACAGGGTTTCTCTGTGTAGCTCGGCTGTCCTGGAACTCACTCTGTAGACCAGGCTGGCCTCGAACCAGAAATCCACCTGCCTCTGCTCCCAAGTGCAGGGATTAAAGGCATGCGCCACCACCGCCCGGGGAGGCATTTTCTTTTTTTTTTTTTTTTTTTTTTTTTTTTTTTTGGTTTTTCGAGACAGGGTTTCTCTGTGTAGCTCGGGCTGTCCTGGAACTCACTCTGTAGACCAGGCTGGCCTCGAACTCAGAAATCCGCCTGCCTCTGCCTCCCAAGTGCTAGGAATTAAAGGCGTGCGCCACCACCGCCCGCGGCATTTTCTTAATGTTATTGAATTGGGAGGGCTCAACCCTTGTGGGTGGTGCCATCCCTGGGCTGGTGGTCGTGAATTCTGGAAGTAAGCAGGCTGAGCAAACCTTGGAGAGAAAGTCAGTAAGCAGCACTTCTCTATGCCATGTATCAGCTCCTGTCTCCAGGTTTCCACCTGTTTGAGTTCCTGTCCTGACTTCCTTTAGTGATGAACAGTCGTATGGAACTGTGAGTGAAATAAACCATTTTCTCCTCAAATTGCTTTTTGGTATTTCATCACAGCAATAGTAACCCTAAGACAGGTGGCACAGAACTAGACTCTGCAAAGGTGGCATACACATTTAAACAACTTAGAGCAGTGTTTGTGAGCCCTGTCATCATTGCCATGCAGACTGGTTGGAACCATTGTCATTTTAAAGCCACTGGGTCCTCTCCAATAATAAGCCAACAGCTAAGGCTGATAAATTTTGGAAGGAACACCACACATTCCTGTCTCATACATAGATGGCGTAAAATCAGGGCACTAACAAGCCTGGGTTGCTGTGGTGGCTTGGATGAGAAATGTTCTGAATAGGCTCAGTATTTAAATACTTGATTCCCAGTTTGTGGTGCTTTTTGAGGAGGCTATGGGACCTTTGAAAGGATGAGGCTGTGCTACAGGAAGTACATATATATTACTTGGGGGCAGCCTTTGAGGGTCTGAGTCTCAGCCAACTCCCCACTCCCCGCCATTTCCTGTGTGTAGATGAAAATATGATGGGCCAGCTTCCTGTTCCTGATATTATGTCATACCTTTCCTGACATGATAGACTCCAGATATATAACATATCCTGATTAGAATCTTTTTTTTTGTTTGTTTTTTTTTTTTTGGTTTTTCGAGACAGGGTTTCTCTGTGTAGTCCTGGCTGTCCTGGAACTCACTCTGTAGACCAGGCTGGCCTCGAACTCAGAAATCCACCTGCCTCTGCCTCCCAAGTGCTGGATTAAAGGCGTGCCCCACCACTGCCCGGCCTGATTAGAATCTTGACAGGTGGAGGCTCTGATGGGACGTAAATTAACCTGTTCTGTGCAAGTGGACAACATAAGTCCTATGCCTGTCAGTGAGAGGTAGCAATATGCCCTCATTTGTATGGCTACTGCCACAAGTTTTCTTTCTTTCTTTCTTTCTTTCTTTTCTTTCTTTCTTTCTTTCTTTTTCTTTCTTTCTTTCTTTTTCTTTTCTTCCTTCTTTCTTGTTTTTGTCCCCTTCCCTTCTCCTTCTCACTCCAGCCCCACTTGCTCCAGCCAAAAGGTTTTTATTTATTTATTACATGTAAGTACAGTGTAGCTGTCTTCAACACCCTATAAGAGGGCATCAGATCTCATTGTGGATGGTTGTGAGCCACCATGTGGTTGCTGGGATTTGAACTCATGACCTTTAGGAAGGGCAGTCAGTGCTCTTAACCGCTGAGGCCATCTAACCAGCCCTCTTTCTGTTTTTTGATCAGTTTCTCTGTGTTAGCATTCTGTCTAAACTCTACCTCCACAGTTACCTGGCAACAGCCAGGTATGCTCCTCCCCACAGCTACCTGGCAACAGCCAGGTAGCCCTGCCCAATATTATAAAAGGGGGTGTCTGGCCCCTCCTCTCTCTCTTGCCCCTGTGACCCTTGTGCCCTGCAGGTTGTCTCTGTCCCTCTCCCCTTCTCTTTCCCCTTCCCTTTCCCCTCTCTCCCACGTGGTCATGCTGGCCTCCACCTCCATCTCCCTCTCTTCTCTCTCTCTCTCCCCCCTCTGCCCTAAATAAACTCCTCTTCGTGGAACCCTCTGCCCTGGCATCTTCCCTTCCAAGCAGCTGCATCTTAATAACAACACTCTGCATAGACCTGGCTGTTCTGGAGGCTGGCCTCCAACTCAGAGATCTACCTGCCTCTGACTCCCAGGTCCTGGGATTAAAGATATGTGCCACCAATGCCGATCTGTTTCTTTGGGTTTTTTGTTGGTGCCCTATCTGCTATTCAATAGATATTGTTCATGTGTCTCCAGGAAATATCCCCACGCCAGCCAACAATAATACAGAAAACCTAAACGACAAATTAATATTAACCATAAGAAAATTTCAGTGAGTTCCAAAAAGCAACATGGAGACAATTTTTCTTTGCTTACAACTGGATAAAACAAGCACTCGATATTAAATGTATCTTCCATTTGAATACACAAAAACTCTCAACTCTTAGGCCAAAGAAGAAATCTAACTAAAAATCTGAATTCCTAGACTGCAGTGCTAGGGAAACAGTGCTGTGATGGTTGAATAGGAAACACCTTCCCATAGGTTTCAGTATTTGAATACTTGGTCCCCAGTTGGTGGGACAGTTTTGGAAGGTTTAGGAGGTGTGGTTTTGCTGGGGAAATTGTTACCAAGAATTGATCTGAGAGCTTAAAGCCTCTCTAAGCTCTACTTCAGGTTTGCTCCCTCTGCTTTAAGCAGAGGATGTAAGTTCTCAGCTCTTTTTCCTGCTGCCATGCCTGCGCTTGCTGCCATGCTCCATGCCCTGATGGACTCATTCCTCTGGAACTATAAGCCCAAATCAGCCCTTTCTTCTATAAGTTTTCTGGTCATGGAGTTATATTGCTGCAGCAGCAAAGTAATTAATGCAACTACTAATATCAGATTTAGCTAAAGGAGTAGTTAAAGAAAAATGTATAGCCTAAACACACTTAAATTAAAAACCAGAAAGCCATGCCTAGACACTCCCAGCACTTGGGAGGCTGAGGAATGAGGAACTTTCCAAGTTCAAGGCCAGCCTGGACAACTTAGCGAGACCCTGTTTCAAAACAAATAAAGAAAATTAAAGAATGCTGGTAATATAGCTCAACAATAATGTGTTTGCTCAGTACTGAATAAAAAAAAGGAAAACTGCAGTGAAAAGATATTAGAATTGAAAAGTTACAGGAAAAAATTCAAGGGAAACAAAGAAGTAAGAAAGACAGATGTTTATTAATTCTTTCTTATTATTTTTAAGGCAGGATCTCATATAGCACAGGGTGACTTCCAACTTGCTTTGTAGTCCAGTTGGCCTTCAATTTCTGATTCTCCTGCTCCCACCTCCCAAGTGCTGGGATTATGGGCAGGCACCAACACACTGGGCAACAAAGTTAAGAGAATACAAACAGTTTTAGATAACAATAGTACTAATAAACAAACAAGTAAATAAATGAACTGATTCTGGTTTTTAAAAGGCTATTATATAAAATAGATTATATTTGTTCAAGAAGAAGAAAAAGTACAAAAGCACAAAAATACAAAATAAGAAATGAAAAATTTGGATATAGCTATAGTAAGGGGGTGGTTTAAATATCATAAAGGTTTTTCTTTTTTTATTTATTTTTTGTTTTACAAGACAGAGTTTCTCTGTGTAGCCCTGGCTGTCCTAGAACTAACTTTGTAGACCAGACTGGGCCCCGAACTCAGACATCCACCTGCCTCTGCCTCCCAAGTGCTGGGATTAAAGGCGTGTGCCACCAGTGCCCTGCACTGAGTGAAGTTATGAAACCCTTTTATTTATTTTTTCATAAGTGTTTTTTTGAGAGACTCTCCCTATAGCTGTCCTCAGACTTGCTATAATCATCTAAGCTGGTTTGAACAAGCTGTGACTTTCTAACCTCAGACTCCTGAATTACAGAAATGTAGCATTTTGCCTACCCATGAATCCTTATGTAACTCCATGCAAAAAGGTTTTAAAGACCATGAAGAAATGGATAATGTCATAGGAAAATATTGTGTACCAAACTGGCCCTAAAAAGACAAAACTTCCACATGGAACGATGTCTTTAGAAGACATAGAAAACATAGACATATAAGGAGCTATCTACCACCCCCAAGTACTGGTCCAAGATCTTTGTACACGGGGAGGCCCATTAACACCAAAAATCACATAATCCCAATGATTTTGTTCTATGCAAGGGATCAAGTCCCAGGCCTTGTTCATGTTGGGAAAATGCTTTTGCCATTAAAGCAATACCCAAAAAACACTTTTAAAGTGTTTTGATTTTTTTTTTTTTTTTTTTGAGACAGGGTTTCTCTGTGTAGCCCTGGCTGTCCTAGAACTCACTCTGTAGACCAGGTTGGCCTTGAACTCATGAAGATACTCTTTTTTTTTTTTTTTTTTTTGTTTTTTTTTTTTGTTTTTTTCGAGACAGGGTTTTTCTCTGTGTAGTCCGGCTGTCCTGGAACTCACTCTGTAGACCAGGCTGGCCTCGAACTCAGAAATCCACCTGCCTCTGCCTCCAAGTGCTGGGATTAAAGGTGTGCGCCACCACCGCCCGCATGAAGATATTCTTATGTCTAGTACTGGGGTTAAAAGCATGTGCCACCATGCCCAGCCCACTTTTAAAGCTTTATGAAGTAAATATACCACTGTTACCAAAGATCTGATAAAGATGCCACAAATAAAGAGAATCATGTAGACTAAGCTTCATTGTGCTTAGTGATGCAGAATCCTAAATAACAGAATTCATAATTGTGTGGGGTTTATTCCAGGGATGTAAGAATCATTTAAATACTAGGAAATCTACTAATAAAATCTAATGTTATTTAAAGTTTAAGTTAGAAAATTATATTATGGCCTATAGAGTACACAGAGCCATTTGAAGAACAACAACAAAAACATAATCCCACCACTTGGGAGGCTGAGTATGGTGAACTGTGAATTTAAAGAAAGATAGAGCTATGTATTAAGGCCTTGTCTCAAAAAAATCAATAATAAATTCAACAAGAGAGGGCTGGAGAGATTCACAGGTGGCTAAAGCTCTCGCTACTCTAGAAGAGGAGCTGGGTTCAGTTCTCAGCACCTTCATGGTGGCTCACAACCATTTTAACTCCAGGTCCCAAGGATCTGACACCCTCTACTGCCTCCATGTGCACCAGGGATTCATGTGGCATACACACATACAAATAAAAATAAATATTGTTAAAAAGTTCAATGAAAGAGAATATGGTTTCTCTTCGTTTTGAAATTTTATTAAAAACTTACCAGTAAAAAAAACACTAAACTTAAGCAGACCCCAAGTCTATCCAACTCAATTAATTTATATACAGTTACAATAGACATTTGAAATAGAAGCTGTGGAGATTCACATTTAAAATTGTATACTTTCAGCAGTAAATATATTTTATACACTAATGCACCACTAAAAAAAAAAAATCTAAAAGAGAATTAGAACTAGAAAAGAGTTAGCTTCATATTCTTTTTCTTTTCTTTTTTTTTTTGGTTTTTTGAGACAGGATTTCTCTGTGTAGTCCTAGCTGTCCTGGAACTCACTCTGTAGACCAGGCTGGCCTGGAACTCAGAAATCCGCCTGCCTCTGCCTCTGCCTCCCAAGTGCTGGGATTAAAGGCGTGCGCCACCACCGCCTGGCTTCATATTCTTTTTCAAAACTCACATCCATTGCCTGCATTCGGGCCTTCCTCATACCCTAACATTTATTTATATTTTTTTCTCTTTCTTCTTTATGTTATATTGTACCCATGTGTACATTTCTTTAAACACACACACACACACATACTCACACTCACACTATTGGCTGATCTTTGCATATAGAAGAGAACAGGCACTTTTTTTTCTTTCTGAGTCTGTATAACCTTGCTGAATATTATACATTTCAAGTCATTCCATTTTCCTACAATTTTTTTTCTTTTTTTTTCCTACAATTTTTTTACTTTCTTTTTTTGTTTTTTTGAGATGGGTTTTTTTTCTGTGTAGCCCTGGTTATCCTAGAACTCAATCTGTAAACCAGGCTGGTCTCAAACTCAGAGGTTACCTTGCTTCTGTCTTGTTGGTACGTGTCTTTAATCCTGGCACTAGGAAGGATTCTTAGCTTCAGGCCAGCCTGGTTAGAGATCGAGTCCCAGGACAGCCAGGGCTATGCAGATAAATCCTGTCTTGAAAAAAAACCAAAAAAAACCCACCAACTAACCAAACAAAAAGACATACATCACCGTCATGGGGCTGAAAGGCTCCATTTGGTATGGCAATAGAAACATAAAATACCTAGAAACCGTTTCAAAAAAGAAATGCCCAAAACCTTTCTGAGAAACATTCACAAAACCCCAGAGGAAAGAAACACAAAGATGTCTCATGTTTAGACAGAAAACTCAGAATTATAAAAATTCCAAATTAACTTTTGGTTCTTTTCTTTTTGATATTACAATTACATAATTTCTACCCCTTCAAGCCCTCCTTTTAATTAGTTGATATAAAAGGAAAATGATTAACATAGATTTTATATGAAAAAAACTTTTAATAAAAAGAATGAAAAAAAAAGGCTTCTTTTTCGGTTTCCACTGCAGGAGCAGCCATGAGCAGCAAAGTCTCAAGCAACACCCTGTATGAGACAGTACAGGAAGTCCCGCATGGGAACCAGCCTAAGCGCCACCAGTTTCTGGAGACCATGGAGTTGCAGATCAGCCTGAAGAACTACGACCCTCAGAAGGACAAAGGCTTCTCGGGCACCTTCAGCTTAAGTCCCACCCCGGCGAGCCTGTGTTACTCTTGCCTACAAGAACCATTCATAACTCCAGCTCCAGGGAATCCATGTCTTCTGACCTCTGTGTGCACTAAGTATGCACATGGTCACCATAAAATACACTCATATGCATAAAATAAATAAAATTTAAAAAAACAATCTGGGTCACCATGGCACACACTTTTACTCCCAGCACATGGGAGGGAAAGGCAGGTGGATCTCTGTGAGTTCAAGAACAGTCTGGTCTCCAGAGCAAATTCTAGGACAACGCAGAGAAACCCTGTCTTGAAAAAAATTTTTTTTAAATTTTTTAGTCTTAAGAAAATTGATTACAAACAGCCATTAGCAAACTTTAAAAAAAAAAAATACTGGGCATCAATAAACATAGCATTTGGGATGTGGACTCGGGTAGGTGGGGAGTTCAAGGTCACCCCATAGCAAGTTCTAAGCCAGCCTGAGTACATAAAATTCTGCCTCAAGAAACTAACAACTAGCGGGCGGTGGTGGCGCACGCCTTTAATCCCAGCACTTGAGAGGCAGAGGCAGGCGGATTTCCGAGTTCGAGGCCAGCCTGGTCTCCAGAGTGAGTTCCAGGACAGCCAGGGCTACACAGAGAAACCCTGTCTTGAAAAACCAAAAAAAAAAAAAAAAAAAGAAAAGAAAAGAAACTAACAACTTCACTGATAAGAGTTTTTCTTTCTGGCCGGGCAGTGGTGGCGCACGCCTTTAGTTCCAGCACTTGGGAGGCAGAGGCAGGGAATTTCTGAGTTCGAGGCCAGCCTGGTCTACAGAGTGAGTTCCAGGACAGCCAGGGCTATACAGAGAAACACTGTCTCGAAAAAACCAAAAAACAAAAAAAGAATAACACATGCTCTAAACTACTGAGCCATTTCTCCAGCCCCAGATTTTTTTTATTTTATTTTAAATTATATGTATGTAATGTATTATATGAATGCAGGTGTCCTATGTTTATTAATTTTAAAATTAACATACAAAGTAATAGATTGCATTTTGCCTTTTTCTTTTCTTTCTTTTTTTCTCTGTGTAGCCCTGGCTGACTTCGAATTTGCTCTGTACACCATGCTTGCCTCAAACTCAGAGATCTAACTGTCTCTGTGTCCCAAGTACTGGAATTAAAGGCTATACCACTACCGCCAAAGCTAAGGAGTCTCTCTCTCTCTCTCTCTCTCTCTCTCTCTCTCTTGCTCCCTCCCTCCTTCCTTCCTTTCTTTTTTTTGTTTTTGTGTGTGTGTTTTGAGACAGGGTTTCTCTGTGTAGTCCTGGCTGTCCTGGAACTCACTCTGTAGACCAGGCTGGCCTCGAACTCAGAAATCTTCCTGCCTCTTCCTCCCAAATGCTGGGACTAAAGGAGTGCACCACCACAGCCTGGCGTTAAATCAATTTTCTTAAGATTTTTTTTCTTGCCCAATCTTCATGCCCAGTTCTTGCCAGTCCATTCCCTTTTCCTAGTAGCCCCTTGTGGTGGTTTGAATGAGAATGGCTCCCATAGGCTCAGAAATGGAACACTTAGTTCTCAGTTAGTAGAACTGTTAGGGAAGGATTAGGAGGTGTGGCACTGTTGCAAGAGGTAAGTCACTTGTGGGGGTGGCTTTAAGGTTTCCAGAAGCCCATATCATTCCCAGTTAGCTCTCTCTGCCTCATGCTTGTGGATCACACTACTGCTCTAGCACCATGCGTGCCTGCTGCCATGCTCCCTACTGGGAAAGTTATGGACTCACTCTCTTGAACTGTAAGCCCCTAACTTATAAAATTATATGTTTTTTGTTTTGCATGTTTTCTTTTATAAGTTGCCTTGGTCAAGGTGTTTTATCATAGCAATTGAAAAGTAAAATACCCTGTTTTCTGCTTACATGAATGACTCCCATTTTCATGCATCTGTGTATTCAAAATGCTTGGTAATACTCTCCCATACTGACTGAGTTTAGCCACTTGATTTGCTATACCAATAACATAGTTGTAGAATAGAAACAGAAATTTCAAAAACTTTTGGATATTTTCCCTCCTCTTTTGGACAGCAACCAAAGCTGTTAGAATATACCCAGGCTAGCCCACTATGAGGTTGTAGAATTCAGTGTAGTCATCCAACTTTTGTGTACTGCATCACTCAACCTCCAGCAAACCCAGTGGAGTGCAGGTACATGAGATGGCCCAATTGAGATGAACAGAGCCTGACTGAAATCATAGACACATCCCACTACCCAAGACTCTAAGTTTTGGTACATAAATATTCATTTCAATGGGGGAGGCTGATATTGGTATGTAAAGAGAATAAATAAATATATTCATTTAAGCTTACTTTTACTTTTATTTTATTTGGTTTGGTTGTTTGAGACAAAATTTCTTTGTGTATCTATCCCTGGCTGTCCTGAAATTTGCTTTGTAGACCAGGCTGGCCTCAAACTTGAGATCCACCTGCCTTTGCCTCCTGAGTGCTCACTGCTTGGCTCTTGCTTTTATCTTTAGTTATGTGTGTGAGTCCATGTTTGGGGGTATATGCATATGAGTGTTGGACCTGAAGAGGCCAGAGGAATTGAGTCCCCTGGGGTTGGAGTTATAGGAAATTGTTGAGACATCTCATATGAGTACTGGGAATGGAAGTCAGCTCTTCTGCAATAAGAGTATGCCTTCTTAACCACTGAGTCATTTATCCTTCCCTTATTTCAGATTTTTACCAAGCACTTTTATGGAATGAATCGCCTATCAGTCTTTTTGGAATTATCCTGCCTATACTTTCTTTTATTCCATATGAACTTAGGGTTAGCTGTCTAGTTGAAGAGAAAGACAGATTGGTATCTCTCTCTTTTTAAAGGTAAAGATTATTATTATTATTATTATTATTATTAGTGTGTGTTGTAAGTTCAGGAATGTGAGGCAGATAGATGTGTGGAGTCAGAGAACAATTTTGTGGAGTCATTTCCTTTTCTTCTACCTTTATGTGGGTTTTGGGGACCCTGCTCAAGTCACCAGGATTTTAAGGCAAGTGTCTATGGCTGCTAATCTATCTCACCAGCCCCTAGTTGATACTTTTTAAAGGATTTGCACTAAAATTATGAATATTAATTCATAATAAAAGCTAAGCTCAGTGGCACACATCTGTAGTTCCAGCTAACCTGGAAGTTGAAATGGCATTGCTCAAATCCTGCAGTTTAAGACCAGAGTGGCCAACATAATGAAATCTTAAAAACTAATTTTTATTACATTCATGACTGCCTAAGCATTAGGTAAAAATGAATAATAGCAATAGACAAAGTGGACAGGGAAAAGCCCCCATGCCTTCAAACCTACACAAAAAACTGTGGGCAATTAAGGGATACTGAGAGTCGGAGAGAAATAGAATTCCCCAGGGAAGAGCACACTAATTGGTTGTCCAATACCAAATGGTCAGCCCTGAAAACATACATAGAAGTAACATTAGTGAGCAGGTTGTATTTAGGATAAATACAACATAAACATAAAATATATACATAAAAATATATAAAAATATAAATATACATACACATATATGCCTACAATAACAATTAATGAAAAAAGAGGCCAAGTAAAAGAAGAGAACATAATTTGTGTTTGTCCAATGTTTCTTTTTTTGTTCGGTTGTGTTCTAAGGCAGGATCTCACTGTGTAACCCCAGCTGGCCTGATTCTCACTATGTAGCCCATGGTGGTCTTGAACACACAGTGATTCTCCCCAAAGTATATTTAAAAATAGCTTTGATGTTCAAAATATATGTTATACATTAAAAACAGAATTCGACTATGATGAAAACTCTAATGCAATTATAAATCTTATACAACAGTTCTTTTTCTTTTTGAGAAAGATTTCAGTCTGTGGTCCAAGCCATGGTATTGAGTATTGCTGAACTAAAAACAGATGTGCAGGTACCTCTGTACAGTGCCACCTTATATTCCATTGGCACATTCCACGGAATGGCATAGCTGGACTTTATGGTAGTTGAATTTTTAGTCTTAGTTTTTTTTGACATACTCTATACCATTTTATTTTCTTCTTTTCTGTTTTTTTGTTTGTTTGTTTGCTTGCTTGTTTGTTTCTCTTCTTTTCTTTCTTTCTTTTGAGAAAGAGTTTCGCCGGGCGGTGGTGGCGCACGCCTTTAATCCCAGCACTTGGGAGGCAGAGGCAGGTGGATTTCTGAGTTCGAGGCTAGCCTGGTCTACAGAGTGAGTTCCAGGACAGCCAGGGCTATACAGAGAAACCCTGTCTCGAAAAACAAAACAAAACAAAACAAAACAAAAAAAAAAAAAAAAGAGTTTCTTTGTGTAGCCTCGGCTGTCCTTGAACTCTCTATAGACCAGGCTAGCCTTGAACTTAGATCCACCTGCCTTTGCTTCCCAAGGGCTGGGATCTAAGGCATGCAACACCATGCCCTACTCTATACTGATTTTCATATAAATTAGTGACAGGACTAATTTATACAAAGAAAAAATGTTAAAGTTTAATAAAGAACAGAGTTAGGTAAAGGTGAATTGAACAGTTCATAACCACTGTTCTTGGATGGAGTGAGTTGTTACAATGATACCATTTTGTGTGTGTGTGTATGTGTGTGTGTGTGTGTGTGTGTGTGTGTGTGTGTGTGTGTGAAGTTTCATGTTAGTTGTTAATAGGAAAAAGAGAAACTAGTTTGTATTTGATAGCAGGAAATCTGGCTCATTACACGAAAAGAAAGACAATTGCATTTCTTTTTCTTTTCTTTTTCTTTTTTGTTTTCGAGACAGGGTTTCTCTGTGTAGCCTGGCTGGCCTGGAACTCACTCTGTAGACCACGATGGCCTCGAACTCAGAAATCTGCCTGCCTCTGCCTCCCAAGTGCTGGGACTAAAGGTGTACGCCACCAATGTCCAGCCTGCATTTCTACCTACTGCTTAAAAGTGTGGATTCTAATACACCAGGCATGGCAGCACAGGCTTTTAATCCCAGCAGAGGAGGTAGAGGCAGGCAGATTGGTGAGTTTCCAGGCTGGCCTGGTCTTGTCTCAAAACAAAAGGAAACAAAACAAAAAAAAATGTGGATCCTACATAGACAGAGATCTAAAATTAACCATTAAAACCATGCTAACAGAAAAATGGAAGAATCTCTTTGCAACTACTTTAAAAATAAAAATTCCAAACTAAAGCTCCAAAGAAATACAGTGAAGGCCCACTCCAGTAGCCAATGCAAGTTAGATGCGATGGAGATTCCCTATACAGTCCTATGTACTATTCCGCTAAAAACACCCAATCTTTTTTTTTCCTTTTTTGTTTTGTTTTGTTTTTCCGAGACAAGGTTTCTCTGTATAGCCCGAGCTGTCCTGGAAACTCACTCTGTAGACCAGGCTGGCCTCGAACTCAGAAATCTGCCTGCCTCTGCCTCCCAAGTGCTGGGACTAAAGGCGTGCACCACCATTGCCCAGCGAAAACACCCAATCTTAACATAATTATATAGAACAAGAATATACATTTCAAATTTGGGACATTCTATAAGTCAAGTAGCCTAGACTCTTCAAATCTATCAATATATTCAAACAGTAACTGGGAAGGGTGACACTTGTCTGTAATTCTAGTAGTTAGGAGGTAGAGGTAGAAGCATCAGAAGTTTAAGGTCATCTTCCAATACATAGCTTGAAATCAGTCTGGGCTACATGAGATCTTGTCTCAAAAACAATATAGCCGGGCGGTGATGGCGCACGCCTTTAGTCCCAGCACTTGGGAGGCAGAGGCAGACAGATTTCTGAGTTCGAGGCCAGCCTGGTCTACAGAGTGAGTTCCAGGACAGCCAAGGCTATACAGAGAAACCCTGTCTCAAAAAACCAAAAAAAAAAAAAAAAAAAAAAAAAACAGAAAAGGTACAAAAATTAAAAGAAAAACATACAACTCCTGACCAAATGTATGAGTCCATTTGTACATTAAAACAGGTTGGGTGTAATGCATGCATGTTGATGAGATGCTGGGATCAAAAAATAGAAGTAGCTTTTAAAACATTTTGAGGATAATTGGGTAATTTGAGAATGTGACACGTACATGTTTGTATACAGAAGATCTATTCATGTACTAGATATATACATTAATTTACATTACTTTTTTAGCAGCACTGGGGATGGAATTCAGGGCCTTGTGCATGCTAGGAAAATATTCTGCCATTGAGCTATAGCCCCAACCCTAGACTATATTTAAATGCATTATTAAATTATTGTGGTTTTCTGTAGTCTTAGGGATTGACATCTAGGCCTCGCCATGCTAGACAAGTGATCTCTCGCTGAGCCACATCATCAGCCTCCTTTTTGACATTTTAAAATTTGAGACAGGGTTTTGTTCAGTTGCTCAGGCTGGTCTTGAACTCATTCTATAGCTCTGACTGCAGGATTAGGGGTGAGTTGGGCTCAGCGATAGAATGCTTGTAAATCCATATTAAGCTCAAAATTCAAACTTAGTACTAAAAAGTACTACATACGGGCTGCAGATTTAACTTACCAGTTAAGAGTACTGATAGCTTTTTAGGATTGGAGTTCTATTCCTAGAACTTGTAAGGTGGCTCACAACTGTAACTCCAGATCCAGGGAATCTGACACCTTCTTCTGGCCTCTCTAGGCAGCAGGCATGCACATGGTACACAGACATACACAAAGGCAAAACATCCATACACATAAAATAAATAAAATACTGGTAATTATAGTGGCTCATAGGTGTTGCAACTGAGTAGAACTGTTTAATGGCCTCCCTCCCTTGGTAGCTTGTATAGTATTTTTTGGAAGCATGGAAGCCAGACCATAGGAAACAGGCTTTCAGGCTAGACCCAGCTCAAATTATATGTTTGTCCTAAGTGTACAGTGTCTTCACCAACAGGGTTTACCCTCAAGCTCTGAGAGGCAACCAAGAGCTACATCAATAATCTATAGCGTTCAGAGTCACCCTGACCCAATCATTTCAAAGGAGGTTTCTCGTGCATAGAACTGCAGTTTTGTTAAGCATGCTTTTTTGTGGGAAGCACTGTCAGCTCAAGTGGTTTAACTTCCTTTAAGATATAATAAATATTATTATATATGTATTATATATGTATAGATATATGCACAATATATATCTAATTTAAAGGTATGTATAAAATGATGATTCCTGAATGCTTTATCAAATAACCTCTGTCCACAGCCAGAGTTTTAGTTGAGAAAATTGGTTGATGCATGAATTTTGCATTTCCAAGTTCCTGAATGATCACGTCCTTGGTAGTCCAAGTACTTACATTTTGAGAACTACTAACGGAAAAAAAAATTCGATTATTTGCAAATTTTTATCCTCCTTCTGTTTCTGTTTTTTTCATGTACCTGATGAGCTTGTATTACTTTACAGGTTGGGTTTTATCACAAACTCACTTTCATCTGTACTCTGTACTTTCCTGTTTCCTCCTGGAGCCTATCATTTAAAATACTGGATTGAATTGGTCTGTAGCTCAGATGGTACAGTGCTTGGGTTGGATCTACTGCAGGGCATAAATTTAAATTGGGTGTTGGGTGTGGTGATACATGTTTATAATCTTATTCCAAGCTGCACAGAGAAGGATCAGGAAGCTCCAGGTCATCCTTTTTTTTTTTTAAGGTTTTTTGAGACCGGGTTTCTCTGTGTAGTCCTGGCTGTCCTGGAACTCACTCTGTAGACCAGGCTGGCCTCGAACTCAGAAATCCGCCTGCCTCTGCCTCCCAAGTGCTGGGATTAAAGGCATGCGCCACCACCTCCCAGCGAATGCTGTTGTGATTCTTACTCAACTGGGAGTAATAAAAAACGATTGTATTAGAAATTTCATAGAGCAACAATAGGGAAATAGAACTGTAAATATGTATGCTACTTTGGGGGTCCAGAAGAATCTGGTGTCTAGAGAGAAGGTAGCAGGGAAGGAGAGCAAAAGGGCTTATCTTCAGGAGGGAGGGTTGCAAGTGAAGAACACTTGTTCTGGTTGTTGCCTTACCTACCCAACCCCACCCCTTAAGGGTTAGACTTGAGGAAGGGGAAAGGACTGGAAGTAAAATGATCAGGAAGGATTTAAATTGATAGTTACGCTTTTTGGAGGGTTATCTCACTTCCCAGGCAAGTCAGGAGTTTCCTTAAATGGTTTTTAGACACCTTTACCTACCCTCGCTTTAGAGATAGGTTTATTTTCTGTAGACACAGGGATCACACATGAGAGAGAAGAGGGTAAACAGGTGAGTGACAATCCCAAAGAGTTTCGCTCTTGCTCCCGACTGAGCCTTGCTATGCTTATGGTCCTGTGAAGACTGGAAGGCTGCTGAAAACAGCTAACTCACTTAAGTGGGAAATACGCAGCTAAATAGACACGTGATCCTGGCGGCCATTTTCTCGAACCCGTCTGTAGCCATCTTCCAGGAGGACAAACCATTGCCCCCCTACCCTCATCTAATGCCGCCAGTGATTCCTTTGGTGACTGAGACTAGAGAGGATACATCTTTAACCCTACCAGGAGGCCGTACAAAAAAGTTCGTCTTACAAATAGCTTTTGTGGCCACATGAGTATACACAAACACATACACCACCCTCCCAATCAAAGGACTCCCACCCCGCCTTCGCTATTTCTTTACCCGCAGGCAGCCGGGGGGTGGGGCCAGCATGGGAGCGGGGCGGGGCTGCGCGACGCAGCAATTATCTCGAAACTCCACCTTTACGTATTACGCAAGTCAGCGGAGCAAAGAGCTGGGCTGGGATCCGGAAGTCTGGGTGGAGCTAGCTGTGCACTCCTCGACCGCGACGTCGTGCTTCTAGCTGCTCTCCGAGGTCCCTGCCGGAAGTGTAGGTAAGAGACTACTGTCTTTTTTCGTGGTGAGTGCTCCAACAGGCCAGCAGTGCAGTGAGGATTGTTTATTTAAAAGGTGAAACCAGAGATGCTCGCCATCCTGAACTAGAGAGGTAAAAAGCTGGCTCGCTTTGGGTAGAAGGGCCTGGAAGAGGGATACAGATAGCTCCACATGTGGCGATGCTCTGAACTGCATTCTGCGGCCTCAGAGGCTCTAAAGGTTCACCCTGGATATGTAGAGAGGCACTGACCATGCGTATGAGACAAAATGTCGGTTGCCTCCGCCTTTCAGGATATTTGGGCGTCATTTCGCATTACTGCCATTTCTCCCATGTAGATAGACGCCCCCTTCCATGTGTGAGAAGGTCTATTACGTTTATATTTCATTGCGTAATGGAGACAGGTATCAACCCATCAAATGGTGGATGATATCATCCCTGCCCTATAAAAAAATTTCCAATAAAGGCTGAGCAGGCAGGCTTCTGCTTATTAAAGTTAGGTCTTCAACAGGCTTGTCCATTCCATATTGCTATAGGGGAGCTCAAAATGTGTAAATCTTAGAGGAAATAGACCTGCCCTTCCCATTTTACCCTCTTGTAGAGTAACCCGTCACACCATCAGCCCTCAAAATATCGAGACAAGACTTTGGCAACCACACAGATTTACCCTCCCCCTGCACTGGAGACTCTTCATTGTGAAAATTAGACCCCAATCTACCCCTATAGAATTGCTGTTTTTCTGACTTTAAAAGGCCCACCAAAACTGGCTTACAGTAGCTAGGAACAGACTTCAGTCCAGTGAAAAATGTTTGCCTTTCAAGGGCCCTAGGGTATAGAAACTCAGGTTTATTTTCTTCCCTTTTGAGAGAGACAGCCCTACCCTCCAATGATTTATAATCACACACTGACCAGAGAAGTGCATCTGAGCAGTAGAGTACAGATGACCCCTCCCCATTTACCCAGAAAGCCAGTGACATCACTGACATCCTACAATGCAGTGTATTTGAACGCTTTCCTTAGCCAAGTATAGGAGCCAGAATTCTCTCCTTTTTTAAAAATTTATTTATTTATGTATTGAATGCTTATTTATTTACATGTGCACCTGCATGACAGAAGAGGACATCAGATTCCATTACAGATGTCTGTGAGCCACTATATGGTTGCTGGGAATTGAACTCAGGCCTCTGGAAGGGCAGCCACTGAGCATCTCTCTAGCCCCTTAATTTTTTTGTTGTTGTTGTCATTTTGTGTGTGTGCGTGTTGAGGTGTGCGTGTGGCGTGTGTCGTGTGTCGTGGTGTGCAGGTGCAGCTCTGACTGCTGGAACTCACTCTGTATACTAGGCTGGCCTCAGACTCATAGAGATCTGCCAGCCTTGTCTCCTGAGTGCTGGTATTAAAAGTGCATCACAACTGCTGGCATAGTTCTTCTCACCTAAGTAAAAATGAAAGATGCATACTTCCTAAGGGAGGAGCAAATTTGTTGAGTTTTATAATTGCATGGCCTTATGCCTTCTCATTTCTACTCTTCTAGAGAACCAGAGGCCCTATTTCCCTTTTAATACTAATGTGCTGTTGACTTCAACCCACATGAAAACTACACACACCATTCCAGTTCACTACCTATGGAAGATTCAGAATAGCTTCCCATCAGACAAAAGTGTGTGGATCCTACTCATTCAAACTTGCACATTTTCCTTCATACTACCTCATTATGGAAATAAGCATAGCACCTTGCCCCTCACTGACAGATAAGTCAAGAGACCTAGGGCCACCTTCCCAATAAGTAAGAATTGCCTGGACTAGTGTTCTCCCATGTAGTAGAGACACAACCACTGTACTGATTTCTTTAGTCAGTGACCCACAAACAGAGGGACAAATGACAAATCCTTCCTCCTCTTGCCAGGGTGTAGACCCTACCCATAATGCAGGTGAGATAACCCCTTACCACCTCCTGACATTAGCATCGCTTCAATCTATGTAGCTATAGTAAGAATTCTGAGAACCTAATTTCTCCAGAGTTGATGCCTAGGATTTGTTCCCTTCCCCATCTCAAAGGGTAGATGACATCCAGAAGCCCCTTACAAAAAACAAAACAAACAAACAAACAACAACAACAACAAAAAACAACCACACTGTCACTCCACTTCATGAAGAAACATGTCATCTGCTCTTCCTAGTGTGGAGGTGTTAGCAACAGTCTTTTACCTGGATATGATGCTACAAGTACCCATTAATTTTATTGGAGGTGTGGACCCCATCAAGGAAGAGAGGTTCTGATCTATTTCTCTCTTAGAATGACATGATAGTCCCTTTCCTTGCATCTGCTAAGCCATATCAGACCTCAGATCCAGAATGGCCCATTCTCCTAATTTCCCAATTGTTTAGGGCTTTCTGATTATGTTCTGTGACATCTTATTTTGCCTTTTGGGGGCTTAAAGGAGAATTGTGGTTCCTAGGTCTATCTTTTAATTCCTGCTTCTGTTCCAACAGGAAGGGCGGGAGGATTTGAACATCTCTCATTTCCAGCTTCTCTGATCATCATGAGAAGCTTAGACACAGTGAGTTGCTTCTACTACTCTCCAAATCCTATACATTTACTAGTCATAGTAGTTTTTTCACAACAGCTTTGCTGTCTTGTTTATTTATTTATGGGGGGTGGCCTTGAACTTGCTGTATAGCTGAGGCTGGTCTTAACTCTTTTTTCCTCCCAAGATAGAGTTTCATTGTATGGTCCTAGCTGCCCTGGAACTCAATTGTAGGCTACTCTGGCCTCAAAATCAGAGATACCCACCTGCCTCTGCCTCCTGAGTGCTGGGGATTACAGGCATGTTCTACCACATGTGGTTGCTTTTGTTTTGAGGCTAGCCTTGAGCTCTTTTAAGTACTCCATTGTGGCCTCAAAGTCCCCTTTTCATCCTGCTTCAGCCTCTCAAGTATTGGGATTGTAGTAGTGTGTTGCTGTGCTCATCTCACAACTTCAAAACTACTCAGTATGTTCCCGCTCTCAGTCTGGGTCTTTTACATGTGATATCTTTGATATTCTAATGATTTCTGGTAGTTCTTTCTCCCATTCTTTTTTTAATAATTGGGGAAATATAGACTCAGCAAGGTTAAGTGACTGAATCTGAGGTAAACAGCAGTTAATATCATGTGATGCTGCATAGTAGGCCCTAACATCTGTCTTTATATTTATAACTTACACCGTTCAGTTGATCCCATAAGTTGCACTGGTTCAATGCTGGGGCCACATTTGATTTCATCTCACCTCTTTTTAAAATTAGCTGTGTAGCCTTGGCCAAGTCACTTAACTCCTCAACTCAATTTTCCTTATTTACGACACAGAGGTCACTAATTATAGTATCCACCTATTTGTATTTTGAAGATTTTGTTGTTTGTGTTCGTTTCCACAGAGGGTCTTTCCAGGTAGCCTGTGGTAGCTTTGAACTTGTCATTCCTTTTGCTTGACTCCATCCCTGAATTGGTGGCTTTACAGGTGTCAAGAGGCACCTTACCTGTCAAGAAGAATTTCTTTTTGAGTCAGTGTCTCATGTAGTTTCAGGTGACCTTGAAGTCACTATGCAGTTGAAGATGACCTGGGACAGATGAGTCTTCCTGCTTCTATCCCCTTAGTCCTAGGGTTACAGGCTTATGAAACCATGCCCGGTATTGGATTAAAAATTGTTTCTTCATTTATGTATTTTGTTTATGAATATATGTGTTTCACTTGGCACATGCATGGAGGTCAGAGACAACTTGCAATAATCAGTTCTCTCCTTCTACCACGTGTGTGTGGGCCAAGGAGATTGAACTCAGGTTGTCAAGCTTAATAACAGGCATCCTTTTACCCACTCAACCATCTCGCTGGACCCAGGAGACTTTTTTTGAGATTGTGTCTTGCACTATTTCTCAGACTGGCCCTCAAATGCTGGACATAAGCCATCCTTTCACTCTAGTCTCCTGAGTATCTGGAATGATGAAGAACTAATGAATGTAAAGAGATAAAATGGTTAGAACAGTGCCTACCACGTTGGAAGCACTTTGTGTAACTACAGTTGTTTCTGCATTTCCATTGGAGACTCTTTTCAAGATCTCTGGCAGATATAAAATCGGTGAACATTCAAGTCTCTTCTGTAAAACAGCATAGTATTGTTATCTAGCCTACACACATTTTCCCTGTATTTCAAAACATTTCTAGGTTCCTTGCAATAATCTAATACAATGTAAAGTACAAGTAAATTGTTGTTAGACATGTTTAGGGGATGATGACAAGTAATATCCAGTAAAGATAGTTTTTTAATTACATTCATTTATGAATGTCTGTTTGTATATGTGCATGTCATGATATACATGTGAAGGTCAGAGGACAGCTTTCAGGAGTGAGTTCCTTCCACTGTGTGGACCCCAGGGAGCGAACTAAAATCATCAGGTTTGGTGGCAAGTACCTTTACCCACTAAGCCACCTTGCTGGCCCTTAGACTCAGTTATTGTTTCACAGTTAGTTGAGTCAATGAATGCATCACCCATAGATATGTAGAGCGGACTGTGCTATAAGTATTTGAATAAGCCAGGCAGTAGTGGTGCATGCCTTTAACTCCAGCACTTGCGAGGCAGAGGTAGGTGGATTTCTGAGTTCGAGGCCAGCCTGGTCTACAGAGTGAGTTCCAGGACAGCCAAGGCTATACAGAGAAACCCTGTCTCGAAAAAAAAAACAAAACAAAACAAAACAAAAAAGTATTTGAAATAAAAAAATTGAGCCAGGCATAGCGGTGCACACCTTTAATCCCAGCACTTGGGAGGCACAGCCAGGCAAATCTCTGAGTTCTCTGAGCCAACCTGGTCTACAGAGGGAATTTTAGAACAGCTAGGACTATAGAGAGAAACCTTGTCTCAAAATACAAATATATATACATATTATACATACACATTTATACATATACATGTATATATATGTGAGATAGATATATATATGTCGTCCCCAGTTTCATTGGGCATGATGATGTGTACTTATAATTCTAGCACTCAGAAGACAGAAGTAGGAGAATTATTACAAGTTCAAGTTTTAACTACATAGGGAATTGTAGCCAGTTTAGATTATATAGCAAGAACTTGTTTTAAAACACTCTGCCAACATTCAGACTCTTGCTTCTTGGAATTTAGCTCCCTAAAAGATACTGCCACCCACATTGCCTGATTTCTGAATGTTAGACGTTTCTTAACTAAATCAGACCCAGTGGATGATTTGCTGTTCTTTCAGCCTTCAGAACTTGTCTCTTTTCTCTCTCATTTTTTTTTTTTTATTCTTATTGTTTTTATTGAGGTAGCATTTCACTCTGTAGCCCAGGTAGCTCCAACACACTATGTAAATAGCCTCAAACTTGCAGCAATTTTCCTACCTCTGCCTCCTAAAGGCTGAGATTATAGGTGTGAGCCACCACATCCTGCCGAGGGAGTTTTAAAGAGTATTTAGGTACATTTTCTGTAGTGCTGGGTATCAAAACCCAGGGCCTTGTGTGAACTAGGCAAGTGATCTATAACTGAGCTTTATCCCCAGATAATTTTAGTTGAACAGTCTTGATTGGTTATTTAAAAGGGAGGGTGTTTTCTAATTTACAAAGTTTCCAGTAACCAGGCAGGGTGATTCACACCTCTAATCCCAGCATGCTAAGACAGAAGCAGGATCACTGCAAGTTTTAGGCCAACCAGAGTTGCATATTGTGATACTTCTCAAAAAAGAAAAAAAATCTAGGTTGAGGACCCAGCTTAGTGGATAAAGTGCCTTCCATGTAAGCATGAGGACTAGTGTTCAAATCCCTAGGACCCACATAAAAGCTGGGCAGGCACGGTTGCCTCTTGTTATCCCTGTATCTCAGAGAGAGTGATAGGATTCCATGGGTGTAAGCTGGCTAGGTAATGCTAGCCAAGTTGGTTAGCTTTGGGTTCAGTTGAGAGGCACTGTTCCAGTAAAGTGGAGAGCAACTGAAGAAGATATGTGATGTGAACTTTGGGCCTCCACATACATGCATATGTACCTCCATACCTACTTATGCCTCTCACATGGAAGCATACATGTACAGCACATGCATCATATCCACATTCACAAGAAAAATAAGCCAGGCAGTGGTGGCGCACACTTTAAATCCCAGCACTTGGGAGGCAGAGGCAGGCAGATTTGCCTGGTCTACAGAGTGAGTTCCAGGACAGCCAGGGCTACACAGAGAAAGAAACCCTGTCTCGAAAAACCAAAAAAGAAAAATAAAAAAGCAAGTTATTAGCTGGATGTGGAAGTTAACACCTATAATTTCAGCACTTGAGGTGCTGAATCAGAATTGCTGTGGGTTCCAGGTAAGCCTGGGATAAAAGTGAGACACTGTATCCAAAAAAAAAAAAAAAAAAAAAAAAACTCAAAAAAAAATTCCCCAAACCCAAGAACTCATAATTACAAGTGTTGATGGCAGAAGTTTATAATCCGGAGGCAGCCTGCTTGCTGACTAGTTGCTTAATAAGCACTAGTAAAGGTATCCTGGTGGGGCAACAGACGGAAAGGAGGTGGCTGGATGAGGAAAGAATGAGTATAAGGTTTGAGTATCTAGGAGACCAGATACATAGAATTGAAGATGGGAGAGAGGTGTCTGAGACTACTTTCAGAAGTTCAGGAAACTGCACATGGTGCCCCCTTTAGTCATGAATGGATGGTTGGGCGATAGTTGGGTAATTGTTAAGGTAAGGATTAGAGTTAGGTAGGGTTAGTGTTAGGGTTAGGGAAAAGGGAATGGTTAGTGTTAGTGTTAGGGTAAGTGTGAGGGAAGTATCAGGGGCTAGTTTTGTGTTTGGAATTGGTGTTTAGTAGGACAGTGGTATTGAGATAGTTAACAGGGGTAAGCTAAGGAGTAAAGGTAAGTGTAAGGTTAAGGTTAATAGTAGGGATGGGGGAGGGATAGGGGTCAGGTTGAGGTTAGGCATGCAGGTAGGGGTAGGTGTAAGGGAAGGTTTAGGGTAGGTATAGAGGAAGTAGGTGTATGTGTTGGAGTTGGAATTAGGGTTGGTCTGGTTTAGGGTAGGATATGGGTAAGGTAAGAGAAGAGGTAAGGGTAGGGATTGGGATTGGGGTTGGTGTATTGGAAATTGTTGCTTAAAAATGCTGAGACCTAGTTATTTCCAACTATTACCTTCCTTTTTGTTGCAACAAAGTACTTTGGAAGTAAAAGAGACTTGAGGTTTATTTCATTGTTGTTTTCAAGCTGGATTTCCTGGCCCATACCTGAGTTCCCAGCTTTTGGGAGGCCAAAGCAGAAAGATTGTTGCAAGTTCAAGACCAGTCTGGGCTACATAAGGAGACTGTGTTGCTATGGCAACTAATGTTCTGGTCAGATTTCTACCATTGTATATTTATTGTTAACTCCAGCTCCCTGCTTTTTGCTAAACTGATAACAATCATGTTACCACAGTTACATAATAGCTCTTTGTTCCTACCCATTCTGAGTGACTTGTAGCACATTTTGTGTGGTTAATTTTTCTGGTGGCATCTCTTGATTCTTGGAGTTTGTAGAAATTGATGTCTTAGTTCTGAGCTAGTCCCTTAGGATTTTCTTCTTGGGTTTTAAGTTAGGTTAAGTTAAGTTAAGTTAAGTTAAGTCAGTCACATCACCAATCAATCAAAATTTATCAGTTTTCTGTTTAACCTTATTTTGTTTGGTTTACTTTGCAGCCTTTATTCAGACTTAATTTTGTTTTTTTAAATCTCCTATTCCTCTCCTTTTCCTCTTCTTCTTACCCCACCCTCGATTGGACCTTGAAGATGTTGAATACATTTCTACCGTAGTCTCAAATTTTTATTTTTTGGCAGTAGTTTTGCAAGGAAGGAAATATTTTTAGCATAAAAGTGATCAGATAGAGGAATTTGGCTGGAACATAATTAGTCCCTTTCCTCAGTCTTACTCAACTTCCTAATTTAGTGCTCTAACCTTGAAATGTTTTGTGTGCCCATATGATGTCACAGGTAAAAAAAAAAAAATCACACTGTGAAATTTTGTCACGTACACAGAATTATTGAAAATTACCTTTAGAGTCTAGGTTTAAGGTATGTATGAAACATAAATGAATTTCATAGTTTAACTTGGCTCTCTTCTCCTAAGACATTTCTTTCTTTCTTTTTGTTATTTTTTTTTTTTTTCCCGAGACAGTGTTTTAAGTAGCCCAGGATGGCCTTGAACACAGCCAAGGAGTTACTATGAGTTTCTAGTTCTCCTGCCTACACCTCCTGAGGGGCTGATATAACAGATGTGTACCACCATGCTGTTTTTTGTGGAGTTAGGTAAAGAACCCAGGTATAACCTCTCAATTTTCTTACTGTTGGTGAAAAAGGAACATTAGCAGCTGAGAGACACTGGGTAATCAAAAACAAACAAACAAACAAACATACATACCGCGGAACTGGGCCAACCAATATACAATAAGGACTTGTTGACATTAGAATAGAAACCTGCAATAGTTTTAAGATGGGGATGTGGTTATGCTTATGTATCTACACAGCTACCAACAAACTTATAAAGATTAGATCTGACAATTAAACACCATCTAATACAACTGACTTTCCAAAGAGCCCCTGAATTTCCACTTCATCCAGAGCTTTGTGCAAGTGTTATATCAACTGAATTATATCCCCAGCTCTTCCCTTTGATATCCCATTGTTTATATATAAACATTACAAACTAGAAAAATCAAAATCTGATATACTTGTGATAAAAAGTGTTTTGGGTAAGAGATATCCCAACCGCAGTGGCCTTGCTGTTAACTCTTCAGAATCTGGTTCTTTTTTTTTGGGAACTTTGATTTGGACACTTGTAAAACTTTTCTGTCTCTTCTCCTTTTCCTTCCCCCTTTCTTTTGTTCTTTTCAAGATAGGATTTCTCTGTGTAGCCCTGACTACCCTGGAACTTACTCTGTAGACCAGGCTGGCCTCAGAACTTGGAGATACATTTGCTGCTGCTTCTCCATTGCTGGGATTAAAGGCATGTACCACCATTGCCTGACCATTCTTTTCTTTTTTTTTTCTCTTTTTGGTTTTTTTGAGACTGGGTTTCTCTGTGTAACACTGGCTGTCCTGAAACTCACTCTGTAGACCAGGCTGGCCTTGAACTCAGAAATCCACCTGCCTCTGCCTCCCAAGTGCTGGGATTAAAGGCGTGTGCCACCACTGCTGCCCACCTTTAAAAAATAGTTTAATGTATTTTAATAGCAAACTTACAGAAACAAAACAAAAGAGGCAACATAAGTGCATGTAGGACAACTCAGTTAAAAAAGTATAGTGAATGGATGTAATCTACTGTATGATAAAAATGCTAAAACACCATTTAGTTGCTATCAATAAGAAATTTACTTATTTTTTTTAAATACAAATGCTGGCATTGTCTAGAAGGTTTTAACAGGTTTATTTATTGTGGGAAAAGGGGCCGAAGTTGAGGAGACCTGGAGGCTTCCAGGCGGCAGGTCCCACATACAGGAGAAAGTCTAAGGTTCCAGAGGCTGGAAGCTTTGGCGACGGCAAAAGGGTTTATTGTCATGGCGGATGGTGGATGGATCTGGTTGTACCCCCATTGAAACTCAGGGCAGGCCTGGGTTAAGTAGGGAGGGAGAAAGGGGAGGTTCTGGGGGCAATGTTTAATTGGCTCCGCCCTCTGCCTTCATTAGAATGTAAATCTCTAGGACCTGAGGCCTGTAGTTACACCCTCTACCTGTGCACTTTGGGAGGGGCTGTAATGGCCTACAGGACTGAACCTTGTAGGTCCATGGAGATTAGACTGCTTGTCAGGACCCTGGGTTCTGGGTTGTGGCCGAACTCCAGGAACTCCAGCCGTTACTCCCTAGGAGCCTCGGATTCCAGGCCCATGCCCAGCCAAGAACCAAGATACCTTTCCAGTCCCACAATTTATAATTGTTATAAAGTTGAACTATTGAAATGTGTTCACTGAAACATTTTGCTTGCATAAATGCTTTACATCTTGTATTTATATTAAAAAAATTTACACATAAACAAAAATGGAGAAACTGATAATACCCGATTCTGTCCTCTGCGTTTCCACTGGTAATCATATACTTAGATACCCTTTGACCCCATGGAAAAAATATCTAACATTCAGAACTACTGATAACAGGAAAAGGAGAATTTTTCTTTTGAGAATGAAAAGTTTCCCCTCATATTGAACGGTTGAGCATGTACTCCAAGTATGCAGTATGCTAGCTGGATATCTTCTGGCATAATTGTTACATGTTTGTCATCGATAGCACATAGGTTGGTATCCTCAAAAAGGCCAACTCCCCCAAACATAATGATGACAAATTGTGGCATGGATGTGCAGAAAGGTGAGCATTTCCTCCCTGCTGATAGGAGTGTAATTGGGTACAGCCAGTTTGTAAGTCAGTGTGAAGGTCCTCAGAGACCGAGGAATAGATCTGCCACATTTTATGGCATACACTTGACATGATGTATGTTCTCATACAACTGTGTTTTTTACAGAATGTATTTTCATTCATATTTTTAATAAAGTCACTAGGAGATATTTTGAACTTACACAAAAAGAGCCAACCAGATAGGCCTCACTTGCCTCTTGCAAAACACCGATAGCTACACTCTGGGAGCACACATCTGTTTTGAAGTCCTGAGCAGTTTGTTTTGCACCAGACACTGAAGACAGAAGTTAAGTGGACTTCTGTTAGTATCTTTTCATAGAGCAGCACAGTATCAGCCCTGTAACGATGAAGTTTCTTCATCTCCCCTAGGGGTGCTCTCTTGTGAGGGGCTTTTGTACTTAGTTGTTTCCTGGGTGCTTTACCAACGATAGATATATGGATAGTCTTTGAAGGAGCCATGGTATGGGCATCTCTTTACTCAGCCTCCTTTGGCTGGAGCTCTGTGACAGAAAGGTGGCACTGGCATTAGAGTGCCAGCTTGCTTTCTATAGAACTCTGGACCACCAGTTTAGGGATGGCACCACCTACAATGAGTTGCCCCCCTCCCATCAATCACTAAGAACATGCCCCACGGGCCAGTCTTATGGAGATATTTTCTCAGGTTTAGTTCCCTTTTCTCCAGCTTGTCTCAGTTTGACCAGAATATCAACTGTTACCCATGTTTGGTGCTATGTGTACCTTTTCCATCTGAAACCTTAAGCCTATCTTCAAGGTAAAGAATTAAAGTATTAAATTAAAAATACTTGATTCTCTATTTGTACCTTTTCTTTTTCAAGAATCCTTTTTTTTTTCGAGACAGGGTTTCTCTGTATAGCCCTGGCTGTCCTGGAACTCACTCTATAGACCAGGCTGGCCTCGAACTCAGAAATCCACTTGTCTCTGCCTCCCAAGTGCTGGGATTAAAGGCATGAGCCACCACTGCCCGGCAAGAATTCTGTTTTTGAAGATTAGTTTCTACATTTTCCAGTTTTGTTCTCATTTATAATTTCCTTTCTTTGGATTTTTATTCCAAATAAGCTTCCTCCCGTGGTCTTCTAGCCCTATCAGTTGCTGCTGGTTATTGCTGCTGTCCTTAATGAATGGTTTATTTTGACTCATTATTTGTGGGTTACATTCCACTGTGGCCCTGAAGTCATGGAGGGGGAAGTGTGATGCAGCTGGTCACTGGCAACTATGGTTAGAAAGTGGAGACAGATGAATGCCGGTGCTCAGCCGCCTTCTGTCTTTTCTTCCTCTGATTCAGTCTGGGACTCCAGTCCACGGGATGACATTTCTACCGGTGTTTCAACTTCTCTGGAGACACCCCTAGAGACACGCCCACAAGTGTGTTTCACAGTCCTACTAAGCAGGACTTTGGGCATGGTGAGGAGAGGTAGTAATAAACACACATTTAGGTCACTCAAGAGAATTTCATTAAGAATTTATGGAGTTTACACTGAGACAATTCTCCGAGTATTGTGCCTAGTTACTTCCTCTTGACATGGGATGGTCTTTGCCATCTGCAGCTCTATTATATGCTGGATCTAGACAAACATGGCATCTAAATTTCCTAGTTGGCCTGGCCTTTTGATTAAAGCATTAATAGACATTGGGTAGGGGTGATAGCAATTCTCTCTCTTTTTTGCAGAAAACAAAAAGCCAGGTAAAGGTTCCAAAGGTTGTAAGAAGGTAAGTGGGCCTTTTCTACCACTCTGTATGGCTGTGGGAGAGTTACCTGAATATCTGAAGTTTTTGCGAAAGCCATATACTGCTTGTGCTTGGTTTACTTGTAAGGGATTATTGCCATGCCTATGTACTTATGTAGTGGTGGGTATTGAGCCATACTGGGCCTTGAGCATACTGGGCAAGTGTTCTACCACTGAGCCACACATCCTTAGCCCAAAATTTGTATTTGGCCAGTTCTTAGAGCTTGTTGTTCTGGGTCCCAAGACCTCATTTTGGGAGCTGTTTGTCAAGAAAGGTTTCTCTTTGGCCTTGTGAAACCTTCCTGGCTGCCCCTGTCCCTCCCACTTTCCTCTCAGTTCCTGCCTGGTTAGTAGAGAAGGGCCTCAGCCTAGCCAGACAGCAGATTTCAACCCTCATCCAGACCATCTTCCCTGCTTCTCTGGTGGAGGTGTTGCCATGGATTCATTAACTGTGATTAATTTTTCTTTTCTTGCTTGGCAACCAGCCGCAAGGCAAAATGGGAAGAAAGTAAGCTCCAGACCATCATCATCTACTCCCCAGATTGTTCATGGCAATGACCACGCCAGTCGCGAGGCTGAACTAAAGAAGAAAAGGGTGAGCCTTTTGTCTTTGGGGAGTGATGGCCTGGCTTGAATCACAGATCTACATAGTATTGGGCAGAAGGGCAATTGCTCTTCGTGGTTGGGTTGGGGAGAGTAAGGCAGGTCGCCTTGAGACTGGTTTTAATTTTCTCATTTGCTCACTTCATTCTGCCCTCCCAGTTCATTGTTGTCTGCCTTATGTTCCCAGTGGCCCACTGAAACCTCTGCTGCTGGCCTCTCCTCTATACCTCTTGTGTCACATTCGCTACTGTGCGTTCAATAGAGCACTCTCATGTTGTCTTCATCATTTCCCACTCCTCTGAGTGTTTGGATGACTCCTTCCTCTGTGCCTTTTTCAGTCTTTTGCTGCTTTTTTTCTTGTTTCCTTGATTGGGGCAGGATCTTGCTTTGTTGCACAAGCTGGTCTTGAATGCTTGGGTGTGTGAAATCCTTCTACCTCAAACCCAGGGTAGCTGTGGTACAAGTATGTGCCAGTGTGGCAGCTCCTTCTTTCTGCCCAATACGTCCTATGACCTTGTCCTTGTTTGGACTTCAGTGTTTTCCTCTCAGAGTGCTTTTCTCTCTGCTTCGCAGATACTCTTTTTAGTTTTCATTCTTTTATTATTTTTATTTTTTAATAATTATTTTTTCAAGACTGAGTTTCTTTGTATAACAGCCCTGACTGGGATGGAACTCACTCTATAGACCAATCTGGTCTTGTGCTCATAGAGGTCTACTTGCCTCTGTTTCCTGAGAGCTGGGATTAAAGGTGTGCACCACCATCACTTGGCACTTTTAGTAATTTTTAAAATATACTGTTTTTTTTTAATTTGTGGTGGAGGTGATGGTGGGAGGGGGGCAAATGCAAGCTTGAACATGCCATGGTCCATATGTAGAGGTTAGAGTACAACCTATGGCAATTGGTTCTCTCTTTCCAGTATACATTCTAGGGATTGAACTTAGATTGTCAGGCTTGAATGGCAAGCCTTTGTACCCATGGAGCCATCTTGCTAGCCTCCGCCCCCTTTTAATTTTTAGACTTGCTTGAATGATATAGGGTTTTGCTATGTACATTGTCTGGCTTGGTAGCCTAGAGGTCACTATGTGGTCCTGGCTGGCCTTGATCTAATAATGGCAATTCTCCTGCCTCAACCTTTCAAGTTGCTGGATTTAGAGTTGTGTGCCACTATACCCTGCTCTTTTAATTTTTCTCTGCCACTCTCCTTCCCTTAGTCTCTACATTTTTCTTGAATATTTTTGCTTTCCTATCTGTCCTTTTCCCTCTATCCCTACTTCTTCCTTCCTGTGTCCTACAGACCTACTCAGATCCAGTCACAGTATGTGCTTATTTGGTAGGTCGAGGAGTTGAGGGAGAAGCAGCAGGTTGCCCGGGAGCAAGAGAGACAGAGACACAGGACCATGGAGAGCTATTGTCAGGATGTCCTGAAACGTCAGCAGGAGTTTGAACAAAAGGTAAGAGAGCAGTTGTTGTTGCTGGGATTGGAGTAGAAATTGCTGTTCTGCTGTAAAGGAAGAAATAGCTACATAGTGACACTTTGTCTCAAGGAGGGGAAAAGAGAAAAAGGACAGGAAAAAACTCAGGAGAGGAAAGGGATGAGTACAGAGAAGGAAAACAACTGGTAGAGGTAAGGGAAGAGGGAGGGAGGGGGCCGTTTGCATCAGATGTGCCCACAGATGTGGAGAATGTCTTTCCTAAGTTTGAGCCTAAAGATGTTTTTTTTTTTTTTGTTTTTGTTTTTGTTTTTGTTTTTCAGGACAGGGTTTCTCTGTGTAGCCTGGGCTGTCCTGGAACTCACTCTGTAGACCAGGCTGGCCTTGAACTCAGAAATCCGCCTGCCTCTGCCTCCCAAGTGCTGGATTAAAGGCGTGCGCCACCACCACCCGGCGAGCCTAAAGATGGAATGGCATGGGACTAGGGAGCAGGAGAGGTATATCTAGGGATGTGACAGGAGGGAGCATAGGAAGGGAGGATTGAGAGACAAAGGAGTGTCTCACCCTCCTTATGGATGTCTTTGCCTTTCTGGCATTTGTCATCTTGAAAACACAATGTACACTTGCAGCTCCCGTGCCCTCCATGACTTGCAGTAAAGGATTTCTTTCCTGGTCCCATGTCCCTCATGCATTATTTTTCACACTTTCTAATTGTTTCTCCCCTAATCCCCTTGTGACCAAATAGGCCTCTGTCTAGTGCTCACATGGAGTCAGTTCTGTCTTTCCACTGTGGTGCTAGGGATTGAACTCAGATTATCAGATGTCACAGCGAGTTCCTTTAGTGGCTGAGCCATCCAGTTGGCACAGTCAGTGCTACTTTCAGGTGGTCAGGGACTCGCCTGTATCCTCAAGCTTTCTATGGTTTCCAAAAGCCTTGTTCTGCTGCATCCTCCCTCCTTCCTTGTCTTCACTTCTTTCTTCTCCCTCCCTACTTGGCCCTGTGTCCCCTAGGCTATTCTCTCTCTTTTTTCTTTTTCAGGAGGAAGTTTTGCAGGAATTAAATATGTTTCCTCAGTTGGATGATGAGGCCACAAGGAAGGCCTATTACAAGGAATTCAGGAAGGTAGGAGGATCCATTTTCCCTTTTTTTTTTTAGATAAGATCTTATTCTTTAGCCTAGGCTAACCTAGAACTCACTAGATCCCAACCTGTCCTCGAACTCCTTGCAATCCTTCTGCATCTTCAAGTGCTGGGATTATATGCTTGCGTTGTATAACAAGTATCCATTTCTTAAAGCCCTTTGGTGAGGACCCCAGTTTATTTCCATTTCTTCTTTTTTTTCCTGAGATGGAGACTATGACCCCATCTATTCTCAACCTTCTTCCCCTGTATTCTCTGTCTTGCAGGTGGTAGAGTACTCTGATGTGATTCTGGAAGTCCTAGATGCTAGAGATCCATTGGGCTGCCGTTGTTTCCAGATGGAGGAGACTGTCCTTCGGGCAGAAGGCAACAAGAAGCTGGTCTTGGTCTTGAATAAGATAGGTAGGTTTTGGAAGGGTTGGGTAAGGCAGGGAAAGGTTAAGCTAAGGCTAGTTCAGATTAGGTTCTGAGACCCAGCCACTCAGTGGCATCCAGAATAGTCATTCATACTAGGAATTGTTCAAATTTCCAAAGCCAGAAATATCGTCCAATATACACACAGACATACACAGAATATAACATGGGTTGCGGGGGGGGGGTGTAGAGTCTGAACCTGTCTACCTTTTAGCTCCCTTTCCTTGCAAATTTGAGCTAGTTCAATGGCTGGTCATTCTTACAGACCTGTCCCCACAGACTGGAACTCAAAGATTGGGGCAATGGCTTTTCTTGACACTTAGCTTGCCTAGAATGATTGGGAAAGGGAATGGGAATGAAATAATTGTTCACCTTGACATGAAATGGGGTGGCTGGGACAAAACCACTTCTTTACATATTTTCTTGAAGAGAATAAACCTCAGGGATGGCCAACTGGGCCTGTAGATCAGATTGTCCTTTGTAATTCCATCCTGGGGACTAGGCAGGGTCAGTTAGGGCAAGAGGAGAAATCTGTTAGTAGAAGGTGGACCTAGACATGGGTGTGTGGCTTAGGAGAAGCCATCTAAGTAACCATCTTACAAGTTGTGGCTGTTTCTTATTTTCCAAGACCTAGTTCCCAAGGAGATTGTGGAAAAGTGGCTGGAATACCTTCGCAATGAACTGCCAACTGTGGCTTTCAAGGCCAGCACCCAGCATCATCAGGTTAAAAACTTGGTAAGCTTTGAGTTAGGGTGTCTGACCTCTTTCATTGTGGTTTGGGGCCAAGGTTGTAGGTGTTAAGATTTGGATTGGGCTTCTAACTTTGAGGTATTTTCTCTAGTGGGTGACTTGTTAATTTTTATTTCAACTTCTTCCTGTGTTATTGCCCTTCAGAAAGCATGCTTTTTTCCACCTGTGAGGATGTAATAATGCATGCTATCTATAGGAGATCTGGAAAATAGAGTTAACTACTTCCTAACTCTTCAAAGAATATCCATTTTCCCCCCTCTTTAAAACAAGACATAGGAGGTTGGAGAGATGATGGCTCAGCAGTTAAGAGTTCTTTCTGTTCTTCCATAGGATCCAGGTTCAGTACCCAGTATCCACATGGTGCTCACAGCCATCTGGAACTCCAGTTCTAGTTTTTGGACGTCTCCAGATAATAGGCATGCATGTGGCACACAGGCATACGTACATGCAAAATGCTCATAAACATAAAAATAATAAATCTTTTTTGTTTTGTTTTGTTTTTCTGAGGCAGGTTTCCTTGGGTAGCCTTGGCCGTCCTGGAACTCGTTGGACCAGGCTGACCTTAAAGTTAAAGATCCTTCTCTGCATACTGAGTGCTGGGATTAAAGGTGTATGCCACAATCACAATTTTAATAAATAAATAAATCTTGAAAAATATCACACCAAAGCCAGGTTGTTGTGGCTCATGCCTTTAATCCCAGAAATCTGGAGGCAGAGTCAGGTAGATCTCTGAGTTTGAGGCTAGTTGGGTGTACAGAGCAAGTTACATTTCAAGGAGATACATGCAAGTGGATTAATAAAAATACTACTTAAATAATAATGAAAATTGAAAAATAGGGTCTCAGTGGTAAAATGTCAGAGCAAGATGCACTATTCTTTTTTTGCAGTGCTGGGAATGGATCTCAGAGCATCTTGCTCTGACATTTTACCACTGAGACCCTATTTTTCAATTTTCATTATTATTTAAGTAGTATTTTTATTAATCCACTTGCATGTATCTCCTTGAAATGTGGACAAGTGTTAATGTGGGCTAAGTACTGGCTAATTGTGTGACTGGGTCATTTATTGGACTTACGCTTTTGATATTTTCTTGGACACTGACAAATGATTCTTTATCATAGCTATGCCAGTTAATCCTCCTTCCACTTTGGTTGATGGGTATGTGAAGAGAACCTCTTTTCCTACACTCTTGCAAATATAAGGTGTCTCACTTACAATTTTGTGGCTCCCTGCTTCCCTACCATCAAAACTAAAAGTAGGATAGTTGGGATGGCCTTGTCCTGTGTGAAGGGTCAAGGGAGCTTTGGGCCCCTCACCCTTTCATTCAGCACAGGCAGAGAAGTCATATATGCATATGAGACACTAAGGCCCCAGGAAGGAAAATAGACTTTTCCTCATAGACCTGTGAGTGAGAGAGGTAGAAATGAAACCTGTTTTGCCTCAAGCTGGGATGTCTTCATGCGTCTGCTGTGAGAGTCAAAAGCCATGCATGTTGAGTTCGAAGCAGGGATAGAGGAAGTTGGAGACATACAGACAACAGCAACTGGAAACCAAGAAGAGCTGGGCAGGAGTCGACGTGATAAGCAACCAAGCTTAGCAATCCCAGGGTGGTTCTGAGTATTCCACTGCAGGTTGGAAATTTGGGCTCAGATTCCTTCTCTTCCTTGATGCACATTTTTGTAATATTCCCCATTTTCAGACTCGGTGTACAGTTCCAGTGGACCAGGCCTCTGAGGCACTGTTGAGAAGCAAAGCCTGCTTTGGAGCTGAAAACCTCATGAGGGTCCTGGGAACTACTGTCGCCTGGGAGAAGTGCGTGGCCACATTCGTGTAGGTGTTGTAGGTAAGGCTGGGTGAATGAGGCCCAGGGCCCAGGCTCCTTCCTTGGGCAGTGACTTCATTGAGGGAAAGGGTTTGGAATTTTGTGAAGCTTCTTTGGGGAAGACAGGAAGAGTTCCAGAGTGGTTTTGCATTTGCAATTTGGCTAGTGGGATATGGGAAGGCATATTCAGATTCAACACTGTTAGAACCAAATACTTGATACTAAACACTGCAGGCTGTCAGAGCTGTGGGAGGGAAGCGTGATCCACCAGCCTCTTCCAGGCGGTGAGGCAGAACAGTGAGATCCGCAAAAAGAAACAAGGGGGAACTGTGGCTTAAGCCTGGGTCTTTCTGAAACCCAAGTACTGTAGGAGGAGATGAAAGGGAGTGGGAAAATTGAGAGGCAGGGAAAGATCATCAGAAACGGACAGTGTCTCAGCCTGAGACACTGAAGAGAACTGTATAGACTGTAGCTATACACCACACTCTTTTTTGTTTATGTTTTGTTTTTCGAGACAGGGTTTCTCTGTGTAGCCTTGGCTGTCCTGGAACCCACTCTGTATACCAGGCTGGCTTTGAACTCAGAAATCCGCCTGGCTCTGCCTCCCAAGTGCTGGGATTAAAGGCTTGTGCCATCACTGCCAGACACGCCACACTCTTGAATAGACAACAGAAGACAAAAAAGAACAAGAAGGCCAGATTGTGAAGTTGGTGGATAATGAAAAAGACAAATTTAAGTTGCAGTCATAACAAGAATGAAGGAGATATCACCCCAAAGAAGTGCTAAAAAGGGACATTAAAAACTATTATGTGGCCAGGCTTGCTGACCCAGACCTAGTGTGTTAGCTGCTTTAGAAGGCCAAACGTTTGAGTTCAAGGCCATCCTCAGAGAACTTAGTGAGACCTTGTTTCATAAAAAAGTAAAAGAGCTTGGAGTATTGCTCAGTGGTGGAGGACTTCCCATAGTATTTGTGACACCCTGGGTTCAGTCCCCAGTGTTAAAAACAACAGGAGATAAATAAAGTGTGTACAGACACATGTAGGGGGTTGGTGGGTGAAGAAGAGACACTTGGGGTATGTATTTGTGTAGATATGCATGTCTACAGGAATGTAGACAATTTGAATGAAAGAGATAGATATAGACACAGGAACATATAACATAGGTCTACACACACATACAGATCCTGAAGAACATATAAATGCCCATGCATGTTGTCATGTACAGGCCCCTAAGGGACACATCTGCAGGCACAGACAGACTCAGAGGCAAAACATGTAGACCAAGTTCTGCCACACTCACTGTCTCTGCTGACCCAAAGCAAATGAAGCCACAGGGATACCACATGTGCCCAGATCCACTGTAACTCTCTGATAAAACCTAGAATCGTGGAGAAGCAAACAGAGATGCCTGTGATAAGACAGAAATGTTTGTATAGTGAGAATTAAAGACACAGGGAGGCACACAAAGAAAAACAAGGCCATAATGAAACACGAATGGGGACACATCTATAGACAAACTCCAGAGAGAAGGAACAGAGCAGCCATGTGGTCAGAAGTGCAATGGATGGAGTGGAGAGAATCAGAAAAGATAAGTGTCTAGAATGAGAAAGACCATTTTAGATACCCTCAGAAACAGCTGTAAGAGCAGTAGAGAGGTCTAACACAAGGGAAAAGTGGTCACATTTGAAATGAAAAGGACCAGGAGACACATAGAGATGTATAGACTTCCAAGTACCTACCACAGATCTTCCTGGGCACACGTGTAAGAGAGTAGTGCATACTGGTAAACTTCAGTACCCTTAGAGGACAGTGAGAATGATATCCAGTGAGGCAAAACTCACAAAGCCCAGATTGAAAGCAGTGCACAGGTGCTCAGATACAAAGATTCCACAGGCGAAGACAGCTGTGCAGAGAGGGGGGCATCTGGCGAGTAGTCCCTTCTCCCAGGGAATTAAAAGTTGGAACAGGTGGGTCTATTTCAACACTTGCTATCCACCTTCTGTTAGGTCATGTCTATGAGGCCTTATGTGGAGGGCCCCTCCAGTCTGGTTGTGGTGGGAGGTGACTGCACATCTAGAGAGAGGACCATGTATGCCTAGAATACTGACAAATAGAACTAGAAAGACCTTTAGAGGCTCCGCCAGGGTCTCGGCCGGGAAGACCGGAGTATACTTGGGCTCATCCATGCCTGGTTACTGCCTCTGCCAGGCCTGTTCTCAAGCAGGCTGGCCTGAATTCCTGCGAGCACTTTCTGCCCTGAGTATTCTACTTCTACTTTGCAGGCCTTCCCAATGTGGGGAAAAGCAGTCTGATCAATAGCCTGAAGCGCAGCCGTGCGTGTAGTGTGGGAGCTGTTCCTGGTGTCACAAAGTAAGATCTGCTCACTGCTCCACTTCAGAAATCCTTGACATTATCATGCCATCCTAGTTCACATGTCTTCAGCCCCTGCCCTATTTCCTAATTGTGGACTATCCTCTGATTCATACCCTGCGTTTAGGAATCCTACTAATAGCCCTCATTTACCTGGCTCATCCCAGGTGCCCTGCTGGGTCCTTCCTAACAACTACAAATAGCTCTGTTGCTTAGATGAAGTAGCGGAGACCCAGAGAGTCAGAAACTTGTCTGAGATCCTGCAGGTAAGTCCCCAGTATAAGAGAGTAAATTTTAGAATTAGCCTTGGGTCTGTAGCACCTCCCCCCTCCCTGGCCCTACATCTTTCTACTTCACCTCAGACTTGCATACCCTCCCCTCTTTTCTTTGATCTCCCTCCAACACCCCCCCCTCTCCCCCAACATTTGTGACTTGATAGCATATACAGCTGTCCCTTGTTTTTTCTCTAGATTCATGCAGGAGGTCTACCTAGACAAGTTTATCAGGCTGCTGGATGCACCAGGCATTGTCCCAGGACCCAATTCAGAGGTGGGCACCATCCTGCGTAATTGCATCCATGTGCAGAAGCTGGCAGACCCTGTGACCCCAGTGGAGACCATCCTTCAGCGCTGCAACCTGGAGGAGGTATAGAGAAGGGTCCTCAGTGGATGCATGCCGTATCCTACTACTTCACAGGTCCTTCACTCCTTCTCATGGCTTTTCTTCTTCATTTTGCTAGATTTCCAACTATTATGGCGTATCTGGATTCCAGACGACTGAGCACTTTCTAACTGCAGTCGCCCATCGCCTGGGAAAGAAGAAGAAGGGAGGTGTATATAGTCAAGAACAGGCTGCCAAAGCTGTGCTGGCTGACTGGGTGAGGTAAGGAAGGGCTTGAGTAGGAGGTGGTGTTTATTGATGCTAGTAGGACAGCCTGACTTCCTGGGTCCCAAGGTAGGGGACAGCCAAAGAACTGGTCATGCCTTGGTCAGCATTCTGTGCCTAGTGGTTATTCAGCAGTTCAACACAGTGTTGAGATGCTGTTGTCTGGACTTTCTTGTCCTGCGTCCTCTTTTGGTAAGTTATTTGTTCTCAGTGACATCACCAGCAACCCCTCCTTATCTCCCAATACAGTGGGAAGATCAGCTTCTATACACCACCACCGCCCACTCATACTCTGCCCACCCATCTCAGTGCTGAGATTGTTAAGGAGATGACTGAGGTCTTTGATATAGAAGATACTGAGCATGCCAATGAAGACACCATGGAATGTAAGTGTGGATGGGTGGGGGTACCTGTTTTGTCCTGATAGAGCCCAGACCTAATGTCAGAGCACACATTTGATCTCCCCTTCCCTGGGGCTACTTGGGATTTGGTATTAAAATTTATTTATTGTCCTGCAACATAAAAAATTCTTGTTTGGGCTGTGAGGGTATGGGTAGGGGTGGTGGTTGTGAACTTTTGGGAGATTGACTGAATAACTGGAACCCTTTTAGGTTCTCTATAAGGAGGCTCCAGTTCTTGTGGGTTGAAACATCCCTTTAAAAAGCTTGTGTGTGTGTGTGTGTGTGTGATTTTTGAGACAAGTCTCCGTATGTAGTCCTTGGCTGGTCTATGACTCACTATGTAGACCAGGCTGGCCATAAACTACCTCTGCCTCCAACTGCTGGGATTAAAGGCTCAAAAATGGTTGTGTGTGTTTACATGGGCCTGTAATTGCAGCCAAACAACTGAATCAAACAACTAAATGGTCCTTCGCTCTAGTCTCCCCCCCATTGCTCCAGGCTTGAAAAAATGATGTTGAGGATTAAATCCAGGGCCTTGTGTTTACTATTAAAGCACTCCACCACTGAGCTACACCCACAGGTGTTCTAGGCATTTTAGACAGGATTTTACTATGTATGTAGCTTTAAGTGATCTAGTGTTCACTGTACAGCCCAGGCTGACTTTGGACTTAGATAATTCTCTCCCATCATGCTTCTGAGTACCACTCACTGTACCTGGCTGCTCTACGGTCTTCTCAGCTTTCTTAGATTTTTTTTTTTTTTTTTTACCACCCCCATTGGTTAGTAAGATATCCTAGTGAAAAAAGACTATATTTACTGGATGTGGTAGAACATACCTTTTAATCCCACTACCTGAGAGGCAGTAGCAGGTGATCTCTATGAGTTCCAGGCTAGCCAGAGCTTCATACTGAGACCCATGTTAAAAAGTGTCATCTGAAAGGCGCATAGACAATGGTAGCTTTCCTGTCCTGTTGTCTTAAATTCCTCAGCAGAGTAGTGAGGTGGTTCTAAGTGTGGACTACCTGCATTTAAATACATTTAAATTTTGTTTCTCATTAGTTGTATGATATTGAGCAAGTCTGTTCACTTCACTTTGTCTCTGTGATACCATTTATAAAATAAGAACAATAATACCCGTTCCAGAAAGGTATTGTGTAGATTTACCTAATTTGTAAATGAGGGCCAGGGGTATAGCTTAGTGGTATAACTCATGCTTAGTATTCACAAGGCCCTGTTTCAACCCTCAGCACTAGAAAAGAGTAAAGCGCATACAACAGTAGAGCCTGGCGTATAGTACATCAGTGCTCTGTAGATGCTCTCTGGGGGATATGGAGGTGTGACTTCCCAAAACTGGTGAATAGGTTTCTGCTCTTACACACTACTATCTGTAGTCCTGGCCTGTGCCTGTTGTTAGCATTCTGTCTAAACTCCACCCCCACAGTTACCTGGCAACAGCCAGGTAGGTATGGCTCACTATAAAGGGGCTGCTTGCCCCTCCTCTCTCTCTTGATCTCCTGCTGTTTCTCTCTTGTCTTCTTGCTCTCCCTCTGTCCCCTCTCATCTTTCCCCTTCCCTTCCCACTCTCTCCATGTGCTCATGACTGCCCCCCCTCTGCCTCTCTCTGCCTCTACTACCCTCTTAACTCCTCTTCCATGCCCTGAGAATAAACTCTATTCTATACTATACTGTCATGTGGCTGTGGCTGGTCTCAGGGGAAGGGATGCCTCAGGGATCCCCTTCCCTAAACCTTAATACCACCCACAGAACATATCCCCTATCTCTTTATCTTTATATTTATATAAACACATCACCTGTGGTTCCTACTTCATTCTCTACTCTGTCCAGGACTGTCTGGTCACATGTTTGGAAACAGTTGAGAAAGCACTGTTTGTTTGACCTGCAGTCCTATTTCTGTTGAAGGCCAGTCATTTCCTTCTGTGGGTGCTCTAAAGTCCTGGATTATATACAAATGTGGACAAGAAGATTTGCCTGCCTTCTAGTTTATTTCATGTGTGGCTTGAGTCAAGCTAGCCTGCTTGATGAATTTTAATTTCTGATTCTGTCAAGTGGGCAGTTGAGAGGGATTTGCAATTATGTTTTAATGGTGATGCTTGAGCCTGGATTTTTTAAGGGCAAGAGGAGTGTCATCACTGTAGGGAGAAGATGAGGGTGGGAAAGAGGTTATGGGTAAAAAGTATTTGAAGGAGTTGGTCCTAGTGTGCCATGTTGAAGAGGGAGCAGGAATGAAGGCATTCAGTAAAGTAGGTAGGATAAAGTTGGTAGAGGTGAGATCTGAGGGTGGTGTGGCACAAAGCCATAGGGATGGCTGAGGGTTGCATTGGAAGCCACTTCCAGGCAAGGGGCAAGAGGACAGAGGCCTGGTTCTAGGAAGAAATCCTCTCGGCTGTCTTTATTACATTTTAGCCAGAGTATAGGAGATGCCTTCTGCCTGTTTTTCTCTTAATCCTATGAGTAAGAGTTGTGGAATTCCCATTTCTCACATGAGCAAGCTGAAGTTTTAAGGCTAACTCCCAGCAGGCAAGTGTCCTATAATATTCATGCCTTTGTTCTGTTTTATTTTGAGACAGGGTCTCCCTATATATAGCCCAGGCTGGTCTTGACCACATGGTCCTCCTGCTTTACCCTCCTGAGTGCTGAGATTACAGGTATGCACCACCTGGATTTACTAGTCATGTTTTTAAATATTTGTTATGTAGCTGCTAGGCAGAAACAACCTCACCCACTCCCACGCCTCTGGTGGCACCCTCATGTCCTTTCTGTTGAGACCTAACCAGAGGGCTGCCAGCAAGGAGGAGCCAGAATTCTAACAGTGGTGTTTGTGTTACAGGCTTAGCCGTGGGAGAATCCGATGAGCTGTTGGGTGACATGGACCCAAAAGAAATGGAGGTCAGGTGGCTCCATTCTCCACTGGTGAAAATAGCAGATGCCATTGAAAATAAATCCACCGTGTATAAGGTATCTCTGCACATATTCATGGCAGCTGTCTCATGCACAGGGTTCTGGGAAGGAGTCAGTTCCTTCTGTGTATCTCCCCAGGGGTGTCGAGGTATGAGTCGCTCCCATACTTCCTATGAACTTGTAGATGCTTGACCTGGTGGTTTTTGGCCAGACAGTGACATGTCTAAGGAGCTCTTTCAAGCAAGATTTCCCAGCCCTGGTTCCAGTCCATAGCACAGGCATCACCACCTTACTCACCCAATTATTCAATTAGCAGGTGACTCCTTCCGTTGACTAGTATTCAGAATCCCATACACTGTTAGTCACCAAGTCCTATAGCTATTCCTTACCATATTTCTTGAGACATGGTCAGAATTTCTCATTTCTATGATTCCTGTAATCCTAGAGTATGCTTCTAGGTCTCACTTACCTGGACATATGCTCCATGGTTTCTTTTGTTGCTGTTTGAGACAGGGTCTCATGTAGCCAAGTCTGGCTTTGAACACCTGATCCCCCTGCCTCCCAACTCCTCAGTGCTGAGATTACAGGTATGCATCATCATGCCTGGCTATTCTGTGGTTCTAGTCTGAACCTGTCAGTTCCCCTGCTTAAATACCTTTCCTTGGCTTACTATACAACACCTTCATGGCATCATAGGATTCTGTTCTGTTGTTGTTATTATTTTCTTTTTTAAGACAGGGTTTCTCTGTGTAATAGCTCTGATGTAGACCAGGTTGGTCTCAGATTCACAGAGATCCACCTCCCTTTCCCTCTGCAAAAGGCATGCTCCTCCATTACTGGGCCACTCTGAGTTTTTCCAACATCTTTTTTTTTTTTTTAAGTCACCCATCTCTGCTCCTCCAAAGTTTTCATTTCAGACACATAGAGGGAGTGATTATGGGTGGGTAATAATAATATGAGAAGAGCCTGTATCTAAGTGCTCTAAACTGTACTACTCATTAGTTGGTCAGAGAACCCTTAAGCTCCATCTTGAAGCCTGAGTTCTCTGGGCTCATAACAGGGCTCAAAGAGATGGTATTTGGAGGAATTCCTAATGCTAGTAGGTGACTGGAGTGGATGTTGCAAAAGATGAATCTGGAGTCTGAGCACAGAATGCATACCTTAAGTTTGATTTTGACCCTTAAGGCAACAGAAAAGCATCGATGGTTGCCTGTTTCATTTCTGGGTCAAATCTCCTCTCTAGTTTTATGTATTGAAATAAAACATCTTAACTAGGTAACATATGCTTATTACTTAAAATTGAGAATGGACTGAAGGTTGCACAATGAAAAGTCTCCTATTTCTGTCCCCCACTCACTCTGTTCCCTCTTTGGAGACAGTCACTATTATCAGACTTTGGGATGTCCTTTCAGACCTATCTTGTATTTATTTAACACACACAACACACACACACACACACTAGTTTGAGATAACCATTTTTTAAATTTGAGACAAGGTAGCCTTGGCTGTTCTGGAACATGCTCTGTAGACCAGGCTGGCCTCAAACTCACAGAGATATCTACCTGCCACTACCTCCCAAGTGTTGGGATTAAAGGTGTGTGCACTCTATACCAGGCTGAGATAATTTTTTTTGTCAGTGCTGGGGATTGAACCCAGGGTCTCTTATATACTAGGCAAGCCTTTGACTACTGAGCCACATCCAGCCCCAAGTAACTATTTTAATTAAAATAGAGGAGGCTTTTCTCATTGTTCTGTACTTTACTTTAGTTCACTTACAATTTTTTTTTAGTGATTTCTTCAAGACCTTATTCTTCATGGTGACATAATATCTGGAAATATTTAACAACATGTCTTGTTGCCATGCCAGTGAATGAGAATAGTCATTCGGAAAGAAAGGGGTTCAGGTTGGCCAGGGAGGAAACTCACCTCTAGTCAGTATGCTGTAGAAGGTAAGGTGTGAGCATGTGTAGTGGCAGGGGTCACACTATTCCCATCTTCACATAGTGCTAGAAGTTTCCCATGCCTAAAAGAATCTACAAACCTGTCTATTTAAGGCTTCCTTCCAAAATAATATTTTTCACTGAGCCATAAACCCCTGAACATAGTATATTTCTTAGAAACTGACAGTAGTCTCCCATTTTTGTGCTACAAGTTCCAGATTCTATCCAAGGCCCTCAACAGACCTCCCCATTACACAACTCCCAAGAAATACTGTACGAATATGCTACCATGCCTGCCTACCTTGACAGGATCTTCATTGTGGAAATACTGTAGAGTGTACTTTCATAAACTAAGATGCTTATGGCAGGTCCCTGTCACATATGTGACCCATTGTTGCCTGAATCATGTTTATGTGGCTGTATACTTCCTTAGGTATGTGTATATTTATATTACATTGGTACATGATACATAGGAAATGCTCTGTTAATATTTGCTTTTACTAGTCACATGTACCTACCACACAGATACCCTTCATACTGCCCCGATGGGTAGACAACATGCTTTGGGTTAGGTTTAGCCTAGTTATTTACTGAAGGTGGAAGTAAGTCTAACATTTCTTTGTTCCCAGGTTTGTCCCATATAGCTGGGCCCAAAGTAGGTGTTAAAAGTACTACCTGAGTAAGGCCTAGAAGGGTTACTTGAACAAAGGATCATTATACTATCAGTTGTCACTAATCAAGTAAATACTTTTTTCTGTTTTTTTTTTTTTTTTGGGGGTGGGGGGGGGTGGGAAGACAGTCTCTGTAGCCCAAGCTAACTAGAATTCATCCATCTAGTCCAGGCTGGCCTTATGCTTATATCAATCCTGCCTCAGCCTCTTGACTGCTAAGATTACAGGTGTAAACCATCACTGCTTCCTTTCGTCTTTCAAATTCTTGTAAAAGCCTTGTAGCCAAGGTGGTAGCAGCATACACCTTTAAGCCTTCCCAGCACTCCAGAGGCAGAGGCAGCCGTATCTCTGTGAGTTCAAGGCCAGTCTACAGAGTGAGTTCCAGGATAGTCAGGGCTGATAAACAGAGAATCTGTTTTGAAAAACAACAAAATGCCTTGCAAGCTACCCACTGATCACCTTGTTGTACAGATGAACAAACTGAGGCTAATGGGCTCACTAAGCATCAGTTAGAATGTGGTGGAGACATAATTGGCTCCAGATTCCTTTTCACCCATCCCTATATTTGGTTTCTTTGTAGGAGTGTTTAGAGATCAAGACCCTACCATTATTATTTTTCTTCCCAGATTGGAAATCTCACTGGATATTGTACCAAACCAAACCGTAATCAGATGGGGTGGCCTAAACGCAATGTGGACCACCATTGTCCCCAAAATAACCGTGTAATAGAGGTCAGTTCTGTGGACCGCCGCCCGATGTTGCAGAGAATCCTGGAGACAGACCCACTTCAGCAAGGCCAGGCTCTGGCATCCGCCTTGAAGAATAAGAAAAAATTGCAGAAGCGTTCAGGTAGGTATGAGGAATGGTCACACCTGACCATTCCTGTGCTCTGGAAATTGGGGCTGATTGGGGCTAGGACTAAGGACTTTTTAATAAGCATCTCCATATGTCTATCTCCAGGGAAGAGTTGGAAAGATGGAGTTAGGAAACTCATGGACTGGCAAGTGGTTCTCAAGAGTTTTAGCTTGCATCAGTGTTACCTGAAGGGTTTGTTAAGGCAGAACTTTGGAGCCTACACTTGTAGAACCACTGGCCTTGTCTGTGTATCATGGTTCCACATTTCTTGGGAGCTTCCTGTCTGTTAGGTAGAATGCATACTATCATTTGTACTCTATAAATAGGCAGTGCTTCCAAAACCCAGAGGATACACAATAAAATCTCTTAAGGCTTCTTGTCATAGGCAGCTTGCCCTTCTTAAGCAGATATATGGAGAAGTCATACGTTCTGAGTTTTCCACACAAATGCTTGGCACTGAGCATACAGTTTTTGTTTCATAGTTTCTCCATCCTGAATCTTAGGCATATTTCCACATCACTATACAAAAGAATTTCATCTCTTTGTATTCATTGCAGTCCTTTGTGTAGTTGACCCTTTCAGGGTTTCAGGTTACTTATAGTAACCTCCATATCTGTGGCTTTTGTACTACAGATTCAATTAAGTGGAAATATAAAACATTTGGAAGAAATTGCATCTCTTAGGGGCTGGAAAGATGGCTCCATTGTTAAGAGCACTTGTTGCTCTTGCAGAGGACCCAGGTTTGGTTACTAGTACCCACATATGACTCAAAAGTGTCTGTAACTCCAGTTTTAGGACATCCAACTCTCCTTCTGACCTCTGCAGACACTCAGCTTATGGTTCACATACATATACATAAAATTTTTTTCAAGACAGGGTCTAACTGTATAGCCCTGGCTGTCCTAGAACTCACTGTGTAGATCAAGCTGGCCTCAAATTCACAGAGATCTGCCTGCCTCTGTCTCCTGAGTGCTAGGATTAAAGGCATGTGTTACTACACCTGCCTAAATACATATTTTAAAGTTAAAATAGGTGCAGGCTATGTTCCTTGTCATTATTTCTTGAATGACAGTATAGCAGTTGTTTCGTAGTATTTGTATTATATTGGGTGTGATAAGGAATCTTGTTATGCAGGAAGTTGTATGTAGGTTATATGAAGATACTACAGTATTTGTAGTAAAGCTATGGCTTTGTTATCCCCCATGGTTACTGAGCAGTAAAAAAACAGTTTTCAGAGCATTAATAAAAGTAAGTACTCTCATGCCTCAGTATCCATGGTTACAATATAAAAATGTGTTGGTTGACTCTGTCGTCTGTTCTTTTTAGCTAGGCCATATTTTATAGCTATCTTGTTCTGGCTCTACACTGAGTCCTGGGAATCCAAGGGTGACTTGCCCTTAAACTCTAAGTCTTGTTAGGGTGTAGAGAGGAGACAAAACAAACAGTGGCAGTGTAGAATAATTGCTCTGAGGGCACACACAAAAGCACTTCTAGGGAGCTTAGCCCAGCTTGAAGATAGGACCGATCAGCAGAGGGTTCCTGGAGAAGTCTCCCAGGACCAAGTGTATCTTGAAGATGAGACTTGAGTGGTAAGCATTCAAAGTTCAAAGCTAGTACTAGTGTGCAGTCCTTTACTGTGAGCGGTTGTTTGGGGGTGGGTAGGGGTAATGGAAGAGTGCTAAGTTCACACAGGAGAAGAAAGTTACTAGTTTAGTACTCAAAAGACACAAAAATACTTGGAATCCTTCGAGTCTGAAACCATGAGAAAGAAACTATGCTGGGATAATCACTTACAGGTGAATGGATCTCCCTGTGAGGTTGACAAGTTTAATGGCCCGTCTGTATTGTTGAATGTAGATGTGTAACTGAGCCAGTTGGGAGGTTGGTATGGGTCAAGTTAGTGATAAGCTGGCTATGGCAGGCCTGTTGGCTAAGCCAGATACCCGAAGATTGCCTGTATTTCTCCATCTACAGATAAAATCGCCACTAAGTTGTCTGACTCCATGATGTCTATGCTTGACCTCTCTGGCAACTCTGATGACTGTGCTGGTGACTGAGCAGCTGACCTTCCCTCATACTGCAAGTACTACTTCCTGTGGGACGGGAGAATCCAGATGCCTTTCCATTCTCCCTGATGTACTTACATAGTAGAACACCTCCATATCGTGTATCTTTTGCTGTAGTGCCCTCCATTCTTATCAAAAGTCTGCAGCTGCCAAACCCCAATACCCTCTACTTAATCCTTCCTGTCTTTGAAAGTGACTTTGTGTTTGTTTCGTGGTGCCAGGAATTGAATCTAATAGGTCCTCACACATGTTAGACAACCATTCTATTACCAAGCTATAGTATTATCATCATCACCACCCATCATTATCATTGGGGAGTCTGCTTACTCAGCCTCCAAGTACTGGGATTACAGGCTTTTGCCACCATTCCCAACTCCCACTGTATTTTACAAGGTAAATAAAATCAGTAAACTCTTGGCATGGTGGCAACGTACCTGTAACCCTGACACTTGGGAGACTGGAGCTAGGAGGACTCTAAGTTATGGGCCAGCCTAAACTATCTGGCAAGACCCTTTCTCAACAAAACAGCCCAAAATAAATAAGCAGAGTCCAACTGGGCATATACCTTTAATCCTAGCACTCTTGAGGCAGAGGTAGGTGAATCTCATGAGTTTCAGGCCAGCCTAGTGTACTGAGGAAGTTCCAGGACAGCCAGGGCTGCATAGAGAAATCCTGTCTCAAAAAATGAACAATAAAACAACAAAAAGAATTTGTAATTATTAAAAAAGCAAATAAGCAGAGTCTAACTGCTGATAGTGTACCTTGCATTCTAAATTCCTGTGTCCTACCCTGTGAGTTAGGCTGAAAAAGGTTAACCTCTTGGACAGGTAAATGCTTTCTAAGGCTAGACTGCTGAGAAACGTGGTGATGGTGGCAGTAGTGGCCGAAGTGATGGTTCTCCCTGCATGAGTGATGCTCTTCATTTTCATCACCCTACAAGATCTCAGTGCCAAGGGTCTTGCCTATGTATTTTCCAAATCAATAGGTAGGTCCTCATCTGGGTAGCGTAGGCGTAGAGGACAGTGGTGAGTCTTCTGCCTCTGAAGTGTCTGGGAATAAGGTAGAGGATGAGGAGTCTAGAAGGGGTATACCTATCATAGTAAGTTGGAAAGCTATTGGCTGCAGGATGTCCAGAAAATATAGACCATACCTGGTGTCTGGACGGCTAGGCATGAGCACAAACTATTAAACTCTGAGAATCCAGTTACCACCTTTAACCTTCAATATATCCTTATCAGGAAGGGGATAAGGCTCAGAAAGCTGACAGATTGTGCTCATGTCAACATGAAGTGGTAGTGTGCTAGGTTTAAAACTTGAATCGAACTCAAATCTTATGCTAGCCTTTTGGTTTGCATTATTTTGTCTTCTCAACAAAGGAGCATCACTCTGGTGTTTTCTGTTGTCATGTGTTTAAAATATATTTTCTCTACTCTGTTTTTAAAACAACAGTAGTATTTTATGAAAAATTAGGCTTTCTAAGTCTCTTTAAATGATGTCCAACTTAATTCACTGATCTCATCTTACGTTTTGGTAGACAAAAATGTATTAGAACCCAGCACTTGGGAGGCAGAGGCAGGCGGATTTCTGAGTTCGAGGCCACCCTGGTCTACCAAGTGAGATCCAGGACAGCCAGGGCTATACAGAGAAACCCTGTCTCGAAAAAACTAAAGAAAAAACTAAAAAAAAAAAAAAGAAATAAAAGCATCCAGATTCTTGGGAATATAGTCATGTCCAAATAAAATAGAACTAAAACCAGGTGGGTGGCTCACGCCAGTACTCTGAGCACTCAGAATGCTGAGGCAGGAAATGGCTGTAAGCTGAGTCCAGCCTGGGCTGCAGAGCAAGAGGCAGTCTCAAAGCAAAACCAAGTAATGTGGGACTCTAGATATTCTTTTTTTTTTTTTTTTTTTTGGTTTTTCGAGACAGGGTTTCTCTGTGTAGCCCTGGCTGTCCTGGAGCTCACTCTGTAGACCAGGCTGGCCTCGAACTCGAACTCAGAAATCCGCCTGCCTCTGCCTCCCACGTGCTGGGATTAAAGGCGTGCGCCACCACCGCCCGGCTGACTCTAGATATTCTAACGTGAGTGTATCTCAAGGTGGAGGGTAGCATGTGCATGCACAGAGGGAGGGTCTTCTCCGTATAACCCAGTGTGGTCCTGAACTTTTTAGCCCCCTGACTAGTTTCCCAAGTGCTGAGATTGCAGGTGTTTGCTCTCATGCCTAGCTACTTCTTTATTCTTAAAACAATTTCTTGGGTCTTTACTCTGCCTTAAAAAATCATATTTATACAATAAATCTCATCCTTTATGATTTTAAGTTCCGTAAGTTTGGACACCTTTGAACAGCGGTGGTCTGCAACCATAATCGAGATAGAGAATTTTTGTGACATTTTCCCCAAACTTACTGTGTCCCCTTGTAGTATAGTCCTGCCCCCATCCTCAGATCCTAGCAGGCACAGACCTTTTTCCTGTTCCTTAGTATGAATGTCATAAGTCACACAGGGACTTATTTTATGGCATTAAGCTTTTAGCTTTTTCCTTTCAAACCTTACATTCAAGTTAGATGCAGTTGTATAAGCTCTGATAAATGGATAAAGATGAGTAATCATTAACATATAGGACAGAAGAATTCTATTAGCCTCCCCTCCACCATTCCTGGTATTTTATAGTCAAATCTTGTTCTCTCCCTGACAGTGACTGACTTGTGCTTTCACTTTATGGCTTGTCTTTTGAAAAGAGTTGTAAGTGGAATTTAATAGTATGTAACTTTTGAGAATAATGTGTTATAAATTATAGATTTGAGATCCATATCACTGGATGTATCAATAGTTTTGACTTCTGTTTCATATGCTATTGTGTGGATGTCTTACTGCTTATTCAACCCCAAGTTGGATGACATTCTTTACAGTTGAGGAGGAAGTTGTGAATAAAGCTGCTATAAAACCTTGTGTGAGACTGTTTTCATTTCTTTGGCATTACTACCTAGAGTTGGATTGCTGCAATGTATGGTAAGCATATGATTAACATTCTTTTTTTTTTTTTTTTTTTTTTAAGATTTATTTATTGTACGTATGTGAATGTACTGTTGCTCTCTTCAGATACACCAGAAGAGGGCATCAGACCTCATTTACAGATGGTTGTGAGCCACCATGTGGTTGCTGGGAATTGAACTCAGGACCTCTGGAAGAGCAGTCAGTGCTCTTAGCCACTGAGCCATCTCTCCAGCCCATGATTAACATTCTAAGAAACTGCTAAACTTCTTTGTTCTTTTAATGTACATTAAAAAATATTATTATTTTGCCTGCATGTGTGTCTGTGTACCACGTGCATGGTTTGGTGCCTAGGAGGCCAGAAATGGTGTCAGATCCCATGGATTGAAATTATAGATGGTTGGCTGTGAGCCACTGTGTGGTTGCTGGGAACTGAACTTGGGTCCTCTTCAAAAGCAAAGTGATGTTAACTGCTGAGCCATTTCTCTGGCTTCTAACATAACCTTAAAAATTCATGTGGAAAACATTGGTTTTCATTTTGACATTATACACACATATACATGTGCACACTCACATATGTATATATACATGCATACACATACACATTACCCACTTGTTGATGGATATCTTGGCTGGTTCATTAGCTTGTCTTTTGTAAACAGCATAGCAATAAACATGAATGTGCAGCTTCCCCTGTGCTCTGCTGACTTGGATTCCTTCAAGTATATATTCAAGAATTAGTATAGTCATTTTGTATGATAGTTGTACTTTTAAAAGGTTTATATGTGTGAGAGTGAAACCCTGTTGGCTAAGGATGATGAACATTAAAAACAATATTGCCAATTGCTCTTTCTTCAAAAATCTTTTCATTATTTTTTTAAGGATTTTATACATGCACTATCAGATATATACTTGGCAAAGATCATCATTCTGTGGGCTGTCTCTGCTGATGGTTTCCTTTGCTGTGCAGAAACCTTTTAATTTTGTACAGTCCCATCTGTCAATCTTGGGGAGTTATTTCCTGTTCTCTAGGAGTCATTTCCAGAAAGTCCTTGTCTGTGTGTACCTTAAGTGTTTCCCTCCCCCCAATGTTTCTCTAGCAGTTTCAGTTTCAGGTCTGACGTTAAGGTCTTTGATCCATTTTGATTTTTGTACAGGGAGAAAGGTAGATCATGTTTCATTCTTCTACAGGCTATCATCAGTACCATGTTTTGAAGAGCTGTCTTTTCTCCTGCGTATATTTTGACAGTTTTGTCAAAGATTAGGTAGCTGTAGGTGTGTGCGTTAATTTCTGGCTCCTTTATTCTGTTCCATTTGTCTGTGTGTCTTTGCTAACCCATTTCCAGTATGACACTAACATGGAATTAAAGGCATGCATGTGCTACCATACCCAGCTTATCATTTCCTTTCTAAGCTGCTATATAGTTTTCAGCATTTGAAATGTCATAGATAAAAATCATAATCTCAGCACTCGGGAGACAGAAGCAGGCAGATCCCTGTGAGTTTGGGGCCAGCCTGGTTTACAGTGCGAGTTCCAGGACATCCAGGGCTACACAGAGATACTCTTGAAAAAACCAAAACCAACCCCACTCCCCCCCAAAACAAACAAACAAAAACACAGAACAACAACAACAAAAACATATGTTTAAGATACTTTTTTTTGGTTTTTACTTTTTTTTGAGACAGAGTTTCATGTAATCCAGGTTGGCCTTGAATTTAGAGATGGTTTATCTTTTGGATGTAAACCGTGTAAGGTTAAGCATCACATAGATATGTATTTTTAGTTTTGGGGCAACTACCATTCTGGTTTTGTAATGGCCATACTAACTTCTGTTCTCACTAATAGTGTATAAGAGATCTTTTTAGGCTAGAGAAATGGTTCAGCAGTTAAGAGGTCCTGGTCTTCCAAAGGGCCTGGTTTTATTCCCAGAACCTCCATTTGGAAACAACCACTCCTGCTCCAAGGAATCTGATGCCCTCTTCTGGCTTCCTTGAGCACTTGAATTCATATGTGCACACCCCCAGCCCACCCTCCACCCCCCAATTTTAAAAATAAAATTAAATCTTAACTTTAAAAATGAGTTTCTTTATTTCTGTATCTTCTCTAAAACTTGCCTTTTGACAGTTTTTTCCCCTTGTTTTTTTGAGACAAGAGTCTTTCCATGTAGCCCAAGCTTGTTTTAAACTCCTAAGAATCCTTCTACCTCTGCCTCTACAGTACTTGGATCACAAGGGTATGCCACTATGTCTGGCTTCTCTTACCGTTTTTATAGTATCCATCCTAATATGTGATATCCTATTGTGATTTTGGTTTGGCATCTCTTCATTATAGCTGTTAATATACTTGGCCAATTTACTTCTCTTTCTTCAACAGAAACTTAACTGGGCACGGAGTACATTCCTAGCACAGAATTAGGCATGTTATACTAAGATGAAAAGGCAAGTTTCATGCCCCCAGGAAGTTCTTGATCTACAGTGAAAAATACCAGTATGGTTGTTGCTACAGCAGAGATTTCTGCAGTCTTCGTAGCCTGGGACATGGAAGGCCTACTTTGGCAAGGAGAAGGTTTACAGGAGTGAGCTTTTGAGTTGAAACTTGAAAGGCCAGTGAAAGTCCTGCCAGGCAAACAGCTCATTTCTTGAACAAGAGATACCATTTTTCAAAGAAACGATCTTTTCCTCATTGTTTGTTTTTGGCACTTTTGTTCAAAATGGACCTAGGTGCATCAATTTATGACAGTACTAGACTTTTTTATTAGGCCTGTGATAGAGTTTGAAATTAGGAAGTATGATGCTTCCAGCTTTGTTCTTGCTTAGGATTGCTTTATTTATTAAGGACTGTCTTGAATTTGAGAATTTTTTCCTAGGATTTTGATAGCAATTACGTTGAACTTACAGATTACTGTGGGTAGTATGGACACTTTAACAATACTAATTTCCATGCTACCTGAACATGGGTATCTGTTCATTTATTTGTATTTGGGTTTTTTTTCTTTTCCCTTTCTTCCCTTCTCCTTTTCTTTTACATTGATTTTATTTTTATTATGACAATGTAAATGTTTTTAAAAGTTTTTTTTTTAAATTTTAGTTGTATCAGTGTTTTCCCTGCCCGCCTGAATGTATGTTTACCGCATTTGTGTGTGGTGTCTATTGCCCATGGAGGTCAGAAGAGGATGTTGGATCCCCTGGAATTATGGTTGGTTGTAAACCATCATGTGCGTTCTGGGAACACTGAACCATGGTCCTTTGAGAGAGCAGCAAGTGCTCTTATTGGCTGAAGCGTCCAACTACTATGTTATTATAATTGTTAAATTTATTTTATATTATTTTATGAGTATGGGTGTTTTGCCTGCCTGTATGTTTGTGTACTACTTGTGTGCTTGGTGCCTGTAGAGACCAGAAAAGGGTGTCAGGTTCCCAGGAACTTCAGTTCCAGATGGTGAGTCACCATGTGGGTGCTGGGAATCAAACCTGAGTCATCTGGAAGAGTAGCCAGTGCTCTTCTGAGCCATCTTTCTTTTTTCTTTTTATTTATTTATTTATTTATTTAGGTTTTTCGAGACAGGGTTTCTCTGTATAGTCCTGGCTGTCCTGGAACTCACTCTGTAGACCAGGCTGGCCCGAGCTGTCTTTCTATGCAATATATATTGAACGTTTTCATCTCCCCTCTCCCAACTCTTGACCACTCTTTCCACCTTCCTATCCCTTCCTACCCAACTTTGAAATTTCCTCTTTCCTTTCTCTCTCTCTCTCTATTGAGTCGAATTTGTGTTTCCAACTGGTCTCAGGAGTCTTGGCAGCAGGGCTTGCTCTAGCTTGTGGTCAGCCTAACCAGGGGTCACATAGTTAAACAAAACTGACTCTCCTGGCAGCTATCACATGCCAATGGCTCTTCAGCTAGTGGTGGGATTTTGTGCCCACTTCTACATCTCCATTCTGGGATTTGATCTGGTTTAAGCTTGAGCAGGTCTTGTTCTTGCTGTCACAATCACTGTGAGGTCAAATGTGCAACTGCCATGCTGTGGCTGAAAATACACTGGTTTCTTTGATGTTATCTACTACATATGGTTCTTACAATCTTACTGCTTCCTATTCTTCCAAGCCTTGAGATGGGAGTATAGTACAATATGTACGTCCCATTTAGGCTGAGCACTACAGGTTCTTAGTAGCCGTATGTTAGGGTCTCTGTGTTAACTGTCATCAACTACATGGAGAAACTTCTCTTATGAGGATTGAGAGATGCTGTGATCTGTGGCGTGATGGCTATTTTTGGCTACGTCTGTAATTACCTAAGACCCAAATCAGCTGAGTATACCTGTGAAGGGTTTTTTTCTTAATTAAATCATTTGAAGTGAGAAGCTCCACTTTCAATCTGAATCTTCTGAGGTGGAAAGATCTATCTTGAATTCAGATCCTTTGAGGTAAGAAGATAAACCTTTTCTCTGAGCCACTTCTTCTGCAGGGTATGGAAGAAGGAAGCTTGCTCCTTGCCTGTTTGCTCTTGCTGGCAAGTTTGTTTTTTTCACTAGTATTAGAGCATACTTCTTTGGGATTCCAGCATATACTGAAGACCAGTTGAGACGTCCAGTCTTGTGAACTGAACAACTACTAAATACTTGGACCTTCTGTAAGTAGAGAGCCATTGTTGAACTAGCTGGACTACAACTTGTGAGCATTTCTAATAAATCGTGTGTGTGTGTGTGTCTGTGTCTGTGTGTGTATGTGTGTGTAATTTGTAGGGTTCACAGCTGGGTGAGATTATTACTTTTTTCTTTTTCCTTTCAGTGGTATGCATGGCAACTTGAATGCATATAGCACCACGAATGCTAGCCAGTCGGGAGGAAGCTTCCATGTGAGTACCAGCTTGAGTCTTTCATGTTCTGGGACTCAAGTATTTCTCCAGCATTAGGGTCCTAACCATCACAGTCCTAGAGTAGCCAAAAAGTATTTGCTGTAGCCAGTCATGCTTAGGGGAGGGTGCCTGTGTGACTCTATTGACTAACAACTCAAAAAGATATAACCTATTCTAAGTGCTAGGGGTTTTTTTTTTTTTTTTTTTTGTTTTGTTTTGTTTTTTTTTTTGTTTTTCGAGACAGAGTTTCTCTGTGTAGCCCTGGCTGTCCTGGAACTCACTCTGTAGACCAGGCTGGCCTGGAACTCAGAAATCCGCCTGCCTCTGCCTCCCAAGTGCTGGGATTAAAGGCGTGCGCCACCATCTCCCGGCTGTGCTAGGGTTTTTATTTGCTTATATAAGGTATCTAGTTGGGGTATTGTCCTCTACCACCATTGAAAGGTAACTCCATTAAACCTCTTTTTGTATATGTCTATATTTTAGAAGGCATCTATAGTATTCAGTCTATATGGCATTTTCAAAGGCCATCTGTATTAGTTATCCCTCCTCATTTCTCCTCTACCCCACCTTCATACCCTACCCCAATTTAACCCTTCCTATTCCATTATTCCCCTTTATACCACTGTATTCTATCTATTTTCCCATTGCAAGGCCCCTTTGACCATTGACTCTTTTAGAATACTTCTAGAGGTATTCTAAATCGAGCACATATAGTTGAAGATTCTGAGCTGAGATCCGCAAATGAGAGAAAACATGTAACTCTTATATCTTTGAGTCTGGTGTTACCACAATCAGAATGATTGTTTCTGGTTCCATTCATTGACTTGAGAATTCCATAGTTCTTAACAGTTGAATGTAAATCTACCACATTGAAATTATCCATTCATCACTTGATGGTCATCTAGGCTGTTGCCATTTCCTAACTATTGTGACTAGAGCAGCAGTAAACATAGAGGAGAAATATTTCTGTAGCAAGGTACAGAGTCTTTTGAGTAAGTGTATTTATAAGAAGCCAGACTAGGTATGGTATGCCTCCTTTCAGTTTTGTTGAGGAGCCTACATACTGATGTCCATAGTGGTTGTACCAGGTTATACACTCACTGTCTGCCTTTTCCTACATCCATGCCAGTATCTGCTGCCATTTGTTTCTTTGATCTTGGTCATTCTGACTGGGGTAAGATGAAATCTCAAAATAGTTTAAATTTGCATTTCTCTGGTGTCTAAAGATGTTGAACATTAAAAAAACCTATTTTTTAGCCATTTGTATTTCATCTTTTCAGAACTTTCTGTCTAGGCCGGGCAGTGGTGGCGCACGCCTTTAATCCCAGCACTTGGGAGGCAGAGGCAGGCGGATTTCTGAGTTCGAGGCCAGCCTGGTCTACAGCGTGAGTTCCAGGACAGCCAGAACTACACAGAGAAACCCTGTCTTGAAAAACAAAACAAAAGAACTTTCTGTTTAGTTGAACTGTCTTAAATTCATATTTAAAAATAAGTTTGATGTTTAGGGTTTTTTTTTTTTTTTTTTTTTTAGTTCTTTGTATATTCTAGATACTAACCCTCTGTAAGATGTATAGCTAATAAAGATTTTTTCCCCTTTATGTGGGCTGATTCTTCACTTGAATAATGGTGTCTTTAGTTGTACAGGAGATTTTTAGTTTCCTGAGGTCCCATTTATTTGTTGTTGATCTTAGTGCTTGTGCTTCTTGTTCAGAAAGTCCTCTCCTGTGCCAATGAGTTCGAGGTTATTCCCCACTCTCTCTTCTGTCAGGTTCTGTGTATCTGGATTTATGTTGAGGTCTTTGATCCATTTGGAATTGTTTTGTGCAGGGTGATAAGTATGGATCTATTTGCATTCTACGTTCTGACATCCAGTTAGACCAGCACCATTTGTAGAAGATGCTGTCTTTTTTCCAGTGTATATTTCTGGATTCTTTGTAAAAAAAAAAATCAAGTGTCTTTAAGTGTGTGGGCTTACATGTGTGTCTTCAATTCAATTTGTCTGTTTTTATGCCAATACATGCTATTTTTATTGTTATAGCTCTACAGTATGTCTTGAGATCTGGGATGGTGAGATCTCCAGCATTGTTTATTTATTATTCAGATTGTTTTAGCTATCCTGGGTGTTTTGTGTTTCCATATGAAGCTGAGAATTGCTTCCACCCCCCCACCCCAATTTCTGGGGGAATTGTGTCAGAATTTTAATGAGGATTACATTGAATCTGTAGATTGCTTTTAGTAGGATGGCTACCTTAATGATATTAATCCTATTGATCTATGGGCATGGGAGGTCTTTCTGTCTTCTGATATTTTCTTAAATTTCTTTCTTCAAGCTGGGTGGCAGTGGTGCATCTTTTTAGTCCCAGCAGTAGAGGCAGGCAGATCTCTGAGTTTGAGGCCAGACTGGTCTACAGAGCTAGTTCTAGGACAGCCAGGGCTACATAGGAATCTTGCCTTGAAACATAAAAATAAATTTAAAATATATTATGAAAATAAAATAAAAACTCCTTAAAGTTTTAGCATACATTTTTTTCTTTTTATTAAACTATTATATTTATTTATATTCCAAATATTGCCCCCTTCCTGGTCCCTCTCCCCAAGTTCTTCACCCCATTCCCCCTTCCCTTTGTTTCTAAGAGGGTGCTCCCCCACCCACCCCCCACTCACCCCTAACTCACCCCCACCAGCATTTCCCTTCCTGGGGCTTTAAGTTATTACAGGATTAGGTGCATTCTCTCCCTTTGAGACCAGACCAGGCAGTCCTCTGCTACACATGTATCAGGAGCCATGGACCAGCCCATGTATGCTCTTTGGTTGGTGGCTTAGTCTCTGGGAGCTCTGAGGGATGGTCCAGGTTAGTTGATACTGTTGTTCTTCCTATGGGGTTGACATCCCTTCAGCTCCTTCAATTCCTCTCCTAACTCTTCCATAGGGGTCCCTGACCTCTACATGTGTCTCAGTCAGCTACTAGTAGAGCCTCTCAGAGGACAGCCATGCTAGGCTCCTGTCTGCACACACAACATGGTATCAGTAATAGTGTCAGGGTTTGGTGCTTGTGTATGGGATGGATCCCAAGTTGGGCCGGTTACTGGATGGTCATTCCTTCAGTCTCTGCTCCATTTTTGTCCCTTTAGACAGGAATAATTCTGGGCAACTGGGAGCCAAGACTAACTGCTGGAGGTGGTCTCTTCAGCATATAAGTTTTTCATTTGCTTGGTTAGAATTATCACAAGATATGTTACATTATTTGAGACTATTATGAAGGGTACTGTTTCCCTGTTTTCTTCTCAGTCCATTTGTTGTTTTTATATAGGACAGCTGATGATTTTTGTGAGTGCATTTTGTATCCAGCTACTTTGCTGAAAGTGTTTATCAGCTGTATGAGTTCCCTGGTGGGATTTTAAGGGTCACTCAGGTATACTATCATATCATCTGCAAATAAAGGTAGTTTGACTTCTTCCTTTTCAATTTGATTCCCTTGATCTCCTTGTCTTTCTGATCTAGCTAGGACTTCAAGTACTATATTGAATAGGTATGGAGAGAATGGACAGCCTTGTCCTGTTCCTGATTTTAATTGAAATGCTTTGAGTTCCACTCTGTTTAGCATGACATTTGCTGTGTGACTTTTTCCCATTGAGCCATCTCACAGGCCAATGTCTGCCCCACCCCTCCAGTTTCTATTGATTATTTTTTTCCTGCCTATGAATGAATCATACTTTCTTACTATTTTTACACCTTATAATTTTGTGTTGAAAAGTACAAATTAAAAAATATACAACATGCTGGGCATAGTGGCATATGCTTTTAATCCCAGCACTTGGAAGGCAGAAGCAGGCTAATTTCTGTGAGGGGTCAGCCTTGTCTACATAGCAAGTTCTAGGAGTCGTGGCTACATAGTTAGACCCTATCATGTACAATTTTTTTAATAAAATATATGGCAGTTTTTATAATCTGGTTTTTCTCTTTCTGGTGTATTATTGTTGGTTTTTTGTTTACTGTCTTTTGAGGGCGTGAGTTCTGAGACAGGGTTACTCTGTATAGCTTTGGCTGTCTAGGCTGGCCTTGAACTCAGATCCTACCGTCTCTGCCTCCCAAGTGCTAGGGTTAAAGACGTGCTGCTGCCACCACCACCTGGGTTTTGAACTAATTTTGTAAGCTCATCATTTGTCATGTGTGGTCACTGCAGATTCTCCTTGGTGGTTCAGCAAAGTGGTCAGCTAATGGCTGCCCATAGATCTCCTAAAGTGGCTGTCACTTCCAAGCTCGCTCGTCTTCTGCTGAGGCATACCTTCCTCCTTGTAATGCAGCTCACAGCTCTTCCATAGGTTCTACTTCTCTGGTTTCAGTCACATATGGGATTTATGATGCCCTCATTGTTCATCAGTGTGCATATCCCTATATATGAGCACAGCCCTGGATAGCATGGAACATTCTAGATTGCTGGAAATATGTTGGAGATTTTGAGGATTCTATGGACATCTCATTTCTCAGCATTGTCACATATGTTTTGGAAGCTGCTTGCTTATTTCTTTAAAATCTTACTAGGAATTTTAGGTTCGGGTAGAAATAACACCAAACAAATTCATTTGTTTTAGGTAGTTGCCTTTTTAAGGCCCAAGGTCAAAGCTACCTTCTCTACATGGACTCAGCCTCAGCTGTTGTTTAGTAGGCCAGTCCTTACAAAATCTTCCTGTCCATCAGTTTGCCTCCTAATTTCATCTGCAAAGATGGTGGATTGTGTACAGCTGATGCAGAAGGCTGTGCAGGCCACAAAGAGACGGGTGCAGCCTCACGCTGTATAAGAGAACACTCCTCTCCAGCTGCAGCCTTTTGTCTGGGATACAGCATCCTGTCTGTTTTCTGCCCTTTCCCTAGTTCCACAGGAAAGTGAGTGATCTGTATCCATAGCAACCCAGTGATGTCACACAGTGACACAGAGTGCAATGAGTCTGAGGTCTGGTAGGAAATTTACAGATGATATTTGTCCAAGATAATATCGAAAAGAGCTGATAAGCTAGGGAGAATGGAACACTTCATGTACCAAAATGAGAAGTTTCATTTCCTTTAGAGATGCACTGATGTCCAGATGCCCCTTACTCAATGGTTCTGAGATGTCTCACAGAAGGTCTTAAAGTGCCTTTACATTTAAGCATTCATTCATTTTATTTCATTTTATTTTGACACAGGGTCTCAGGAAGTAGCCCTGGCTGACCTGGAACTCACTATGTAGCCCAGGCTGGCTTTGAACTCACAGAGATCTGCCTCCTCTACCTCTCAGATGCTAGGATTGTGGTGTGTACTACCACACCCAGCTCATCTCATTTATTTGAAAACCAGGGCAATAACAGAATGTGTGTGTGTGTGTGTGTGTGTGTGTGTGTGTGTGTGTGTGTGTGAAGACTGCATGCAGTAAGCCTTTCCAAACTTGAAGATAATATATATCTCCATTTAGTGCAAGTATTTGATTTCACTCTTCATTTTATTGTGGATTTTTGTAATTTCTTTTCTAACATTAGAGCTGAAAGCCAGGGCCTTGCTTGTTAGGCAAATGTTCTACACTGAGCTCTACCCCAGCCAGCTGGTATCTCTTTTTGGGGTGTGTGTTTGAAAGTCTCAGTAGATTTTCCCAGGCAACTTGTACTTCCCTTGCCTCAGCTTCCTGAGGAGCTAGGATCACAAGCCTGAACCATCCATCAGTCTTGACTTAGTTTATAAGATAAATCGTTTGCTTTTGTTTTTTAAGATTAGCTCTCACTACATAGCCTAGAGTGTTCTGGAGCTCATTATGCTGCTTATGGTGACTCTGAACTTAGGATTCCCCCTGCCTCAACTCCCAAGTAATGGGGTTATAGGCACGCACTATCATGTCTAGTATCATTTTGCATTTTAAAAGCATATGAACCCTGTACATGTTTTGTTAGATTTATTTCTAAGTGTTAGGGGTTTTTTGAGCTGAAATAAAGATTGTTTTAATTTTAGTTTCTACTTTTTCATTGGTGGCATATAGAAATATAATTTTTGTATATTTTGTTGAGTCTTGACCTGTTTTGTTAGCTGTTCCATTAGTAATAGACTATAATGTATATTCTACTCTCATTGGATGACGTAGCCTATATTTATTACTTCCTGTTGATTGGTTGTGGGCTACTGGATTCTTCTATAGAACATGTAGAACATATAGAGAATATACACATTCTATTTAATTATTTTATCAGTTGTTAAAAGAAGGGTCTTAGACTATTCAGCTCTGTTGGAGAGATGACTCAGCAGGTGAAGGTGCCTGCTATCAAGATTGATGACTCAATACTCATAATGGAAGGAGAGAAACAGTTCTAGTAAGTTCTCTTCTCTAAACATGTCATGGTGTGTGTATGTGTGCATAATAAACGTAAAAAAAGAATATTCAATTCTAATTGCAAATTTGTCTACTTTTCTTTTGAACCCTGTCAGTTTTTGCAGTTTTTACAGTTTTGTTGTTTGATGCATTCATACATACATATATACATACATAGGATTGTTACTTTTTTATGAATTGGTTTTTGGGAGATTTTAGAATGATAGACATTTTATTTTTCTCTGTGTATGTATGTACATGTGTATATATGTATGCATGCATGTGTATGTATGTGTGCATGTGTGAATGTGCATGTGGAGACCAAAGGTCAACCTCCTGGGTCATTCCTTAGGAACCACTCATCTTGTTTTTCCAGGCAGTATCCCTCACTCGGACCAGGGACTCACCAATTAAGTTAGGCTGGCTGGCCGGCTATGGAGATCCAGCCCATAAAATACTGTTTTGTATTTTATTTGTGAAAAACTTTGGATGTATAGAAAGGTTGCAAAGACAACAGGGTCCCATGTGCTCCATATCCTATCCCTTTTGTAAGGTCCCTGGCATGAGTCAGGAGAAAGGGATGTTGATCATTAGTCATGACATTCCAGCCTTTTCAGCTTTCCCCAGTCATCTCCATTGATGTCTTCTTTCCTGTCTAGGATCTAGCAATACACTGATGATTCCTCTCCTCTAGGAGGGACAACCAGGTCCCTGTGATGTTTCTAGTCTTGTGTTCTTTATAATTTGATAAGAGGTGTGGGTTTCCAAGAGAGTGTTACAGAAGCTTGGGCTTCTGTCTGTAGCCACCAAGTTTGCCCCTGACATGCCCATTTGAGTCACCTCCACAGCTTTCTCTGAGCTGGCCCTAAGCAGAGTCTTTTTTGCTCTACTTTATTCACTCATTCCACATCCCTTTGACTTTACTTCAGAAAGCCCACTTTTATTACCCTCCAACTCCAACCAGTCTGTGTCTCCAGGATTTGTCACTTGAGTCCTTCTAGACACTGAAAATGTATAGCACAGCGATTACTGTTTCCACAAGCTTTAACATGTAGTTGCCACCACAACCTTAGGGTGTCACAAAGGTGCCACTGTCCCAGAGGAGAAAACTGAAGCAAAACACTCTCGAGAGCAACAATACCAACCAACCAACCAGAGCTCCGAGGGTCTAAACCACCAGCCTGGGAGCACATAAGGAGGGACCCATGGCTCCAGCTGTATATGTAGGGGAGGATGACAGTGTCAGGCATAGGTGGAAGAGGAGATCCTTGGTCCCATGGAGGCTGGACACCGAGTGTGGCGGAATCCGAGGGTGGGGAGGTAGGAGTCGGGGGGGGGGGTAGGTGGGGACACATCCTCATAGAAGCAGGAGGAAGGGGATGGGATACGGGGTTCCTGGGTGAGGGGGGAAATGGGGTAAGGGGATAACATCTGAAATGTAAATATAATACCCAATAAAAATTTTTAAAAAGATAATACACATACTCTGTCTCTCTCTCTGTTTTTGGTTTTTTTGAGACAGGGTCTCTCTGTGTAGCCAGATTCACCTCAAACTCAAAAAGATCCATCTGCCTCCCAAGTGCTGGGAAAAAAGATGTGTGCCACCACACCCAATACCATACTTTCTTTGTTTGTTTTGGATTTTATTTGAAAGTTTTCTTCTTGTGTATTCATTCTTTTTGTACTGGAAAAAAGAGAAAATATTTTTAATGAAAGTAGATGTAAAAGTCAATACAATTCCAAAGTTACATATTTAAAGGTGACTTTGATGACTATGATGTCTTTTGTGACTAGGCATATTCTCTAGATAAAAATTATTTTTTTAACTTTTAAAATGTTTTTAGTTTAAATAATATTACATTACTTCACCTCCCTCTCCTCCCTCCAGAGTCTTCCTCAAATCCCTCCTGCAAATTCTCTCAAATCAATGGCTTCTTTTTCCTTGATTATGTTCCTTGGATTGGCTTTTTAAAAAACCCTTTGAAGGGTCTTTCTCCCCTAATTTAGAGTTGGTCAATTTGAAGGAAGACAGGATGGTGTGTGTGTGTGTCTGTGAAAAAATATATATTCAGCAGGTTTTTTTTTCTCGGAGACAGAGAGACACACAAAGAGAACCCATCGAATATGTTTTTGTTGTTTGTGTGTATATGATTTGTATCAGATAACCAATTAAAGGGCTCATTCTTGGGAAAGGCTAATTCTCCTTCTTTGAATAGCCATTGATTGCCTGTAGCTCTTTTTATAGGGATGGAATCCAGTGAGATTTCCCCCTTTAGTGTTGGCCTATCTATTGAAATGGCTTTTGTTCCAGGCTCGGGTATGCATCCATGTCTGTCTATTCCTGGCTCTTACAACCTTTGTCCCCTCTTCCTTGAGTCATAAATGTCTGGTTTCTTTTACAGCAGTTTCTTTTGTGGGTATGTGTATATATATACACACTTCAAATGATGGAATTTTAATAAATGAAACATAAAATGAGGGCTGGGTGGAGAAATGGCACAGTGGCTAAGATCACTTGTCATTCTTGCAGAGGACCAGGTTTGATTCCCTGTAGCCACATGGTAGCTCACAACCACAGAGATCTAAAACCCTCTTCTGACTCTTTGAGAATGTCAGGCATGCACATGGTGCATATACCTATATGCAGGGAAAATACTAATACATGTGAAATAAAATTCAAAACAAATGACAACAAGATGAGGACTGACTGGGCATGTCGCTCAATGCTAGCACACTTGCTTAGCATGTTTAGTGGCTTGGATTTCACAAGTACCACCACCACTATAACATACAACATTCTTGTTTTGAGACGGTATATATTTTTCCCCAAGCAGTCAAGAAAAGCTTTTTTTAGGGATGAGGAAACACACATGAGCACACAGAGAAAAGGTTGTTGGTAGAGTGTGTGTGTGTGGGTGGGGGGGTTGTCTTGGGAAGCTAAAGTGTAACTTCTCCTTGCATTGGCTTTTTAAAAAAGCCTTCAAAGGGTCTTTCTCCCCTAATTTAGAGTTGGTCAGTTTGAAGGAAGACAGGATGGCTGATTGGCTCAACTGCTATGTAAACATGTCCTTATCTGGCTTTGAACTTGTTTGAACCAGTCCATCAGTTTGGGAACTGGCAGGAGGAAAAGCCCACAAGGCTTTTGTTTTGAGCTGTCAGGCTTTTGTCTCAGGTCAGGAGGGTGAGCAGGGAGCCAGCCATGTTGGAAGCTCACCACCTTTATTTCCTAGCTATGGCCATGCTACCTGTCTGTCTTCCTACCAGGGAGTCTGTCCAACTTCTAGTCCCCCATCCCTTCTTAGAGGTCACCCTACTGCTGTTGGGGCTTTTGGGCACAGACTCCTAACTGCTTCTGAACTGACTGAAGAGACCATGATGTAGAAGAGGTTTGAGTGTGTCAGAGAAGGGTCAATCTAAGAGGCCATGATAAAACTTAATAGATAACAAAGATCCAGAATATACGAACGCCCTGGGATGGTATTATGGATCCTTGGTGTGTGTACAAGGTAGCATCTGCAACATGTGAAAAGTGACATTGTTGCTGTCACTAGAATTCCTGGAAAACCAGCATCAGACTTCTGCATTAGGAGGGAATGCCTGGAAACTTGGAAAGATAAGTTAATTAAAACAGTTGTTCCTTTGCAACAAGAACCTCTGTGTATAGATGTCATGTCCAATGAGAGTAGACAGTATGGGCCAAACGTGAGTGAAATCCAGATTCCATTTGTTGAGAATAAAACCAGACACTAGTATCTAATTGGCAATCTAAAAGAAAATATGATCCTATCATGTCTTTTTTTTTTTTTTTTTTTTTAAATAGGATTTCTTAGTACTGTCCCAGGGATACCACTCAGATATCCTGAAAAATTTCCTCCAAACCTATGAGTTTGACAGACTTATCTGGAGCCTCCTTTAATCACTGAACATGGGTGCTTCGGTACAGAAGGACACATTACAGCCCTGCGAAATACTCTCCCCGAAAGCGATAGTGGGGTCCTTGTTCCATTGTTGATAAATATAGTTTTTTTTCTTACTTTGTTTTCTTTTAAATTTGGTTTCTGTATTTGAGAAGATAGACCTGTTTTTCTCAGCCTCAGATAGAAAATGCAGTGCTGAAGTGAGCCAAAGTCTTTTCCTATATCTGGGCAATAAATATTTTTATTAAGAAGGGAATCTTTTTTTTCTTTTTTAATTTAAAATTTTTTTATTGGATATTTTATTTACATTTCAGATGTAATCCCCTTTCCCCATTTCCCCACCACCACCCATGAACCCCCTGTCCTGTCCCCCTTCCTCCTGCTTCTATGAGGATGTGTCCCCACCCACCCTCACACTCCCACCTCCCCACCCACAATTTCCCCCACACTGGACCAAGGATCTCCTCTCCTACCTATGCCAACAAGGCCATCCTCCCCTACGTATACAGCTGGGGCCATGGGTCCCTCCCTATGTGCTCCCAGGCTGGTGGTGTAGACCCTCGGAGCTCTGGTTGGTTGGTATTGTTGCTCTCCCCATGGAGCTGCAAACCCTTTCAGCTCAAGAAGAGAATCTTTAGTGAAAAATAGTTGTTCAAATAACATATAGTTAAGTAATATCCAAGGACTGCAGTCACTTGAACTGTTAAAGAAACATACTGATCATTTTAATCCTTCCTGATGGGTATTTGACCATGTAGGTGGTCAAATTGAAATACTTTCTTTTTACTGTTATTAAATACTGTATCTTCTCTTTAACTGACTGGGATCTCACTGTACACACCACACTGGCCTCAGACTTTCAGTGATCCTCCTGCCTCTGCCTCTCAAGTACTGGGTGTGAGCCACCACACCCACCTTAAGATTTTCATTTCAGCTTGCTCTCAGAATGCTTTCTTTCCTACATTTAGGAATGAAACAATGCTGGGTGATCCTGCGTGTGGTGTTACACACCTGTAATCCCAGTGCTTGGGAAGTAGTGGCAGGCAGATCATTAGTTCAAGGCTAGTTTTAGCTATATAGCAAATTTGAGGTTAACATGGATTATATGCGACCCTGTCCCCCAAAACAGAAAAACAGTGACTTGCTAGCTTGTATTAATAACATGGTTGTGTTATTTAATTACATGACAACTGATCACTTAGAGATTCAGGGACCTTGGAAATAATCTTGAGAGCCTCATGTGGTTCTTCAATGTTCCAAAGGCTGTTTCTAGTCCTTTCTACACTTTAGCCACACTTCAGTGGATTAAAGATAAAATGGTGGACCGTCGTTCAGTCTTATGGGTGCATAGTTGTTGGAACACAGACGAAAGAATGACGCACGGTGAGCAATGCCTTGGGGAACTGTGAGGGAGGCTCCAGGAAAAAAAGGCAGAGGGCCTTTACCTGAGGTGCAGTCTGTTCCCTGGATTGTTTATGATTTTGTGACTCTTGGGACAAACATTTACATTCAATTTATAGAATATGTCTACTCTTGTTGGATGGCAGAACAGAGTTATAGAACCCAGTCTGGTCAATAGTGTATCCTGATCCTGGATATGGCCTTCTGCCTTGCTTTCGTGCTTTCCCAGATACAATCTATAGTATGTGTCACCAGGCAGTTGTGTTTAAATTTGTCTGTCTTCAGGAAGTTCTGGAAAGGGGCTGCTCTGTTAATACTTAGTGTGTGCTTACTGGCATTTATTTACATGTTTTTCTGATCATATTTTTCTGAACTTGGACAGTCTTCCTTGGATCATTCCTTCCTTTCTTGGTTACATTCCTGTGTAAAGTACTCTAAAACTGAAGTACGGTTGTCTACAGCACCAGATGGTGGTCCACCCCATTCTTTCAGGTCCTCAGATCTCAGGTCCAACAGACACGATCTGCACAGGTCAGCCAAAAAGTTGACAAGGGGTTGATTCAGGGACCTAAATGAAAAGCTATGACAGGACACGAGGACCCCTGCAGGAGGAAGTATGCAGGGATTAATATGGGGCTAAAAGTAGGAAGACGGCACCATATGTATGAGTTGATATATCATTTCTTTAAAAAGACTAGTGCTGCCATGTCTAAAGCCTAGCTGCAAGACTGCTGAGATTTAATAACAGAGTATAATCTTTAGTTTCCTGAAAAGGCCATCCTAGATTCCGGAGTATGGGATCAAATTAAAGAAAATATAGTGAAATCCCATAGACAAGGAATCCAATACAATCCTGGGTGACTTGAGCATTGGTTCATATTGAGATACAAACAATTAATGGGGACAAGCCAGTGGATTTAGAAAAGGCCATGACAGATTCTTTATGTGAGGATGAGACAGATAATGAAACACATACACACCTTACAAGCTAGAAAGAATTCCTTTTTACAGTGCAATGTCATAAAGGACCCAGTGGAGCAAAATCAAAAGCACAACTGTTGGCTCCGTTTGAGAATGATCGCCCTTCATTGTCTGCTCCCTGGCCTGAAATACTGTATCCTCCTCTACCCGAGGACTATAATGATAATTGGAGGGCATGGGGGCAAGAGAGAGGTGAGGAGTGCCTTTGCTTTCTGGGAGTGAGGACACATGGCATGAGATACCGGATTCTGGAAAAATGATAGTGGAACTTTTGGAAATTGGGGGCCACATCAAGACTTTGTTTCTCATCTCCTACAGCTGGTCAAATTATAGTTGGAGAGGCAGAAATACTTATATTACACAACATGGCATATGAGAATGCTAATGTGACATTCTAGACTCTGATCCATCCCTTTAGAAAGAAAGGAGATGTTAATTACATCTGCCTCTGTGCTGATAGTAGGCCTTCCTATACCCAAGGGTTAACTCCAAAGTTGACTGTTACTGCTTTAGAAAGAGCTGAAGAGCTGTTTTTTCTTGCTTTTATTATACATCATATAGATGATATTCTGCTTTCTACAGAAAATAATAAAATGCTAAAAGATGTGCTTATAAAAATAAATATTAGATTAATCCTCTGTATTCCTCATTTAAAAATTAAAATTTTTGTTAAATACTTCAGATGACTTAACACTGGGTTCTGCTATTTTATGCCTCTGTAAAACATTTAGAAACTAACAATGTTCCTAATATACATTGCTAATCTTTTACAAGAATTTTGCCAACAGTTTGATATACCCCGTATCACAGGCATTTCTTATACTGCTCAGGGTCAATCTTTTGTGGGAAGAGCTAATGGACAACTTAAACATTATTTAAAAATAAAGGAGGGGGGTAGGGGGTAGTTTGAGTATTCTTCAAAATACCTTTTATTTTATATAGTTTTTAAAAAATTTTTTGGCAAAGATGGCCTTACTGCTGAAGAATGTTTTGGGATCCCTCTGAAAAAATTCAGTGTCATAATTCTTTGGGGAGATGTGTGGCCAATCGAGTTGCCTGGTTCCACTAATTCAACTGAGCCAAGGCTGTGTTTGTGTTTTATCCTCAGACTACTGAAAAGCTAGTGTCAATATCTAAAGACTGACTTGACCTATGGCAGATGGGCAAAGATGTTCCAAGAGTCTGCAAAAGGCTACACCTGAGGAAAAGATAGAGAATAGAATGACAGAGTTGTCAAACCCAGGGGACAGAAACTCAGATGAAGAATTTAGTGACTGAGGGAAAAGAGTTGATGAATTCTCAGGGAAGGATGTGATGGCAAAATGGCTGTTCTTTGTTATGTTGTCTCTGTTGAATGCATCTGTTGCTCCAGAGACACTGGGCTTATGTACCTGATCCTCTTGTGCTTCACTTTGTTAATTAGGAAGAGACTAACATCCCAGTTTATGCGACTGATTCTGAGATCTTGGGTACCTCCATTGCTAATCATATTGTTCTTCAAGAAAAGATGGTCACTTGCTGCTCAAGCCTTACATGATAAAATAGTAACTATTCAATATTTGAAGTTTGATAAATTACCCTTCCTCCAAAGCTTTTATTTTCCATCTTATTGCAGACATTCACTGTTAATGGGTATTCCTACACAGTTAAAAACTGACAATGGTCCAACTTTTACTTGTAGGAATTTTAAGAAATTTTATGAAGAATGGCAAATTCAACACATCATTAGAATCCCTTATAACCCATAAGGTCAAACATTTGTAGAACATACACATTCTATCTGTAAGAAACAACTTTTAGGGGCTGGAGAGATAGCTTAGTAGCTGAGAGAGAGCACTGGCTGCTCTTCTAGAGGACCTGGGTTCAGTTCCCAGTATCCACATGATGACTCATAAGTGTCTGCAACTCTTATTCTGGGAGATCTTTCACCCTCAGGGAATCCAACACCCTCACACAAACATACGTGCAGTCAAACACCAATGTACATAAAATAAAAATAAGTATATAAAAAAGGAAACAATTTTTAAAAAATAAAAGGGGGCAAGGAACTACTTCCCAAGATATTCTCCTTGCTGTTACCTTATTTACTTAAAACTTTTGCCCCAAGAGGTACCTATTACTTGAGCTTCCTGGCATTTTCAGGATACTGAGCCATGCAGCCATTGTCCTGTCCCATATGGTATAAAGAACTAGACAACTGGGTACCAGGATGAAAATTTTCAGATATTTTCTAAACAGTTGCCTGGAATTTGAGGAGAAGCAATCACAGAAGGGGATACTCCTCCCTGGTGGTAAAGTACCATGCATAATACTCTTACACTTATCATGTATCTGTTCGTACTTCACTCCTCTTAGGATTGCCATGACTCCAAACAAGAGTAAATAGCTTAAAATTGAAACAAACAAAAAAGGGAGAGAGATGGGAACACAGACGAAAGAATGACGCACGGTGAGCAATGCCTTGGGGAACTGTGAGGCAGGCTCCAGGAAAAAAAGGGCAGAGGGCCTTTACCTGAGGTGCAGTCTGTTCCCTGGATTGCCCATGGATATGATTTCGTGATTTACATTCAGTTTAAAACAGCATTTTTATTCATGGTGGGTGTCAGATTATAGCTATCATACCAGAACCCAGTCTGATCAATAGTGTATCCTGATCCTGGATATGGCCTTCTGCCTTGCTTTCGTGCTTTCCCAGATACAATCTATAGTATGTGTCACCAGGCAGTTGTGTTTAAATTTGTCTGTCTTCAGGAAGTTCTGGAAAGGGGCTGCTCTGTTAATACTTAGTGTGTGCTTACTGGCATTTATTTACATGTTTTTCTGATCATATTTTTCTGAACTTGGATAGCCTTCCTTGGATCATTTCTTTTTTGGTTACATTTGTGTAAAAAGCACTCTAAAACTGAAGTAAGGTTGTCTACAGCATCAGACTGTAATCCATCCTATTTTAGGTTCTCAGATCTCAGGTCCAGCAGACAAATCTGCACAGGTTGACAAAAGTCGACCACAGTCATTAAAAAACCACAGTTATCCCTAGGTATCCCTAGGGATTTGATCCCAGGCCATTTTGCAAATACCAAAATCCATGTATGCTTAAGACTGCTTTATAAAAATGGATGACATTTGCATATAGACTTTACATATCCTACTGCATACTTTGTTATTTTAGTTAGGATACAAAACAATGGCTTTATGTATGACATCTTCATCTGTATGTACAAGTAAAGTTTGATTATATCTGGCCCCTCGTTTGTTCTCTTTTTCTCCCCTTCTGTTCACTCCCTTCTTTGTCCAAATAGTTCCTCTTCTGTTTTCATATCACATAAACCAAGATTCTCCATATGAAACATGGCATTCATGGTTTTTATTGTAGTTTCTTGTACATGCTAGACAAGTACCTTCTTTTGGCTTTTTATATTGAGATATGGTCTCACTGAAGTTACTCTGGCTACGCTTGCACTCACTGTAACCCAGGCAGGCTTGGAATCTGGGATCCCTCTGCCTCAACTTCCTAAGGTGTTGACATTACAGGTCTGAGTCACCTGGCCAGACGAATTTAATTTTGAGACAAGGTTTTCCCAGAATGGTCTCAAAATGATGGGTTCAAGTGATCTCCTGTGCTGTCCTTCCTGGCTCTTCTGTATATTTAAAATCATTTAAAAATTACTTTAATAGTTAACACAATGTAAATACCACATAAATAGCAGTTGTACCATATTGTTTAGGGTGAAAAATCTATACATGTGTAGTATTGAAACATTTCTTCAAATGTTTCCAATCTGTGGCTATTTGAACCTGTAGCTGTAGAAACTGTAGATGTGGAGGAATGAGTTGATAGTATTGTGTAAGGCAGTGATGAATACTATGGAGAAAAATAAAGCAGGGTAAGGGCAATAGAATATGCTGTGTGTACTAGTTTAACTAGGGCATTTGAAGGCTGGAGTTTTTTGAATGAATAAAAGATCACTAAGTCTTCATCTCTATATTTCCCAAATGTGGTCCATTTTGCCTATTTAAGAGCTTGCAAATTGTACACCTTTTATTCATCCTCACATCTCAATCACCTTGGGTTGTATCCTTTGTCTGTGACTGAGATAGCCAGCCTGCTCTTCATATTAGCTCTTGTGGGGTGATTCTAGCATCCAGATATGACAGAATTTCTCCTATCCACAGATTTCTGTAATCCTCTCTTGTCTATAAATTAGACATTAAGCTTCTGTGGTTGAAATGTAAAGTCTCTGTTGACCTGATATTTGTCACCTCCTCCCTCATGTCCCACCTCCTGTCTACCAGAGAGAAATCTTGGGGGCATTCAACTACATGCTGGCTTTACAAAACCACAACAAACCAATGCTTACCATTTTGCAGCACATTTTTTTTTTTTTTTTTTGGCTTTTTGAGACAGGGTTTCTCTGTGTAGTCCTGGCTGTCCTGGAACTCACTCTGTAGACCAGGCTGGCCTCGAACTCAGAAATCCATCTGCCTCTGCCTCCCAAGTGCTGGGACTAAAGCACTGCCCCGCAGCACATTGTTAACTATTGCTTTGAACAATGCTGCCATGGGATAAACGTCAAGAGTTCATGGCCCTAAGGGCTGCCCAATTGGAGTTAAGAGCAGCCCAGATGAAACATAGTAACTAGTAAGTAATAACTTGGGATTATCTATAGGAAAGTAGATTCTAATAACATGGAGGGTAGGCAGCTGCCCAGCTAATATCAAGGGTATGAGTGTGTCTTTCATCTAGGAAGTCAATGATCAAGGCAGGGTAGAAGCCCTGGGCCAGGATTAAAATAATTTCTACTACAGTTGATCAGAGAGGTAAAAACTCTGCTAAAACTGGAATCCAATACTGTCTCCCTTTTTCTTAAAACATGTATACGACTCCCAACTCAATTAAAAAGTCCCAGTCCTCACACAGACAAGTGTGTGATCTGTTCCCTGTTGCCCCACGAGCTTTCTCCTTGCTCTCCAAACAGGCCAAATCCGCTCCCACCTCCGTTGTTTGCTCTCTCTGTCCACAGGACTCTTTCCCTATTTAAGTAGTTAATTCTTTTTTTTTTTTTTTTTTTTTTTTTTTGGTTTTTTGAGACAGGGTTTCTCTGTGTAGCCCTGGCTGTCCTGGAACTCACTCTGTAGACCAGGCTGGCCTCGAACTCAGAAATCCGCCTGCCTCTGCCTCCAAGTGCTGGGATTAAAGGCGTGCGCCACCACCGCCCGGCTTGAGTAGTTAATTCTGATTGCTATTCTCACAGGACTATTCCTTGAGATGATTTCTCTGAATCCGATCTGTAAGAGACATATTAATACTATGCTGAGAGAATTTTAATAATGATTATGTGAATCTGGAATTGCAATGGATAAGGTTGGCATCTTAAGTTGGGTGCTTTGACTTCATGGTGATACCAGGTCAGCCATGGCTTCATAGCAAGACCTTGTCTCAAAATGATAAATTCCTAAAAGAACAGTTAAGTCTTCCTCAACACAGGATATTACTTCATTCATTTCAGTAATGCTTTGTAGTTTTTACTCTACAGGCCTTTTGTATCCTTGATTAAATCTGTTCCTGAGTATTTTTTTTTAATTTTTATTTTCTGTGTATAAGTATTTTGCCTGCATGTATGAATGTGTACTGCATGAGTGCCTAGTGCCCATGGAGGCCAGAAGAGGGCATCAAATCTCCTGGAATTGGAGTTATAAATGGTTGTGAGCTGCCATGTGGTTTCTGGGAATCAAACCTGGGTCCTCTTGAAGAACAGCCAGTACTCTTAACCACTGAGCCATCTCTCCAGCCCCAACTATTTTATTCTTTAGTTATGGTTGTGAATGAAATTGTTTTCTTAATTTTCATTCATTAGAAGCATAGAGAAACAAAGAGTGTGTGTGTGTGTGTGTGTGTGTGTGTGTGTGTGTGTGTATCTTGAGCTTAGTAACTTTACTGAGTTTGTTTAGGCACTCCAATAGCTTTCTTAGGAATTCTTTGGGAGTTTCATTTATGAAACTCTATAAATAATGCCACTTATAGAGATAATTTACATCTTCCTTTCTGCTTTAGTTTCCTATGGCTGTAATACTAAAAAGCTACAGCTTAGGAAGCTGGAAGAGCAGAACTTTTTTTTTTTAGTAATTCTGAAGACTGAGATCCAAGGTCGTGGTGCCAGAAGGGATCATTTCTTCTTATGTCTTATATAGCCTCATCTCCCTTTGTGTATTTGCAGCATCTATTCTGATGAGGATATTAGTCATATTATACAGAGGATGTTATGGTATTAATTTCTGTTCATATCATCAGAGATTTTAACCCATCATGGGGGAGGTATGGTGGAGTTCATGTATGGCCATGGTTCCATATATGGCACCCAGAAGGGGGGGGTGCTGGAAGAAGTAAGTCACAGGCCTCAACCTTATATTGTCCTGCGGTTTCAGTCTGCATTTTCTGCTTTGCCATTCTAGATGCCATCCCTTCCCTGTTGTGATGGACTGAAATTTCTGAAATCATGAGTGAAAATAAGTTCTCCCTCCCTTAAGCTGACCCTATGAATTACAGACCCTTGACACTTGTTATCAAGGAGGAATGTGGAAAAGATTTTGGAGCTCTGGGCTAGAGAAGCCCTAGAAAGCTATAAGCAGAGACTAACAGGCCATCTTGGTTGGGAGAAGAAAAGACAAGAATACTCATACAAATGTTGATAGCAAGGATTGTTCTCATGAGGATTCAGATTGGATAAGGAAGGCACAGAACTTTGCTGGGATAGTGAATACCCGTGTAGTTGTTGGCCAGTTAATAAAGACTTTCTATTGGGTTAAACCCATGCCTAAGCATTCTTCTCTGCTGGGCACCACACAATAGGATTTGACCAGTACAGACAGTATGTATATGGACATAGCATACTAAACATACTATATGTAAAGCTCATACATGCTAATGAAAAGTTATTGTAGGCATAGCAGCACAGACCATCAATCTTAGTCCTTGAGAGGCAGAGGAAGGTAGATTTTTAAGGCCAGCCTGGTCTATATAGTGAGTTCTAGGCCAACTAGAACTACACAGTGAGACTCCTTATTCCAAAAAATGTTCCTTAAGTAGCCATATCTTGGAGCTGGAGAGATGACTCAACGGTTAAGAGCACAGACTGCTCCTAACAACCACATGATGGTTCACAAACCATCTGTAGTGGTATCTGGCGCCCTCTTCTGGTGTGTCTGAAGAGAGCTGCAGTATACTCATGAAATAAATGAATCTTTTTAAAAAAAGTTATCTTTGTTTATATGAAGAAGACATGGAGGATTTTGTAGGGATGATATTCAACTTATATATTATTACAGGAAATATGGACAATTAAACAATATTAATTCTCTCAATCTATGAGCATTGAACATTTATGTCTTTTTCAATTTCTTTCATTCGTGTTTTGTAATTTTCAATGTCCAATTTTCTTTTTAAATTTATATCTATATCAATATATATATATATTTAAACTTTTCAAAACATTTATTCATTTTACTTTGTGTGCATGTATGAATAGTTTGCCTCCATGTATGTATGTGTGCCACATGTGTGTTGGCAAAGGGTGTTGGGCTCCCTGGGACCAGAGTTACAAATGGTTGAGCAACCATGCAGGTACTGGGAATTGAACCTGGGTCCCTTGTAAGAGCAACATGTACTCTAAACCACAGAGCCATTTTGAAACAGGTCTTTCACTAAACCTGGAGCTTGTTGATTTTAATATTTAGAATGGCTGGCAAGTAAGCTGCTGGCCTTCTCTTATCTGTTTTCCCAGCCCTGGGATTACTGGTGCTTGCTGCAATGTTTTTGTTGTTGTTGTTTTGAGACAAGGTTTCCCTGTGTAGCTCTGGTTGTCCTGGAACTTCCTCTGTAGATCAGGTTGGCCTTGAACTATCCACCTGCTTGTACCTCCTGAGTGCTGGGATTAAGGCATGTGCCACCACCACTCAGTGCCATTTCCCTATTTTTATGCTAATGATGGAGATCTGAACACAGGTCCTTATGCTTGGTAACAAGCACCTTAATGAACTGTCTTCCCATCTCCAATGTGTTTTATGTTATTTAAGAATTTTGGGGCTCAGCAGTTAAGAGCACTGGCTGCTCTTCCAGAGGTCCTGAGTTCAATTCCCAGCAACCACATGGTGGCTCACAACCATCTGTAATGGGATCCAATGCCCTCTTCTGGTGTGTCTGAAGACAGCTATATACATTAAATAAATAAATAACTAAATCTTTAAAAAAAGAATTTCGTATAAATATTTATCAGAGATCATGCTTTGTAGATATTTTTGGGTCACCTAAGGTATGAAGTGACATTGGTTTCATGAAGTATGTTAGGAAGAAGTGCCTCCAGATCTTTTTGTTTTATATATATATTTGAATTAGTTCTTTGGAAATTTCAAAGTGTGGGTTTTGGCTGTATTCACCTCTCCCCCAACTCCTTCTAGATCCCCCACCTTTCTCTATGCACCCAACTTTGTATCCTTTCCTTGTCCTCTTCAGCCATCAAGTCCAATTTGTCCCCATATTTTCATGAATGTATCACCTCCCACTGGAGTCTGGTCAGTGGATCAGTAGCTGCACTCTTAAAGAAAACTTACTCTAGCTCTCAATTGTCAATAGTTCCTTGGCTAAGGGTGGGATTTAATATTCATCTCTCCTCTCCATGCTGGGATTTGTGCATAGCTGTCCTAACTGTCTGCTGTGTGCTGTTGCCCTCTAGTGTCTGGAGGACACTGTTTCCTTGTAGTCACACACCATCCTCAGCCCTCACAGCCTTTCTATCCCCTCTCCCCACAAAGATCCCTGAGACTTGTGAGGACGGGCTGCAGTTCCTTTTAGTTCTGAGTCTTCTGCAGGCTCTTATTCTCTACACCTTGGCCAGTTTGGGTCTTCATGGTAATCATCACCCCTTGCTAATAGATGCTTCAAATTTCTTTTTCGAAATTGTTCAAAAGATGTTGGTATTTGTGTGTGTGTGTGTTTGTGTGTGCATGTACTTGCGCATGCTGCAGTGTATATGTGAAGATCAAAGGGCCTTCAAGTGTTGGTTCTCTTTTTCCACCATGCGGTCCCTGAGGATTGAACAGGTCTGTAGCCTAGACAGTAGGTGCCTTAACCCTCTGAGCCATCTTGCCAGTTATGGTTTGAATTCTTATTTGAAAGTTTGATACCAGTCAGCTGTAAAGTCACCTTGCCTTTTTGGAGAAGTGAGAGTTTTATAATTATTACTTTGATCTATGCTATTTGTCTGTTCTTGCTATTTTTTCATATTCCACTATAGGAAGTTGCGTTTTTCTTCAGGGATACATCAGTATCTTTGATAGTATCATATTTCCATGTAATTGTCCATAAGGTTCTCTTAATTTTTTTGTGATGATTTCTCCAGCTCAGTTTTGGATAAAAAATTTCCATCTACTTATTTATTTGCGTTTGTATGCACCCTGGTACATGTATGGAGTTCAGGGGACAAAGTAAGGGAGTTGCTTTCTCCTTTTTCCATGTATGGCCCAGGATTGGCCTCAAACTGTCAGACTTGGCTACAAGCACCTTTGCATGCTGAACCATCTCAAGGGCCCTCTAGTTGGATTTTATATATTTCAGGTTTGTTAGTCTAGTAAAGCATTTATCATCTCAAAATCAACTCTTATCTTTTATACTTTATTTCTGTTCTAATCTTTATACTTAGAGCTTTTGTTCAAATATCTCTGATGGACTTTTCTTTTTTTTTTTTCCCTTTTTTAATTTTATTTATTTATTTATTTATTTGCTTATTCACTTTATAAACCATCCCAGTCACCCGCTCCCACAATCCTTCCCCATCTCTTCTTTTCTGAGTACCCCCTCCTCCTGTATCCCCCACCCTGACACTTTAAGTCTCTGAGAGGCTAGGTGCTTCCTCTCCCATTGAGGCCAGATGAGGCACCCAGCTAGAAGACCATACTCCATATACAGGCTGCATGTTTTGGGATAGCCCCCACTCCAGATGTTTGAGACCTACATGAAAACCAAGCTGCACATTTACAACATATGTGCAGGGAGGCCTAGGTCCAGCCCATGGAGCTAGATCTGTGTAGACTAGGTATGCTTCACAGTTGATGATTCAGTCTCTGAGAGCTCCAAGGGTTCAGGTTGGTTTACTCTGTTGATCTTCCTGTGCAGTTCCTATCTCCTTAGGGCCCACAATCCTTCCGCCTATTCTTCTATAAGAGTCCTCAAGCTCCATCCACTGTTTGGCTCTGGATGTCTGTATCTGTCTGAGTCAGCTGCTGGTTAGAGCCTCTCAGAGGACAGCTTGCCCCTGTCTGTTCTCAGGCTGGAGGTTTAGATCCTGGGAGCTCTGGTTGAATCTTTTGATACTCATTCTAAAAAGGTACAAAAGCACCCTCACTTTGGTCTTCCTCCTTCTTCTTGAGTTTCATGAGGTTTATGCGTTGCGTCTTAGGTATTGTGTGCTTTTGGGCTAATATCCGCTTATCAGTGAGTGCATACCATGTGTGTTCTTTTGTGATTGGGTCATCTCACTCAGGATGATATTTTCTAGCTCTCTGATGGACTTTTCAATTACTATAGTTTTTATATTCAACATTTCTTTTTGGTTTCTCTTCATACTTTCTATCATTTACATTTATATTAATACACAATTAGAACATTTTTTTTTTCTTTCAATTTTTGCCCATGTTTTCCTTTAGCTATCTGAGCATATTTGAGCCAACTGTGCTAAAGTGTTTACTAGGTAAACTGAATTCTTTGTACTTCCCAAGGGATGGCTTTCTACCAATTTATTTGGTTCCTTTTTAATTTTTTTTGTTTGTTTTTTTGTTTTGTTTTGTTTTGAGACAGGGTTTCTCTGTGTAGTCCTGGCTGTCCTGGAACTCACTCTGTAGACCAGGCTGGCCTCAAACTCAGAAATCCACCTGCCTCTGCCTCCCAAGTGCTGGGATTAAAGGCGTGCGCCACCACTGCCCAGCGAACGGTTCCTTTTTTAAAGACTGATTTTTATTTATGCGTCTGTGTGCATGTCTGTATGAGTATGCACACTTGTGTGTGGGTACCCATGTGGACCAGACCAGGGCATTTGACTACTTGATGCTAGAGTTACAGGCAGTTGTGAGCTGCTTGCCATGGCTGTTGGAGACTAATCTCAGGCCCCCCCTAGAGTAATCTTAAATACTAAAGTTTCTCCCGACTCCTTATTTTTGTTCCTTTACCTGGGCTATTCTCCCCTCCCCCCTTTTTTTTTACACACATTGTGATTTTTATTTTTTTGTGGCAAACCTTACATTTACATGGAGACTGAGGCTGAAGGATCCAAAGACTGAAGGCAGTCCAGGCTTCATAATAAGTTCAAGACCAGACAAAGGAGAATACATTTGAATGCCCTAACATGTTAATGCTGCAAATTTTAGTTTCTCTTCCCTTTGCCCTGAGTTTGCTGTTTTTGAAGGTCTTAATAATGTGTTTGTTAGGTGACTTTTCCAAATTAATTTTGTGAACACTGTATTCCTTATGTGTACTTTCTGAAGTCTCTGTTTCTTACTTGGTGCTTTTATAGAGATTTCCTAAACATAAGGAGCCAAAACACACATACACTCCCCCTCAAAACCCTCCAGCAAACCAAAAACCAAATTTACAAAAAAAATGTCAAAAGTAATAGAGAAAATTTGTCTTCTTATTTTTTTCAAAAACTGCTCTGTTTTAGGGTGGTGTTGCCTTGAGAATCACTCATGGTGATGGCTGGGGGGGTCTGCTCAGTTCTTTTCTGAACACATTTTATGAATTTTGCCATTTATGCTTTTTCTTTTGAATATTCCAGTTTCTCAAAGTAACCTCAGCTTTGCTCCCAGACTTTAAGTGGTCCAGTTTACATTTTGGCTCAGTCTTTTACTCCAGGCATCTATGTATTCCTTGATTTTCTTATATTAATTTCAAAGAATCCAATCTCACTTTTCAAATAAAAATTCATTTATTTTTTGAAAATTTCATACATGTTTATGAAGAGTCTTTTTATTTAAAAACTTTCCTACACTCTATTTTGATCCCTTTCCCGCTCCCCTGCCTGCGTTCTGAGAGAGGTGAAACAGATCAATATCCTCTGTTACTCCTCCAAATCTAAGCAAGTTAGAACACACAATAACTTACCCATAGTCTGCTTTTTTCCTCCAGAACCAACTGCCTGCCTTCTACATGGGAATGCAGGCTTCTCTTTTCAAGATGACCAATGTACTGGGGACCAAGTAAAGATTCTAATAAGCTTTCCTAGTCTGCTGACTGGTTTTGTGTCAACTTGACACAAGCTAGAGTTACCAGCAAGGAAGGAGCCTCAGTCAAGGAAATAACTCCATGAGATCCAGCTGTAAGGCATTTTTTTAATTAGTGATCAACTGGGAAGGGCCCAGCCCATTGTGGGTGGTGCCATCCTGGGCTGGTTCTGTAAGAAAGCAGGCTGAGCAAGCCATGATGAGCACACCAGTAAGTAGTATCCCTTCATGGCCTCTACATCAGCTCCGGCCTCCAGGTTCCTGCCCTGCTTGAGTTCCTATCCTGACTTCCTTTGATGAACAGTGATATGGAGTGTAAGCCAAATAAAACTCTTTTCTCCCCAACTTGATTTTTGGTCACGGTGTTTCATCACAGCAAAAGTAACCCTAAGTAAGACATCTACTACCATTTTAAATTCAATATTTGTTTAGTTGCTGTAAACCCTTTTCTTGGTTCTTAGTGTTTTGACAAGTTGGTTTTATCAGTTTCTGCTTAGTCTGCAGTGTTTCTATGGAGAAAGAAGACTTTTGAGTGTCTGTGTTATCATTTTTGATAGCGTACTGCCTCCATCACAGAGTATCTTTTCCATATCAATTTGTAAGCGTAACCTGTTTTTTGGGATACAGCATCCAGACTGGCCTCAAACTCGGCGATCCTCCTGCATATTTTAAACCAATGGACACAGAATCCCTGTCATTTCGTGACTCCCAACAGCCTTGTTTTGACAAGCTCTCTAGGTGATTCTGAAGCATTACCCTAGGTAGGCATCCGAGGTTTGTATGCATTTACAGAAACGGGATTACTGAGGAGAGCTACTGCAGGAACTCTTTTCCTTCCCAGCATCCCTTTTACCAGATGTTCTCCACTGGCTTCCAGATTGCATCAGCCTAGCGTTAGCCCTCCCTGGTGTTCACACTCTCAGCTGGCTAGCTACAAGGAGGGCGGGGGCCTCATGTGGATGTTTGGAGGAGGGGACAGCTAGGCTTAGGCAGGGTGGGCTTTCTGTGCTACAGAGCTGCGGGTACAGTGGCCAAACAGGTAGTTGGCTTGGGGACTGTAGCTTTTATTGTGTGTCACTGTCTTTTAGAACCGCGAGTTTGGAGGATCGCCTTAGTACTAGATTTTCTCCATTTTTTTTTTCCAATTAAGGGGAAAAATCAGAGGGGGAGATCCTGGGGCCTGTGGTAGTGACGCTCCATCATTGGTTGGTGGCAAGGGCGCATGCGAACCAGTGACAAAGACGTCATTGCAGCTGGAGGAGACTTTGGGGAGGAAGGTGTGAGAGCGCAACCTGGTGGGGGTTTCGTGCCAGCGGTGCAGACTGCTGAGAGCCCGCCCAGAAGGACAGAAAGGGAGGAGTCTTGGACGCCAGGAAAAAAGCTGGGGCTGGGCCAGGGAGAGGTGAGCCTGCTGTCCAGGCGGCCATAGAGCTACCCGAAGGCGAACAGGCGAGTGGCCACCAGGGGGTGACCATGCCTGCAAAAGACTCCAAGTGGGCTCCACGAAGTCTGCACCATATGTTTTGAAAGCGTTTGTTTTTTTTTATCCTACCTTTCTTGCTTCTACATAAGAGAGAAAATGGATACTGGGTGACTTGCCTTTGTCAGAGCAGAACTCAGTGAAGAACTTGATAGAAAACAGACATATGATTAAGACCCTTGACTGAAAGATGAGACTGGCTAAATAAGTCAACAGCTGGAGGATAATTCATAAATGACAATGTTTGGATCTTTATTTTTTAACTTCACGGAGAAGAAAATTTAAATGTCCCCCTAGCCAATCCTTTGCCCCCCACAATTTTTACATTGTTGCAATCAGAGTATACACATAACCCTGTATCCTTAGTTACAGCATAATAATTTTCCTTGTTGCTATAGAATCTCCACAGCTTTCGTCCCTAGGTAATAGTTGTAGACAGCTGTGCTTAACCCTTTTACTTTTGTTGGATGCTAAGACTGCTTCCCAGTAGTTCATCAGAGAAAAAAGGGCCCCACAAGGGATAATTTTGTGTTTAGAATGTTTGTTTCTCAGAGGGGACACAGATACATGGCTATTGATTCTGAAGCAGAATCTCTGGGAAAAATACCATGAATAATTTTTTTTAGGCTTTTGTCAACCCGCTTTCCCAAAAGGGATTATACTGGTGGACATCAGAGGTCAAATCAGAAAGTGACTCTGGTGACGCTGGGTCTTGTCTGTCTCCAAGCTGGGTTTAATTTTCCTGCCCTGCTGCTCAACTCAACTTTATTATTAGTCTTGACCTTTGGGGCAAGGCAAACACACACCAAAGGTTCAGGGACAACTTTAGCAACTGCGACAGCTGACATGAGCCACTGTAGCTCATGTTTCAGGCTTGAGCAAATGGCTTGGATGAATTTGCCTCGCTGAGAGGGAATCTGAGATGAGGAACAGATTTGGGAGGGAGCAGATGAGATCAGTTTTAAATATGTTTAGTTCTAAGTGCCTTTGGGACATCTAAGGGGAGGTAGCTAGGAGACAGGAGTACATATGGATAAACAACAACCTGCCCTTCTCTGAACTCCCAGGGCCCCCTGTCTGGATCTCTCTCTCTCTGGCGTATGTTGCCTGTTACCTTGCAGTGTGCCCCAGGAGCGAGCTGCTCCTTCAGGCTGGAATAAAGGCCTGCTTTGTGTGTGTGTGTGTATGTATGTATGTGTGTGTGTATGTGTGTATGTGTGTGCGGTTTCTTTCTCAGGGCCCAGCACAGTACTTTCCACCTTGAAAGCATTGGGTGATTCCTGTTGTTGGGACTCTGACTCAAGAGGAAAAGCTTAGGGAGTTCGACAGAGTTCCAGGAAGGCTTCCTGTAAGAGGTGGCATAATTTTACTGTTAATAATTATAACCATTTGTTGTGCCACATGTACCACAGTTACTCTGTTACCTACATACGTCAGAGATGCCACTTCTTGCTTTTCATCCTTACATCTCCTTGTGTGTGGAGTCCGGGAGTTCTGCTTACAGACAGCTCTTGCTAAACAGCCAAGCAAGGAGTAACTGTGCAGTCCATCTTTCACTTTAGGGCACAGTACCCAACCCAAGGCCAGTCCCACTACCTGGGAGTGAATGGCCCAGCTTTAGTAGATGAGGTGGACCAATCCGATCTGCTCTCCTTGGGAATGTGAAATAAGAGATGCAGAGGGATGCTGCCAGTTAGTTGTGGGGAGCTAAGCTGAGAGGTCTAGTACACCAAGATGTTGGTTGGGTTGGGAGTGCTATGGACTAGGTCAAGTGCCTGTTGAACAGCTAAATGTAGTTGGCCAAGCAAGGAGCATGGGGCAGAGAGGAGCAGGCATGTAACATGGATGAGCCATATGAACGACAGACCTCTAGAGCAGAGAGGTTCATGCTACAGCTAGACATTTCCTCAAGTTCCAGGTACAATGAGCTCTATTTGAATTCCTACCCTTGGATTTCTGCTTCCTGATCTTGCTTCATTTGGTTTCTGTTTCTTGCATCCAAAAGAGGCCCAACCCAAGCAACCCTTTCCATAGATTCCATTTAATTTGTGCTTCATCCCCTCAGAGGTGAGTGTTCTTTTCCTCGTTTTACAAAGTGGAGAAACTGAGGCTTAATGAGATTAGCTTGACTAAGGGATGTACCCAGTCTACCTGCATCTCTCTGAATTGATTTCTTAATTTCTTATTTAAAATTGCTACCAGTATTTTATTTATAAAAAAGTAAGAGCGGATATAGGCTTAATCTCATCTGATCTTACCTGATCCAACTGTCAATCAGCTACTCCAACTCTCTTGTTCAGTTTCTAGTCAGACTGCTTTTCCTCTTGATTTTCTGGTGGTTGGCCCCTTCATGTCATTTAAGTCTCGACTTGTCACCTCTTCAGAGAGGCCTTTGGTCAACCTCACAACCTCATTGTCTGAAATCTTCTTGCTCATTTGTATAATTTTCTTATTATCTAGCAATATTTTCTTATTATCTATCCTTCAAAATAGCAACTGAAGCCCTACCTGTATCCTTGGGACTGAAAGATGCTCCATAGAACAACTTAAACTTCTATTTGATGAATGAATGAGTGTACAAACTAAAAAAAAAAAGTTCTTCATCAACTCTGTTCTCTCACTGTCTCTTCAGAGGCACCATGAATTACTTCTTTATCTTCTGAGGCATTTCGTATGACTCTACAAATTGTATATATCTCTCTATAAAGATAAATATGAGCACTTTTAAAAAAACCACTGGACATTCTGCAACTTGTTTTTTATAAAGTATATAACAGTTTATCAAAAACATCTTTGTGCAGCAGAACCTCATTAAAATGATAACACTATTGTATGACAGTATGTGTATATGCCAGAAATTATGTAACCGGTTTTTCTTTGTGGGTGTTATTTCCTCTTATTATTGTAAGAAGTGATGTTGAATAAATATTCTTGTCAAATACATATTTCCCCAAATGCTTCCCATATCCATTTGTTGTCTTTTGACTTTCCTTGTCATAGATGTGATGATCAACTTTATTTAAAGTTATATTGGTCATGTTTGTTGATTCTTTCCTTTATGGAGTCTGGGTTTCATTTTATGCCTTATGAAGATGTTGTTAGTTCCAAATATTAATATTAAAAGTGATTTACCCAGTCTTTCTGATAGGACTTTCATGGTTCCACTTTTACAGTTTTAAACCTGTGATGTGTGTGGAACTTATTTTGGGGTAGGGTTTGGAACGGGCTATAGCTTCTTTGCCCTTCAAATGCTAGGTCTGCTGTTTCAGTCCAACAGCTATTGAGTAATTTCCTGGGCCCATAGAATTGGGTTCTTATCATCAAGGTTTCACATGCTCTCTGTTTATTTCTGTCCTTTGTCTTCTACTCTGTCAACCCGGGTGTCTACACCTGCACAAGTGCTGTCCTGTTTAAACACCATAACTTTATAATAACATTTTCATATTTGGGAGGGCAGTACTTCTTTTTGATTCCTTTCCAGAACATTTTTTGGTGTATTTCTGTATATTCTTCCACATGAATCTGATTATTCCAAAATACCCACTGAGCTTTTAATATTGAATTTGTCAGTGAATTTGGAGAAGATTGTCATCTGGTTGTATAGTGTTGAGTCTCCCTAGCCCAGAGGGTTTCGAATTATTCCTGTGCTTTCTGTTTCTCAACAGCATTTTCAAGTTTCCTAGATCCATTTTCTGAGTATTTCTGAATATTTGTGAAATATTTCTGAATATTTTTGGTTGTTGCTATATAGAAACTTCCCTCAGTATTATCTGTACTCATTATGGAATGGTGATTATTAGTACATCATTCAAGACTGTTGTTATTACTTTGGATATGTTTTCTACAGATTCACCATGCTTCCACATTATATGCCCATGCCTTCAACAAATAAGATTGTTATCCAGTTCAAAGTGAATGCCTCCTTTGATTCTCTTGTCTATGGTCTTATGCATTGTTTCCAGAATAGTCATTGTGGTGATGATGAGGATTTACCTCCTTCCCTGACTTTATTAAAAATTCTCACATTTCATTATTTATCCTGATACTGGTATTTGGCTAGAAATAACATTCTTTAAGAATTATGTACTTGTTTGGGGAGATGTGCTTTATCTAAGGCTCTTTGATGTTCGAGAGCTCAGTTTTTAAATCATTGAATAGCATTTGTGCTAGAATTTGTTTACTCATTAAAGGGACTCTTGATTTCTTTCAAGGTTTAACAATTATGAGTAAAGCCTCTCTAAGTGTTTGTGTGCAGAGTTTTACATAAACATAAGTTTCAACTCATTTGAGTAAGCAGCAGGGGTGTAATTATGGGATCATAAGGTAAGCATGGTGTTTAACTTTGTGAGAAATAGCTGAACTGTCTTCTGAAGGCTCCATGCCTTTTTTTTTTCCTCCAGCAGTGCATGAGAGTTCTGTTGTTCTGTCTTCTCAGCACCACTTGGTGCTTCCAGAACTTGGGATTTGGACAATTCTTATAGTGTGTAGTGGTGTTTTATTATTTTTGGAACTTTTGCTGCTCTAATGAGCAGAATAGCCGGACAAACAAGGACTATGCTTTGTCTTTCATATGCGATAGTGAATCTGAATGCAGAGTAATGGTAGGAATGTAGAACAGTCAGAAGCTGGGAGGTGCACAAGAGGATGAAAGGAAGATGGATAGCATGTACTGAAGAGGACAGAAAGTTGCTATCTGAATATCTTTGATGAGGTGTTTTCTAGGCATTCCGCTAATTACAATTTTATCTATCTATCTATCTATATCTATCTATCTATCTATATCTATCTATCTATCTATCTATCTATCTATCTATCTATCTATCTGTCTGTCTGTCGTATTATGGAGGGTGTGCATGCGTGTGCAGGTTCTCATCACTCTGTTCATAAGTGGGCAAAGACAGGAAGAAGTCACTGGTCACTGATCAGCACTCTCGATCTATTCCTTTCAAGCATGGTTTCTCTTTGAACCCGTGGCTCATGTTTTTTCAGCAAGGCCTGGAAACCAGCAAAGTGCTAACAGTCCTTCTGTCTTTGCCTTGCTAGAAGCTGAGGTTATAGACATGCTTGGGACATCCAGGTGTTATGTGAGTGCTGGTATCCAAATTCCAGCCGTCACGGTTATGCAGCAACCACTCTTAACCACTGAGCCATGTCCCAAGCTCCATTATTTTACATTTATTATCTATTTGTGTGTGTGTGTGTGTGCATATGTGTGTGTTCATGTGTGTGTATGTGTTCATGTGTGTGTGTATATGTGTGTGTAGGTGGATGCATGTGTGTGGTTGTGCATGTGGAGGTCAGAAGACAATTTGTCAGTTCTGTCCTTCCACTGTGTGGATTTTGGAGATCAAATACAGGTTGTATGAGGCTTGAAGGCAGGTACCCAGTGAACCATTTTGCCAGCCCATCATTTTGTCAGTGTAAAACAGCTCAGTCATTACGACTGGGGATTTGGCTTGGTATAGAGCACTTGCAAGTATTCATGTGGTCCAAGAGAAAAAATATATTCTTAATAATTGCATGCTGGCATACTTTTTGCTTATTTTGAATAGCTGTTCTTTATCAAATAAATACCTTTTGCAAGTGTGTTTTTTCATCCTGGGCCCATTCTGTCATTCTCTAGACAATGTCTTCCATGGAACAGAGCAGAAAAGTTTTTTGTTTGTTAACTTCTTTCTTTTTGTTTTGTCGATCTTCCTATGTAGCCCAAGATAGATTGCAGGCTTCATTGAGATACTTGGATCCTTGTTTCTGTGTTCTTATACTCATATTTGTTATTTGAAGATTTTACAAGCATGCAAATTTGTTTTTTGAGACATGTTTTTTTTTTTTTTTTTCTGTATGCCCCTGGCTGTTCTGAAACTCATTCTGGAGACCAGGCTGGCCTCGAACTCATAGAGAGCTGCTTGCCTCTGCCTCTGCCTCTGCCTCTGCCTCTGCTCTGCCTCTGCCTCTGCCTCTGCCTCTGCCTCTGCCTCTGCCTCTGCCTCTGCCTCCTGAGTGCTGGAATTAAAGGCATGTGCCATCACACCCGACTCTAGACCGTATCCTTTCTAGCCAGTAGCATTGTACCCATGACAATTTTTCTCTATTTTGGTCATTTCTCACCTACTTCAACTTCTGTTAACCATTATTTTATAAAAGCAACTTTTCAAGTATTTAGCTAGGACTGCTGTGAATTCCCAGCTCCCAGGGCCTTTTTTATTTCACTTAGCTTCATGTCCTCTTCTTATTCATATAATTGCAAATGATAGACTTCCTTTCTTTTTATTGCCAAATGCTAATTCATTATGTATATACAACGTATTTTCTTTATCCATTCATCTGTTTATGAACATCTAGACTGATTTTATATTTTGGCTATTGTAAACAGCATGACAATAAAACCCATGGCTGGTAGGACTGTTGGATTATATAGCAATTGTGTTATTATTTTTTCATGAATTGCCATATTCACTTCCACATGACTATGTTTAATTTATGTTCACATCAAAAGAGTGCAAGCATTTTTCTTCTCCACTTCTTTTGAGGAATTGTTATTTTTTTATCTTTTTATTATTATGATTTTTTCATACAATATATATTTTATTCATATTCTCCCTCCCCAACGCCTCTCAGGCCTTCCTCATCTCCCTACCCAGCCAACTTCATCATGTTTTTTTTCAGTCTCTATCTAAAAAAAAAAAAAAAAAACCCTCCCTAAACAGCAACAACATACACAAAAAAAAAAACCCAAAATGAAAATCAAAACAACTAACAAAAAACCAATAAGACAAACAAAACAAAACCCAAACCAAAAGCACACAAACCTCATGGAATGGAATAGGAAGAAGTGAGAAGGATCGGAAGTGTCAGCGGTGACTTCAAGGACACAGTTTTATAGACACAAGACTAATATAATACATCTAGGAACCCACAGAGACTGTGACAGCATACATGTACAAGACCTGTGCAGGTTTAAACCAGACACAATTCCAGAACTGAGAAGTGGACATCAAGTCCCACCTCCTAACCAAGAAACTATATATTTTTTGCCTTCCTGATCATAGCCATTTTAGCTGAGCTGAGATCATTTTTGTACTCTGGTTTTGATTTACATTTCTCTGATGGTTAACACTGAGCATTTTCTTGAATGTTTGGCCATTTGTCTGTCTTCTTTTCTGAAGTGTTTGCTCATGCTTTTAACCTCTTCTAGATTAGCTTATTGGTTTTTGCTGTTGAGTCATTGGAGTTTCTTATATCTATCCTTGTATTATTCATTTGTCATATGTGGGTTTGCAGATATTTCCCCCTATTCTGTTGGCTGTGTCTTCACTGTGTTGATTAAGGTCCTTTATTATTATCCCGGAAAGTTTGAATCCTGAAGTCCATCCGTTTGTACTTTGAGGTTTTCTTTCAAAACCATCCTTGACCAGATCAATAGCATATAGCATTTCCTCTGTGTTTTCTCGTGGTCGTTTTAAGGTTTTAGAACTTCCACTCTCAGTCGATTTTTATGCATGATGAGAGACAATGCCTAATTTCATTCCTTTCTCTATGGATATTCAGTTATCCTATTTAAAACTATACTTTTCTGATGGTAAGTTATTGATACATTTATAACAATCAGTTGGCTAGAAATGTATGGGTTTGCTTCTGGGTAGTCTATACTGTTCAATTGGTCTGCATGCCTGGTTTCAATGTTAGTACCACACCATTTTGCTTCTTTAGAATTTATGTATATAGGTGTAAAGAAGTTGCTATGAGCTGGTGGTGCATACCTTTAATCTCAGCACTTGGGAGGCAGAGGCGGGCAGTTCTCTGTGGGTTCCAGGCTAGCCTTATCTGCAGAGTGGGTTCTAGGACAGCCAGAGCTACACAGAGAAATCTTGTTTCAAACAAACAAACAGACAAAGTTTGTGTGAAAAGAGCAACACATGCACACAGAGAAAAGAGAGAGAGAGATTCAAAACTGTAGGTGTCAAAATACCTTATTTCAAGTTTAGTACAAAATAACATAATTTTTGCATGAAACAGAGCAAAGTAACAGAATAGAGAACACACAAACAAAGAAACAAAGCAGTTTACAACCAGGTGAGTTTTGATGAACACTGATAAAAAAAGACATTGTAGAAAGGACAAAGGATTATCCTGTTTCAAAAACTGGGGTAGGGAAAACTGAAAAATGACATGCAGAAAAACAGGCACACTGACTCCCATAATTCTCTACCAAAACTAACTCAAGGTGCATTTTAGGCTTTAATATAAGACCTGAAATTCTGAAACTGTTATTAGAAATCATAAACAAATACTTCAAGATATAAACACGGGCAATGTTTTTTTTAGATAGTACTTGAATAGTGTAAGGAGCAAAAGCAAAAATTAATGAATGAGATTTCATCAAGCACAGCAAAGGAACAGGAGAGTGAGTAGACAATCTGTAGAATGGAAGGGAATATTTGCCAGGTATTTATCTGACAGGATTTCTATCCCCTCAAAACTGAACAAAAAACCCAAGCAATTTCAAGATTGGCAAATAACTCAATAGTGACTTCTCAAATGAAGAAATATGAATGACAAACTGACAAATGTATGAAAATTGCTTACTATCATTAGCTACCATGGAAACAGAAATCAAGCACACAATGCATGCCGCTTGTAACCAAGTTAGAATGGCTGTGATAAATGCCCTATCCTCATACAAATGCTGCCATGAGAAATGGGAATCCTTACACTCTTGTATGAGTGTAAATATAATACAGCCATGAAGAAGGGCATTTAAAAAATTGCATTGACACTAATATGTCACCTTTAAATTTATGCCCATTGGCATTTGGGGGCTTCTCTAGAGTTTATTCAAGGACAGAGATGGAGAAGCCCCCAAATGCCATGGGCATAAATTTAAAAAGCTGCAATAATTAAATCTCATTGTGAATGCCTGGTCAAAAAAAGTCAGATGAACACCTGGCCCCCATTTTCAGTACTTCATTCTCTTTAATGGCAATAGTATTTCATTGTATGATTATGTCATATCTTGTGTACCTATTTGTCGATTTATGGACACCAGTCTACATTTCTGCTATTAAAAATATTTATGTGTAAATATTTTTGTTTTATTGGCTTGCTTTCTCTTCTAAGACTGGGATTTCTTGGTCATGCAATCATCTAATTTTTTAAGGTAGCTACCAATAAATTGGCTGCACTGTTTTACAGGTGCAATTTCTGTGCCTTCTCAGCAGAGCTACTCAGTATCCACATGATATAGTATAGCCATCCTAGTGAATGGGAATTACTACCTCTTGGTGATTTCTATTTCTTTCCCCTTGTGTTTTATGATATTGAGTAGATTTTCACATGCCTGTGGGTTTTTTTGCATATCCCCTTTATATATTCATTAATGATTATATATATGTATATTCATTAGTGATTTTTATTTTTGATAATTTATTTTTATTTTATATATGTTGAGGATTTGACTGTATATATTTCTGTGTGAAGGTGTCAAATCCCCAGAAACAGGAGTTACAGATAGTTGGGACTTGCCATGCTCGGAATTGAACCCAGGTCCTCTGGGGAAAAACTATAAATATTTTTCTCATTTCAATTTCTTGTAATATTCTTTGAATCATAAACTGTTTATTTGAAATGAGTTTTATTATACTGTCTCAGCTAGTTTTAAACCTGTAAATCTCTTGTTTCAGCCTCTCAGGTACCTAGGACATCTTTAGTCTTACCAACTGAAAAAAACTGTACACTCTTAATATTGTCTCTACTCTGCTTGGTGTCTACATGTCTAAAGTATCTCAGCTTTGCATTGTTCAGAGTTGGGAGACACTGGTTGCTGATCAAAACCTACCTGGCAAGTTAACAACTATTCCCCAACTCAACAATCTAGAAATTCCCTTGAGACATGCCCAGAGGTTTGTCTCTTAGGTGATTCTCGAGGGAGTTTCTTGATTATGTTAATCAAGGTGGGAAGAGCCAACCTAACTGTGGACTGCACTATCCCATGGGCTGGGATCCCAGACTAAATAAAAGGGAGCAAGGAGCTGAGCACCGGCCTTCATTGCTCTCTGCTTCCTGACTATGAATGCCATGTGAGCAGCTGCCTCCCGCTCTGCTTTCCCTGCCATGATGGAGTATGACTGCAAACTATCAGCTAAAGTCAGCCTCTTGTTTCTCAATTGCCTTTTGTCAAGTGTTTTGTTGCAGCAACCAGAAAAGTGACTAATATTGTGCACGGCTAGTCACCATGCACACAGACGTTTAACCAGTATCTCCTTGCTCAGTCCTATGCCTCATTTCCACTTTCCAAAACGCCCTTGATTCTGATCCATAACATCTTCCTTCACAGATACAAGCATGTTCAAGTTTACATAGCCCCTGTGGTCACAGAAATGCCAGTGTCCTAGATGGACCAATATACAGTTCTTTAAAAAATTCTTTCTTTCTTTCTTTATTGACTTACTTGTGTGTGTAAGTGCAGGCATGTGTGTGCCATGACACAAGTATGGAAGTCAGAAGACAACTTTCCAAAGTCTCTCCTACCTCATTTAGTCATGGTCCTTCTTGTTTCTATTGTATTGGGTACTCCAAGCTCACCGGCCCACCAGGATGATTTTCCCTGTCTCTAGCTGCCATCTTACCTGTAGAGGTGCTCAGATTACAGATATGTGTTACCACATGCTGCTTTAGATGTGGGTTCTGGGTGACTGGCATTTTGGTTTCTGTAGAGCTGTTGCCCTAGTCCCACTTTTCTCTTTAGTTTAACAGTTATATCTTAGAGCGCTTCCACTTAAGTGCACATAGAACTCTTGATTCTTATCTACTGGCTTTATAATATTCCATTGATAATCATAGTTATATGGCCTGAGAGGATCATCTGGTAAGATTATAATGGGGCTGAAAAAACCAACCTCCCTCCCTCCCTCCCTCCCTCCCTCCCTCCCCCTCCCTCCCTCCCTCCTCCCTCCTCCCTCCCTCCCTCCCTTCCTCCATCTTTCCCTCCCTCCCTCCCTTTCTTCTTTTCTTTCTTTCCCTCCCTTTTCTTTCTTTCTTTCTTTTCTTTCTTTCTTTCTTTCTTTCTTTCTTTCTTTCTTTCTTTCTTTCGGAGATGAAGTCTTATAGCCCATCTTAGCTCAAGGACTCATTATGTAGGCCAAGCTCACTTCAAATTCATGATTTTCTTCTGTAGCCTCCCAAGTGCTTGGGATTACAGGCATGTGCCATCATGCTTGACTTGAGCTGAATAATTTCCATCATCTAGTGATACTAACCATCAAGACATTCCAGTGCAATATATTATTCATGTATTTGTCTTGGATGTTAGTGTAAAGGAACGTACCATGTTTCCAGATATAGAAAACTGTAGCACATACAGTAATGTATAGCACACAATACTTGAAAATCTACCATCACCAATGACTACAATACTTGCTTATGTATTTAACATATGTTACTTAAATTAGTGTTTGTAAATATGCTTCTACTTATATGTAGAGTTCAGAGCTGAGTATGCAGCTCAGTAGGAGAGTGTCTTCCTGCATTTGTGAGGCCCTGGGTTCAATTCCTCACACCACAAAACTAAATTAAGACTAGAAAGGAAGCTCCAAAGCAAAGCAAGGTTTTGCTGGAAAATGGCCAGCCTTGTGCATCCCATGCCTATCATGCCTCTTGATTGCATCAAGAGACCACATTAAGGAATGGAGAGATGGCTCAGTGGTTAAGAGCAATGGCTCTTTCAGGGGTCCCAGCAACTACATGGTGGCACACAACCATCTAAACTGGAATCTGATGCCCTTTCTGGCATGCAGACAAATATGCAGACCGAGTACTGATATACATAAAGAAGAAGGAGAAAAAAGAGGAGGGGAGGAGAAGGACGAGGAGGGAAGCAGTACTGAAAATGATTGACTTATACTATCTTGGTTTGTATAATCACATTCTATGACTGCCCGATAATGCCCAATAACACATTTTTCCCCAAAATGAGTTTCCATGATTAAGAGACACATGTCTGTGCATCACAATTTATTTAACCAGTCTTCAAATTTCATACATTTAGGTGAGTGTCTTAGTTAGGATTTCCATTGCTACAATGAAAGACCATGACCAAAAGCAAGTTGGGAAGGAAGGGTTTATTCAGCTTACACTTCCATATCACTGTTCATCATCAAAGGAAGTCAGGACAGGCACTCAAACAGGACAGGAACCTGGAGGCAGGAGCTGATGCAGAGGACATGGAATGGTGCTGCTTACTGCCTTGTTCCCCATGGCTTGCTCAGCCTGTTTTCTTATAGCACTGAGGACTGGTAACCAGCCTAGGGGTGCACCACCCACAATGGGCCCTCCACATTGATAACTAACTGATAAAATGCCTTATAGTTGGATCTCATAAAAGCATTTCCTTGACCATGGCTCCTTCCTTTCTGATGACTCTAGCTTGTGTCAAGTTGACACAAAACCAGCTAGTACAGTGGGTTCCAAACTGCTTTCACTGCTAGGGATCTAATAGATTGCAACACATGCTGGTCCAGCATTATCACCAGGAGCCATGTCCTTGACCCTTGTTTTGATGAGACAAAGTCCATTATGTAGCTGGGGCTGACCTTGAACTCCCAGTCCTCCTGACTGTATCCTAAACACTGGAATTATACGTGTGTGCTACCACATCTGGCTTTGAAAAACAATATTTGCACTGCAAATTGTTTCTGTGAATTTCTTGCCTTTTGTACATATTTGAATATATTTGTGAGACAAATTCCTATAAGTAGAATTATTGGGCTAAATAATATGCAGTTTTAAAATTTGTTGTATTTTTTCCTTAATGATTCAAAACATTTAGATAAGCATGTCTTGTTAGGCATGTTGTCCTTTTCTTTAAATACCACTCAAAGAACCTGACTCTGTTTAGCAGGATAAAGTATACAATCTGCAGAATCATAGCATCTTCAGTTTCCCTGTTGGTATGGAAAGGTAGTTGAAATCATTTAACTCTCAAAGTAGAGGTTTTTCAGGGTGTGTGATACTATCTCCAGTTTATGTCAAGTCCCTTCTTGCCCATTTCTATTATGAAAAACTTGACGGATAGAATCTGTTGTCTTCATTTTGCATTTGTGCTAACCATCTTTAGTGTTTTATTTATTCTTCCATTAACCCAAATATATTACATGGCACACTTCATACCATATAAATACTTCAGTATCCATATGGAGCTATTCACAGTAGTCAAGATGTGATTCAGTCAAGATGGAATCAGAGTAGAAGCCTATCAACAAGTGTTCAGTAAAGAAAATGCGGTGTATGTATGCAATGGAGGTTTCTTTTATTTAGTTCATCTTTGACTTTTTTTGTTACATTTTTTACTTATTTACTTATTTTTATAATATTAGTTCTTTGAAAATTTCTTTTTCCTCTTTCATTCTTCCTTCCTTTTTTTTTGAAACAATTTCTCTGTGTAGTTCTTGAATTTACTCTGTATATCAGACTGGTCTTGAACTCAAAGACTAGCCTGCCCCTGCCTCTTGAATGCTGGGATCACCATGCCTGGTGAAGTTCTTCGAGAATTTTGATTGTATACATCCCTCCCCCAACTCCTTCAGATCCACCTTCTGTTTTTACTCACCCACCTTTTTGTCCTCAATTGTTTTTTAATTCATCAAGTCTAACTTGTGCTGCCCACTTACTCTTGTATGTCTGACCTTACCCTGGACTGCATTCATTCTACCAGTGGCATTCTCTTAAGGAAAACCGTCTCTTCCTTTCCTAGCAGCTATCAATTGCCAACAGCATCTCATCTAGGAGTGGGACTCTATGTCTACCTCTTCTCCTCTTCCTGCTGGGATTCTTTCTGGCTTGAGCATGCACAGGGCTTCTGCATGCTGTCTCAACTATTGTGTATTCATATGCATGGTTGCCATGCCATGTTTGGAAAAGACTGTTTACTTGAAGTCATCCATCTCTTCTTGCTAAAGACTGTTTCTACCCTCTCTTCTTCAATGGTCCCTGAGCCTTGGGAGGAGATGGTTTTATATGGAGATCCTGTTAAGGGCTGAGCATTGAATTTTATGTTTTCTTGGGACCCTAGCTTCTTTCTTAATACAAGTGGGATCTTTGTTATTGTATTTTAGTGTCAGCAAAGCCAGTCAAATATTAGAAAACACACTGTCAGGAATTATGTAGTCCAGCAATAATTTAAGTGTGGCAAATAAGTTAAAAAACAATCCACTCATCCCATCATCTCAATTTATATGAGGTGCTATAATTTTCACAATATTGACCATGCTTCATGAAAACCAGTTCACATATTTTCCAAAACTCAATCAATATTCTGTTTTCAAAAATCATTTTTATGATGTACAGCTGATAACTATTAAGGTCTTTCTTAACTTCTGTTAAATGCAAAGGAATGGGAGCCATTTGTCTGGTAAAAGGATTGAGAGAATTGTGTCAGTCAAAGGAGTAATTCTCATTGTTATTATGAATGTCAGCATTTGTGAATAGTTTCTTTGGCACTGGGAGTATTTTGTACTTTCAGACAGCATACTACTGAACTTTTGTTAGAAAGGAGAAGGACTCAAGGAAGAGAGAACCCAACATGGCCTTCACTATTCCTGATGTTAGCGTGCGTTCTCTTTTTACAATGATTTCAGGACCATCACAGTATAATAATTTGACATACATCACAGCCTTCAAAGCTGTCCTAACTTTTGTCTTCATTCACTATGTCTTTATTTCTTTTGATCCCTCAGGAACTTTAGCAGTTTCTTGGTGAGGCATGAGGCAGTCAGCTTCCCATTTGTGTCTGGAGAAAGTATGTACTATTCTCTTGTTAGGTACTCTTAAAAAATGAATCCAGTTGGTGCTGCCAGTATGGGCATAAGTGTAGAGCTATGCATTCTTAGACCATGGGCAACCTACCTAGGGCTGCATCCCTGAAGAAAACTGACATTACCTCCCTAGAAGGCATCAACTGTTAATACTTCTTCAGCTAAGGGTGGGAATTCATGAACCCCTCCTCCACTATTGATGGACTATTGACTATCCTAACCTAATACAGGGCTGGTGTGTAGGCACAGCCTGGAAGTTCTTATGTGCAATGGGCTTGCTGTGTGAAGCCAATAGTTTCAAAGCAGTTCTCCCCAACCTCTGGTTCCTACATGTGACTCTTCCTTCCCCCTCTTCTGTGATGATCCCTGAGTCTTATAGGGAGGGGTGTGATACAGATGTCCCATTCTGTTTAGGGGTGGGTACTCCAGCATCTTATTCTCTGCAGTTTGATGATTTAGGAATCTTTTTTTATTGTGAGAATGACATTATTTTATTTTTGTTGACAGTATCCATATTAAGTTCTATAGTGTCTCATAATCCAGATTGCATTGTTAAGTAGTTTAATAAACACTTAACAGATCACGTTAAAAGTAATTTTGTTCTACTGTAGGGCAGATTACATATAAAATCCAAATTATTGAGATATTTTTGCTTTAGGATAAGCTTTTCATGTAAATAAGACAATTTCAACATACAATGCTACTAATAAAGAGACTATATTGAGGTGGATAATCTTTATTAACGTGATAGCTAATCTTGGTTGTCAACCTGACTACATCTAGAATTTTTTCCATCTGGAATTAACTAAAACCCAAGCAGCTGGGCACACCTGTGAGGGATTTTTTTTTTTCCTGGTTGGATTATTTGAGGTGGAAGGCCCATCCTACATGTGGACTGTCACGGCCTCTGGTGGCATCTTCTATGATGGACATGGAAGAAGGAAGCTTTTGCTTTTTGTCTGCTTGCCCTGACTCTTGCTGGCAGATTCATCTATCCTATTCCAGGTCATTCCTTCATTCATGTTAGAAGCCAATTCTTTGGGATTTCAATGTAGACTGAATCCCAGCATCTCTCTAGGACTCTCTAGGACTCCAGTACTGGATTGGAACAGCTGAGACAACCAGTTTTGTAGACTGAACAAGTATGGGATCCTTGGCCTTTCTGTCAGGAGACAACCATTGTTTGTCTACTTGAACCTTTAGAGAACCATGACCAGTTTGGACTGTGGTACCAGGAGTGCCACTAGAGAAACAGAATTGTGAGGATGACTTTGTGAAGTTTCTGGAGAAGGTTTGGCAATTTGTCAACACCCACAGTTATTGAAGACTTCCCTGGTAGAAGGGAGAGCACTGAAAGACCATGGTTAGAAATATTTGAAGGGTTTGCTGTGGAAAAAAAGGAATTTAATGGCTCTGTATATAAAACTTATGACAACTCTGGAAAAATAAGAAAAATAATGATACTGACTGGTTGTTTCTAGCATTTCTGGATAAACTGATAAAGTAAAAAAAAAAAAAAAAAAGAGAGAGAGATTTGGTATAAAATTAGCCAACTTCTAGTAGCCCAGGATACAGTGTAAAAGGAAAAGAATGAACTTGGGGTTGGAAGTGACTGGCTCTAGATGCACAGACACAGTCTAAAGGTTTCTGAGTGTGCTCAGAAAGAGAAGCTTCTCTCCAGCAGCCACACAGCTAGAGTAGCAGAAAAACCAAACTAAATCCCACATTATAAGACTGGCTAAATTACAGTGAAAGTTCAAGTTCTAGCCTCAGAGGGTGTTGGTGGTCAAACTAGGGCACTTTATTGGTAAAGGATGGGAAATGGTAACTTGGGACAGGGATGTGTGGTTGGATTCTATTGAAGCTGAGAATTTTGAATCCTCCGATTCTGAAGGGGTTTTCTCACCTGAGGAAGTAGTCTCTCCATCCACAGCAGCAGATGTACTTACACCCCATACTGTGTGATATTGCCTTTTCACCTCTGATTGACTAATTAGTCCTTCATTGTCTGCCAAACCAGCAGTGACTTTCTCTGAAGGAGTTACCAGGTAAGACAATACTGACGTCCCCCAGGGCTCACTGATAGTTGCCTCTAGACTTCTAAGTAGACATAAGGCAAAGCAGACTGCTAGTGGGGAGACAGAAAGTGTAGTCTACAAGGCAAGGAGGTGCCCTACACTATTAAAGAACTTCATGAGTTTGCTAATTGATTCAAGAAGTCTGGGGAGTATGTGTGGGAATACATTTGAAGGCTGTGGGATAGTGGTGGAAAGAACATAAAACAAGGTCTGGCTGAGTTTATTGATATGGGCCCACTGAGTGAAGATTCTAGGTTTAATGTGGAGGCTTGCACAGTTTACAAAAAAGGTGTCAAAGTTTGAATGGGTGGCTGAAGCATTGTCTAAAGTTGGCCTACTGAAAAGATGTCTGATAGTCCTTGGCTTAGTGTTGAGGAAGGGCTTTTTTTTTTTTTTTTTTTTTTTTTTTTTTTTTTTATTATCCACCCTCGATTTTAAGACTCAGGGAAATTGTTCTTTGGTTGATGGTTCAGACCCTGAGAGCCCCAAGGGTATGAGCTAATGGTTTAAAGACCCATAGTAAGCAAATTAAGTCACAGAAGAACTTGTGGAGGTGTCTTGGTTTTCTTAGCACATTTACACTATTATTGTGGATATACTAAATTGGTAGCATAATGAAGTATATGTTGTTAATTTTTATATTTTACTTATTTACATTTTAGGGAACATGTGCCATGGAGCCCATGTGGGGTTCAGAGGACAACTTGTGGGTGTTGGTTCTCTCTACCATGCAGGTCTTGGAATGGAACTCAGGTAATAGGCTTGGCAGCTAGTTTTCTTAAATCACTGATCCATCTTGCTAACCCCTAGATATATGTTTTGAAAGAATATATAGTAGGTTCTTTTTTTGAGGCTGGGCATAAGCATCATAATTATGTATTACCTGTGATGGTACTACATATTACCTATGACTACAGAAGGCCGTCCTTTATCAACTAGTTCACTTTAATCTAGCAGAGGAGAGGGGCATGAGTTGTCTGCTGCTGCACAGCTGGGGAGCATTGCTTCTGTACTAGACTCTATTGATTCTTGTCTCCTGGACAGCTGATGTCAAAGGTCAGGAAGAGATGCATAGAACAGTACCAGAGGAGCTGTAATATAGGGCATGTTGGTTTCTTTAGAGAGACAGGGACAACCAGAATATGGACACGGGCCCAGAGCTGGATCCTGTAGAGAATAGAAACTGTTTGGGGGTGCCTGTGTGGGATGGGGGTTTGGCTTTGTACTTGGAATTCTCCAGGAGTTGGGGCACGTTCTGTCTTTCACACTCTGTGGCTGGCAGACCCTGTTGTTCCATAGTCAAGGACTATCGATCCCTTTAATTTTTTTTTTTTTTTTCGAGACAGGGTTTCTCTGTGTAGTTCTGACTGTCCTGGAACTCACTCTGTAGACCAGGCTGGCCTCGAACTCAAAAATCTGCCTGCCTCTGCTTCCCAAGTGCTGGGATTAAAGGCGTTTCACCACCCCTGCCTAGCCTTTTTTTTTTTTTAAAATTTTTTTTATTTATTTTTGTATATTTTGGGACCCCAAAAACGCTCTCTCTTAGACACACTGAAAGAGGGCATTGGATCCCACCCCCCAGCCTTTAATTCTTTTATAGGATTTCCCTTTTCCCCCCCTTTTTGGGCCCCCTAAACCCCAAAGGGGAAAAAATTTTAAAAAAAACCGAAAAGTTGTTAAAAAGGGATTTGGGGTTTTTTAAAGGCCCGGGACAAAAAGAATTTTATGGACGGGGGATTTTTTTTCCAAAGAGAAAAGAAAAGGGGGGGCCGGGGTTTTTGGGGGGTTTTAGTTTTTTTCCCCAAAACAGTTTTTTTCCAAAGGGGGGGTTAAACCCCTTTCCCCGGGGCAAAAACCCAAGTCCCAATTTTTTTTTTTTTTTTTGAAACATTTTCCGTTGTTTGCTTTGGGAAAATTTTTTTTTCCCCGGGGGTTGAAAAAATTTTTTTTCCCCAAAGGCTTTAAAAACGTGAAAACTGTAGATTTTTTTTTTTAAAATTTTTTTTTTTTTTTTTAAAAAATTCAATGTGTTCTTTGGAACCCGAAAGGGGGGCTTTGGCCCCCGGCCCCATTCTTCCTTATTTTAATTTTCCTTCCCCCTTTTACGCGGGGAAAACCCCCTGAAACAAAAAAACCACACTTTTAATTTTTAAAAAATTTTAAGAAAAAGGGGAAAAATTTTTTATGACCTGGTTTTTCCAAAAACTTTTAAAAAATTTTATTTTTTATTTTTTGTTTTTTCCGGGGGAAAACAAAAGGGGGGTTTGGGGGTAGCTTTTTTTTTTCCCCGACTTTTTTTCCACTTTCCTTTCCCCTTTCCCCCAAATTTCCCCCCTTTCCCCTTTTTCCTTTTCCCCTTTTTTTAAACCCCCTTTTTTTTTTTTTTTCCTTCCTTTTTTTTTTTTTTTAAGGAAAATTTAGTTTTTTGGAAAAAATAATTTTTTTTTTATTTAAAGGGGTTTTAAAATTTAAAAAATTTAAACATTAAAAAAAATTTTAAAATTAAAAGAAAAAAAGGGGTTGGGTTTAGTTTTTATTTGTTTTGTTTTTTTTAAATCCTTTCACATCTGGTTTTGTTTTCCAACATTTTTAACCCTTTTAAAACCCCAAAAAACCAAAAGAAAGGGGCTTTTAAAGGACTTTGGTTTATTCTCAAAAAATACAAATTTTTGAAAGGAAAAACAAATTTTACGGGTTTTTTTAATTTTTTTTTTTTTCCTTTTTTCCTTTTGTTTGCCCCCCCCCCTTTTTTTTTTTCCCCTTTTCCCTTTTACCTTTTAACCCTTTTTTTCCTTTTTCCCCCCTTTTTTTGGGGTTTTTTTTTGTTTGTGTTTTGGGGCCCTTTTTAGGGGGCCCATTAAAAAAAACCCTTAAAAAAAATTTTTCTTTATTTGGGTTAATTTTTAAAAAGGGGCCCGGGGGGCCCTTTTTTCCCCAAATTTTTTTTTTTTTCCCCCCCTTTTTTGGAACCCCAAAAAAAAACCCCAAAAACATTTAAAGGGGGAATTTTTTTCCCAAAGTAGCATTTTTTTTAAAATGAAATTCCCGGGTTGTAATTTCCCTTTTTCGAAAAAAAAACCAAAAAAAAAAGGGTTTCCAAAAGGGAAAAAGGGCGGGGGTTTTTAATTTCCCCCTTTTTAAATTTTTTTCCCCCTTTGTTTTTTAGTTTGTTTTTATTTTGGGGGTTCATAAATTTTAAAATTTTCCCTTTTTTTGGTTCATCCCGAAAAGGGGGGCCCCAAACCTTTAAGGGATTCCCAAACCCCCAAAAGGGAAAACACCATTTCAAAAACCAAACCCCAAAAATTTTTAGTCCCCAAAAGGGGAAAAAAACCCCCCCTAGGTAACGGGGGGGGAAAAAGGTCCGGGGGCCCCAGGAAAAGGGGGGGGTTTTGGAATAAAAGAGGGGGAAAGGAGTTTTAGGGGGTTTTTTAAAAAAATTTTTTGGAAAAAGGGGGTGAAAATTTGAAAGGATAAAAATTTTTAAAACCCCCAAAAAAAAAATTTAAAAAAAAAAAATTTCCAGGGGCCCCAAAAAAATGACATGGGGGGGGTTTTGTTGATTTTTAAGAAGGGTTGCCTATTCCCCCTTTTAAGAACAAAAATTTTGGGGGTTTTGGGGGAAAAAACCGGGGGGGGAGAAAAACCATTTGAAATTTTAAAATTTTTAAATTTTTCCACATTTTTTTTTTCCAAAAAAAAAAAATTTTTTTGTGAAAAATTTGGTTCTTGCTTAGAAACAGATTGAAATTGATTCCCCTTCAGGTTCTTTTTAACCCAAAATTTTTGGGGGTTTTTTAAGGGAAAAACCTCTGGGGAGTAGGCCCCTTTTAAAATTAAAAAAATTTTTCAGTTTTTTTTTTTTTTTTTTTTTTTTTTTTTAAAAGGGTTTCTTTTTTGGGGCCCCCGGTGCCCGGAAATACTCAGACCCCCTTAAAATTTGGGGAAACCACCGGGTTTTGGGGCCCAGGCCTTTGGGGAAAAAACGGTGTGCCCCCCACGGGGCCTTTCCCTTTTTTTTTTTTTTTTTTTTTTTTTTTGGGGTTTTATAAGGGGTTTTTTTTCCCCCCCCCCCCCCCCCCCCCCCCCCCCCCCCCCCCCCCCCCCCCCCCCCCTTTTTTTCCCCTTTTTTTTTTGGGGGGGGTTTTTCTATAGTTTTCTTTCCTCTAGGGGGCTGTGTATTTTTAAAAGGGGGGTTTGGCCCAAAAACCCCTTTTGTGAGCAGTGTTCCCTTTTTTTTGTTTTCTAGTAGAGCCCGGGGGAAAAAATTTTAAAATTTTAAACCCCCCCTTTTTTCCCCACTTAGGGTAAATGATTTATTTATTTTCAGGGGGGAGGTTTGTGTTTTTTTTGGTTTTTTTAGAGGGGTCCATTTCATCTAAAATTTAAAATTTTTTTGGGCAAATAAAATTTGTATTTTCAAAAAATTTATGTAAAAACCTCGGTCTTTAATACAAAAGGGGGCCCCCCTTTTTTCTCAAATTTAAAAAAACTGGCACTCTTGTCGCTTCAAAAATTTTTTAAAAACTTTTAAAAAAATCACGGTTCTGTTTAAAGGGGTTTTTCACTATTCTTTGATTTAAATTTATTAATTTTTTTTTTTAAAATTTTCTTTGCACTTTTTTCCCCTTAGGGGTTATTTTTTTTTTTCCCCTTTTTCCCTTTTTAGCAGCCTAAAGTAGCACCAAAATTTTAATACTGCATTTTCTTTTTAAAGGGGGGCAAAATTTTTTCAATTTTCTTTATAATTTTACCTAGATTACTTAAATTTTTTTTATAAGTATTTGCAAAATTTTGTTATTTTCTATTATTTTTTATATATTTCAGTTTGAAAGAAACCCCTTTTTTTTTTTCCAGTCTTTAGATTTGTTAAGGATTATTTAATAACCTAGGGGAAGGTTTTTGGCTAGGTTTCATGCACAAATTTAAAAAAAATTTTTTACTCTGATGCAAGGGACTATACGTTTTAAACACTAAAATTTAATCAGAGAAAATGTTAATTTTTGGGTTTCCCCTTTATTTCTTTTAACCCCTTTATGACTCCTCTCCTCCCTCTCTCTCTCTCTCCCTCTTCTCTCCCTTCCCCCTTTCTTCTTTCCTCCCCTCCCCTTCTTTAAATTTTTTTTTTTGCTTTTTTTTTTTTTTTAAACCGAGTTTTTTTTTGGTCCCGGGCCCCGGGGGAAATTTTCTCTGAGACCAGGTGGGATCAAACTCCAGAGACCTGCCTCGCCCCCCGTTTTTGGTTAAAACGTGCACCCCCGACTGTCCTTGAGAGTTCTACCAAAGGTGTTAAAATTGTTTTTTTGAACTTACACTTTTAAATTTATTATTAGAGTTTTTTTTTTCCACAATATATCAAATTTTTTTTTTACGGTTTTTTTTAAAAAAAAAATAAACCGGGGGGGGGGTTGGGCCTCCCCTTTAACCCAGAAAATTGGGAACAGGGGGCAGGGGGTTTTTTAGTTCGGCCAGCCTGGGGTACAGAATGATTCCAGGAAAGGGCCGGGGTACACAGAAAAACCCCGTCCTAAAAAAAAAAAAACAAAAAAAAAATTTTATTAAAAATTTTTGGCTAATAAAAAAAAATTAAAATAATTAAAAAATTTCTGGCTTTTAAAAATATGTTTTAATAATTCCCCATAAATATAAGCTTTTTGATCATTAAATTTTATCAGAAAATTCTTTTTCTTAAGGTAAATTTAGTGAAAAAAATTTTTTGGATTTTCAATTTTAATTTTAGGTTTTTAAAGTAAAAAAAAATATAAATTATAAAAAATTTTTAAAAATTTAAAAAAAACCAAGCTATTCCATTTGCTTTTAAATTTTACAAAATAAACATTTTTTTAAAATTTTTTTTTTAAAAATTTAAAATTTTTGTACTTCGAGAATTTTGTTTTAATGCTTGACTTTTATTGGTTTCCCATTTTTAAGACTGTTTTTGTCCTTTATTTTCTTTTAGCTTTTTTTAAAACGATTTTTACAGTTTTGAAATATACATGTTTTTTGAATGTTTGATTCCTTGTCTTGGTTCAGGGGTTTTTCTTTAATATAAAAATTTTTAAAAGTTAAAATTTTTTAAAAATTTTTTTTTTAAAAACTTTAAATTTCCCCCAAATTTAATTTTTTTTATAAAGGGGTTTTTTTTTTTTTTTTTAATTAAAATGTTTTTTTTCCGGTAAACTTTTTGGGGAATTTTCTTTTTTTTTTTTTTTGGAAATTTTATTTACATTTCAAGTTCCCCTCCTTACCCATTTCCCCCCCTCCCCCCGGGGAATTTTTTTTCCCTTCCCCCCCCATCCGGGGTCCGGTTGGTTTTTACCCCCACCTACCCCCCCAAACCCCTCACCTCCCCCCCCTTTGAAAACCCCCCCTTTCCCGACGCCAGCCTTTTAGGGGGGGCCGGGGGCTCTTCCCATTTTAAAATAAACCCCTTGATTAACTGGAGCCGGGGGGCCCCCCTAAGCGCCCCAGGCTGGTGGTTTAGACCCTGGGGGCTCTGGTTTGGGTTTGGGATTTTTGGGGTTTCCTCATGGTGTTGCGAATCCCTCAAATCCTTCCCTTCACCCCATTTCCCTTTGGGGAAAAACCCCCTGACAGTTTAAAGGTTCGCGTGAGCAGCCTCTGAGTATGTAACTCTTGCGACTTCTAGGGAGACAGTAATCAGGGTCCCGTCAGCCTGCATCCTTTTCCCCCCACTCAACGTCTACCCCTTTTGGAATGCACATGGATGGGGATCCAGGGGGAAAAGGCTGAAAACAGCCCCTCCTTCATTTTGTCCCGCACTGGTCTCCATTTTTGCTCCCCCTTGGGATTTTGTTTTTCCCCTTTTTTTGAAGGAAGAAATCCCCCCCCCTTGGTCATCATTCTTTGACCTTTTTGTGGTCGGATTAATCTTGGGATTTCAAGTTCGGGCTTTTAAAACCCCCCAAACAGTGGGGTGAAACCCTGTGTTTCTTTTGTGATGGGTTCTTCACTAAAAGGTGAAAATTTTTTTTCCCCCCATTTACATATGAATTTATCAAAATTATTGTTTTTTTAAACTGAGTAAACCATTTTGAAAAAATTTCTACATTTTTTTTTAACCTTTTTTTGTTGAAGGGCACTGGGTTTTGGGCCGGAAAAAAGGTGATTTTTTTTAAATTTTAAAAATTTGGCTTTTTTTTTAGACATCACCCACGGTTTCCCCGGTGGCCTGCAACTTGTATGTAACCCCGGGTGGGCTTGGCTCACAGAGACTGCCTCCTCTGCATCCTAAGTCTGGGATTTTTAAAAGGAGTCCACCGAAAAAAAAGTTTTGCATTTGGGTTTTTTTTTATTTGGGGGTGGTTAAAAAATAATTTTTTTCCTGGTGTAAAATTTCGTTCCCCAAGGGTTTTTTTTCCTCCCCCCTTTCTAAAAGAGGCTAGTCCTGGAAGTTTGCCTCCATACAAAATAATTTAGGCCTAGAAAAATTTTAGACTCTGAATTTACTCGAATAAATGAAACCCTTTTTAGTTCTTTCTGAATTCTGCCTTTTTTATTCAATCATTTTCCGGGTCCCCAAATCCTTAGCTATTTATTTTAACAGCTCTTTTGGTTTCCCCCCGAATTCTCCTTGGCTTCTACAATTTTTAATTTTTTTAAAACCCGGGGGCCTTCTTTTTTTGTTCTTTTTGCTTTCCCGTACTACTTGTTCCCTTTCAAAAAGTCTCTGTAAAAAACCCCCTGTACACCTGCTCCCCCCCCTCTTGTGATGCCCCTACCTCCCTTTTTAACTCCTGCACTGCCCCGTTTTAAAGTATGTTTCCTGGGGTGTAATCTCTTCTTCGTTTTTTTCTGCCCCTTTCCCTTTAGTTTTCTTCCCTTTCCCTCTTTCCCCCCCCCCGGGGGGTTGGGGGAAACTTTCGAAAAAATTTTTGATTTGTCTGCCCCCAAAATTGACAATACTTTAAAATGGTCTTCCTTTAGAAAATAAAATTTTGGATTAAAAAATGTATACTAAGGGATGTCCCCTATTCCAGCCAAGGGATTAAAGGGGGTTTAAGGGGGGAAGGGGGGGCCACTAACTAGAAACATTAAAACCTTTTTAAAGTGGGTGGTTTGTGTGTGGTGTTGTGTGTGTTTTTGTGAGAGAGGAGAAGGAGGAGAGAGAAAAGAGGAGATCTCACACCTAAAAACCCGTTTTGTTTTTATTGTTTTAAATGGGGGTTCCTTTCTTTTTCTGTTAGTTTTATGGGATTTCATTTAAGGGGGTGGTCCAAGTAAACCCCCAAAAGGCGCCTTCCAGGAAAAAGGGCCAAGTTTTCCGTAGTTGTTATTTCCAAGGGGAGTCCCTTTTTCATAATCCGGTCCCAAGGAATTTTCAAAAAGGATGGAAGGAAAAAGGCAAAAGAGGGTTTTTTTTATTCCCGGGTGTATTTTTCCCCCGTATTGGAACAATTACTCCTAATTGAAATTTTAAAAAAGGGGGGGGGCTCAACAGGAGGGAAGGAAGCCTCTTTGGAACTTAGCTAATACTTGAAGCTAGTGAACCGGGGGGCTGGGGCCAACTGGGGAAAAGGTTGGTTATATATTTTGGGGTTTAAATACATCTGTAACAGTGTTATCAATTAAGGAAAAGGGGCAAGGTGGGCATTGGGGGGTAGAGGAGAAAAAAGGAAAGGGTTAAACTTTAATTTTAAATGAAAAAAAATTTTAAAATTGTACTTTTTTTAAACACTGTTTTTTTTTGTTGGCTTTTTAAACAATTTGTTTTAATCTTAAAGAAATTTGAAAGAAAAAACCCCTCGTTTTCCCCCGCACTTGGAGAGGAAAAAGGAGGATCAGGGGTTCGGGGCCGGCCCCCACCACAAACAAATTCCAGGTAGCCTGCTAAAAAAAACAGGGCAAAGCAAGCAAAACCATATATACAAAAACTAGGTTGTTTTGGGTTACCATTGCTTCAAGCCTCTCCAGTTAATAAATAGAATCCCTGCCCCCAAACTTTTTTACAATGTAACCCGTTTCTTTTGCTTTCCCCTGGGGCACATCTAATTCCAATTTGAACATTTTATTCAAACAAAACGTAAATTTTCCCCCTTTGGGCCCCAAGAAATTGCTTTTACTAGAACAACTATGTACTTTGAAGGGTAATTGGCTTATAAAATTTTTACACCAAGGTAAAAAGTGGGGTTTTAAATAATAATGATTCAAAAAATCCATTTCCCCTTTTAAATTGTGAAAATATTTTCCTTTTAAAAAAACCCCTTTTTTGAAAATCTAATCAAATTTTGGGCCCCCTTTTTCCACCCAAAGGGTTTGGAGCAAAACTGTTACTAAACTTTTAAAGTTTTAAACACTTTAAAACCCCCAAACCCACTTTGTTTAAAAATGCGTCTTTTCTCATTTCCCTCTCTTCAATCCGTGTTTGCTTTTTTTTCAGTGTACCTTGAAAATGGTTATAACTTCTGGGGGCCTTTCCCCCTTCGTGATTTGGGGGGCCCCAACAAGGAGAAGGGAGGTCACCCCGTAACTACTTCTTTGATTGAAAATTAGGGCTTTCTTGTGGGCCTGTTTTTAAAAATTTAAAATTTAAAAATTTTCCCCCTCAAAAAAAAACAGCAGTTCGAAATTTTCCTTCCCGCAGGTGCTTGGGCCCTTTAAAAATCAAAAGGGGTTGGGTCGAAGAGAACATTTTTACTTTTGGAAACCATAAGGGAAAAAAGTGCCTGTAAAAATTTTTAAAAGTCTCCTGTTCCTTTTTTTTTTAATTTCCCGGGAAAAAAACCCGATTATCGTTGTGAAAAAATTTTCTACCCTACGGTAGAAAAACTCAAAAAATTGGGCCCCTGCTGTTTTAAATTTAGTTCCCCTTGAATTTTTTTTATTTTGAGACTCTATTTTCCCCCCACCCCAGATAAACCATATTGTTTTCCCTAGACAAACGACATGGTTATGGAAAATTCATATTTCAAGTAACCTAACCTAGGAACCAAGCCAAAGTTAAGCTGGTGTGGGGGGGTCAAAGACAACAATTTGACCAAAGCAATTAGCACACAAGAAAAAAAAAAATTTGCAACTTAAAAAGAAAAGGTCTATGGATGATTTAAAATAAAAGAATTTTGGAGGATATTACATTGACCCCCCTCCCGAGAACAAAAAAATACAGTTTCCTTTCCAGACAAATTAGTAGATTGCAGGCACAAGGGGAAACCCTGTTGCTAACCTGTGTTAATTAAGTGTACTTGTTTAAACTTCTTTTTTTTAAAATTGTTTTATTTACATTTCAAATGGGCCCCCTTCCCAGTCTACCTTCCCCAAAAAACCCCCATACCATGCCCCTTCCCCCTTTGCCTCTAAGAGGGGCTCCCTCACCCCCCCCTCCCCCCTCCAGCCCACCCCTCTAGCATCCCCCCTTCGCTGGGCAACAAGCCCCACAGAACCAAGCGCCTCTCCTCCTACTGATGCCAGATAAGGCTATCCTCTGCTACATATGCAGCTGGAGCCATGGGTCCCTCCTGTGTACTCTTTGGTTGGTGGTTTACTCCCTGGGCAGTCTGGGGGGTCTGGTTGGTTGTTGATTTTGTTGTTCTTCCTATGGGGTTGAAAAACCCTTCAGCTCCTTCAGTCCTTCCTCTAAACTCCTCCATTGGGGGTCTCCAACCCAGTCCAATAGTTGGCTGTGAAAGTTATCTGCATCTGTTTTAGTCAGGTGCTGGCAGAGCCTCTCAGAGGACAGCTATACCAGGCTGCTGTCTGCAAGCACTTCTTGGCATCAGCAATATTGGTCTGGTTTGGTGTCTGCAGATGGGATGGATCCCAGGTGGGGTTGTCTCTGAATGGCCTTTCCTTCAGTCTCTGCTCCATTTTTTGTCCCTGTATTTCCCTTAGACAGGAACAATTCTGGGTTAAAATTTTTGAGATGGGTGAGTGGCCCTTTCCTTCAACTGGGGGGGCCCCGCTGATCTACTGAAGGCAGCTCTCTACAGGTTCTATCTCCCTTTTGTTTGTGTATTTCGGTAATGTCATCCTCATTGGGTCCTGGGAGCCTCTTGCATCCCTGGTGTCTGGGACATTCTAGTGGTTCCCCTGTTCCCTGTCTCCCACTGCTACTTCTTTCTATTCATTCTCCTGGCCCCTGGACTTCTGTCTCTTCCCATACCTGACCTTGCCCTACCTTCCGACCCCCTCTCTCCAGGACCCTCCCTCCATCCTACTATTTTGTTCCCCCTTCTAAGTGGGATTGAAGCACCCACACTTTGGCCTTCCTTCTTGTTAAGCTTCATATGATCTGTGAGTTGTATCATGGGTATTCTGAGCTTTTGGGCTAATATCCACTTACAGTGAGTATATATCATGTGGGTTCTTTTGGGTCTGAGTTATCTCACTCAAGATGATATTATCTGTTCCATCCATTTCCTGCAATTTTGTGAAGTTGTCGTTTTTAATAACTTAGTAGTAATTCCATTGTGTAAAGTAACACATTTTCTGTATCCATTCTTCCATTGAGAGACATCTAAGTTATTTCCAGCTTCTGGCTATTATAAATAAGGCTGCTATGAACATAGTGGACCACACATCCTTATTATATGTTGGAGTTCTTTTAGGTATATGCCCAGGAGTAGTATAGCTGGGTATTCAGGTAGAACTATTTCCAATTTTTTGAGAATCTCAAGATCGATTTCCAAGTGGTTGTATCAGCTTGCAATCCCAGAAGCAATGGAGGAGTGTTCCTCTTTCTCCGAATCCTCTCCAGCATTTGCTGTCACCTGGGTTTTTGATCTTCGCCATTCTGATTGGTTTTGATTTCTATTTCCCTGATGATTAAGAGTATTGAAACTTTTCTTGTGGCTTCTCAGCCATTGAGATTCCTCAGTTGAGAGTTCTCTGTTTAGCTCTGTATCCCATTTTTTAAATTGGGTTATTTGGTTTTTTGGAGGTTTGCTTCTTGAAGTCTTTATATATTTTGGAAATTAAGCCTCTATTGGATGTGGGGTTGGTGAGGATTTTTTTCCCCAACCTGTAGGTTGCAGATTTGTCCTATTGACTGTATCTTTCGCCTTACAGAAGCTTTTCAGTTTCATGAGGTCCCTTTTATCAATTGTTGATTTTAGAGCCCGAGACAAATTAGAGTTCTGTTTAGGAAATTTCCCCTGTGCCAGTGATTTCGAGGCTTTTCCCCACTTACTCTTCTATTAGACTCAGGGTATCTGGTTTTATGTGGAGATACTTGGTCCACTTGAACTTGAGCTTTGTACAAGGAGATAAGAATGGATCGATTTGCATTCTTCTACACGCTGACTGAGATTTGATCCAGCACCATTTGTTGAAGATGCTGTCTTTTTTCCATTGTATATTTTTGGCTTCTTTGTCAAAGATCAAATGTCCATAAGTGTTTGGTTTATTTCTGTCTTCAATTCTATTCCATTGATCTTACCTGTCTATCTGTGCACCAATACCATGCGGTTTTTATCATTATTGCTCTGTAGTACAGCTTGAGGTCAGGGATGGTGATTCCCTCAGAAGATCTTTTATTGTTAATGTCAAGAATATCATCACACAGCTTTATCTTTAGTCTAATGTGTAAAGGAAGAAAACCACATGAAGATATTTCATGCTATTTCTTATCTCAAACTAAAGTTAACAAGGCCTGAGATAAGCAAAGCAATAACAGTGTCCCCACCCTGAGGAACCACTACCAACAATGACAGGAAAGCCCTGTAGACTTAGGCATCTTTGTTTTTTTTTTTCAGACAGGGTCTCATGTAGTCCAGGTTGGCCTCCAACTTCCTATGTAGCTCTGGCTGGTCTGGAACCCCTGACGTTGTTGCCTTCACCTTCCTAGTCATCTTATTACGAGCTTTGAGTAAACTTTGTTCTCACTTCCTTGAGAAACAAACTATAAAACATAACGGGGGCAGCTGTTAAGGTGATTTAGTTATTTAAAGCAAAACAATTTTAATGTATGATGCTAAAAAAACCCTCCATAGATACCTTTAAACAAAATACTGGCAAATAAGCTCAAACACAATTACTGTTCAGAACTGTTTCCTGAAAACGGTCCTGATGATGCTGAGTTATAGATGATCAGGAGGACTCTCTCACATGCTTACTGGAATTTTGGGGCTCAGTTTGTGTCTGAAGCTGTATTTTGATCAGCTATTAGCTTTTAAACAAGGAAATGGCCAATCTATCACGATGAAATCAAGACTCAAATAATTGAGGGGTATCCATGAAACTTGTCTCAAATATTTAAAAATTACATATGGTGTAACCTTAGAATCCATCCTTATCCTGGTCTAAATCTTGAATTGTTCTTTGTGTTGTTGCTGTTTTTGAGAAAGGATGTAATCAAGGATGGCTTTGAAATCTTAATCCTCCTGCCTCTCTGCCTTCCAGGTGTTGGGATTGTAGCTATGTACCACCACACCTGACACTACTGTTTGGGAAGGTCACCAGCCTCCATTGAGATGCACGTGCAGGAAGTTGCCAACACCACACGTCAGCAGCATCAGTGCCATGCTGCCAGCCCAACTATATCTAGTGCTCCAAGAACAAGGGGCTCAAGACTCTCCCCAAACAAGGTGCGTGCCTTGCAGGTGGTGAAGTCAGTACATTTGGGAAACCTAGACTTTATGGTCTCCAGTGGTCCACAGACCCAGGATGGTGATGGTTGACCAGCATGCTAAACTCAAGATCGTCATGGGAAAATCCCTGCTACCCAGTGATCCTGGATGCTCTGCACCAGACCTCCTCCAAGTGTGGCACCGTCCTCAGTACCATCATCTTCACTAAGACCAACCAGTTCCACATGACTAATGGAAGAGTCTGTTTGGCTTTAGTCCAATCTTGAAGGGAGGACTAGCTCTTCTCGGAGTCCCTGTTTCAATGGTCATAGTCATCAGGGCTCAAGGACCCTTCTCTCAAAGACCGTTGACAGGGAGCTTTGAGTGAAACCTGTGTCATGTGCTCCTTCCCTCCCTGCAAGGCTGCATGACTCATGCTGAGATATGTCTTTTAGCTACAACAAGGAGTATTAAACTGGGTAGTTTTAACAAGATCATCTTATATGCGCGTGTGCATGCGCGCATGCACACACACAAACACACACACACACACACCCCTCATTCAATATAACTGACCACTATCTCTCCTGAGGACACTCCATCATCAAAATGAGATGTCCCTTGTTGCAGCACTCCAGGGGCACTTTCCTTACCCTATTTTTATACAAGTCACCCTTTTAAGTACCTTAATAACCTTTTGAATAATGAGTCACAATCCACATCTCTGGCCAAACCCAGCCTATCATCTGTTTTATGAATAAAGTTTTATTGGAACATAGTCATGTTTTTCTACTCCTAAATTGTCTATGGCTCTTTTCATTAAACAATAGAGCCAAGGAATTGTAACATGTTGGGAGCCAACTTCTGGCAGAAAGTGGCTATCATCTTTGCAGCCATCTCAAGCCATATACCCTGACAAGAGACTTGTTTTCAACAGCCTACAACAGCTGAGCACACTCTGATAAACACCATGTTTTTCTCCCATACTTGTTTTGTTGTTTGGTGCCCCCAGCTGCAAGGTGCACGTGGTAAAGTGTCTTCAGCTGTGTCCCCCTGCTTATGCTTATATATATCCATGATTTCCTTTCAAGAGAATAAAGGGAACAAGGAACAAGTCTTGAACAGAAAAAAAAAAAAAAAAAAAAAAAAAAGACCAACCAGTTCCAGGTACTGCTGTACTATGCTCACCACTTGAGAGTCTAGCATGCTAGGCTGACTCTAGACAGCCAGAACAGCTACAATGCTTGCTGCACACCACACGTCAACTTTTCCAAGCTTACAGTGCCAATTGGTTTTTTGTCAACTTGACAATAAACCTAGACCTATATCTGGGAAGAGGGAATCTTAGTTGAAAAACTGTCTCTATAAGTTTAGCCTGTAGGTAAATCAGTGTTAATGATTCATGTGGCAGGGCCCAGACCACTGTGAATGGTGGTCTTGGGGTATACAAGAAAGCAGGCTGAGAAAGCCATACCAGCAAGCCAGTAAACAGCATTTGTCCAGGACCTCTACTTTAGTTCCTGTTTCCAGGTTCCTGCCTTGAGCTCCTGCCCTGGATTCCCATAGTGACAGAGGGTGACCTGAGAGGTGTAAGCTGAAGTAAACTTTCCTCCCCACATTGCTCTTGGTCATGCTTTATCACAGCATTGGAATCCTAGCTCAGACACGTAACTGTCTGCAACACCAAGTACAAGAGTTATGACTGTGCTCTCTGAGACCTGCCTTTGGGGAACAGATAGCTTCTTGGAACAGGCTATGGTAACATCATTGTCCTTTTTGACTGTAATATCTACTGTCTGCTTCCCCTCCAACCTCCACCAGGCATACCATCAGCAGCAGTTGTAGCTGCAACAGGCTGCATCACCATTTCAAGTCTGATGGTGTCAGGGATTCCATCTTGTTGGTCAGCAACTTGAACCCTGGAAGTCACACAGCCAAGCCCCTTTATTCCCTTCAGTATCTATGGTTACATGAAGCAGGTGAAGATCTTGTTCAACAAGGAGAAGACAGCAGCTAGGCCCAGCTGGCCGTGAGGCACCCACACAAGCTGCATGGGAAACCAACGTACATTACAATGTCAAAGCACCAAAGTATGCTGCTGCCTCCTGAGGGCCAGGAAGACTAGGGCTTCACCAAAAACTCTGACAGCTCGCCACTGCACTGCTTCAAGAAGCTGGGCCCCAAGTTCTTTCAGAAGTTCTTCCTGCTCTCAACCACCCTGCACCTTGTCAACATCCCTTCTTTGGTGTCAGAGGAGTTCCTTAAGAACTTCTCAAACTACAAGGGCAAGACCAAGGGCTTCAAATTCTTCTAGGGACTGCAGCCCTGACTCCTGCTCTCTGTCCCATCTATAATACCCTGACTTATCATCTCTACAGGAAGGACCATGAGATGGTTCTGATCCAGATGAGTTTGTTGGAGGAGGATGTGAAGGCACCAATTAAGCTTCAAATCTACAACTAAAGCAGCCATGAACAAAAAGAACAATGCTAGTGGGCTTGCTACTCCAGAACTCAGAATATATTATAGAACTACAGTAATGAAAATATGGCACCAGCACCAAACAGACATGTGTACTAATGGGACAAAATAGAAGACCCAAACATGAGTACTTGTAACTGTAACCATCTGCTATTTGATAAAGAGGCAAAAAACACATCCTGTAGAAAAGACAAAGCATCTTTAACAAGTGGTGGTTAAAGCTGAAGACTGAATGGCCACGTGCAGGTGAATGGATTAGACTCATACCTGTCACCCTGCACAAAAATTAGATCCAAGTGTACCAGTGACTTTAGTTTGAAACCTGCAACATCAAAGCTGCTAGAAGCAAACATATGCAGTTCCCTACATGAGATAGATGAAGGAAAGGGCTTTCTCAACAGGATCACATTTGTTCAGGAATTAAGGTCACCAATTGACAACAGGGACCTCATAAAACTGAACTGCTTCTGTGTGGCTAAGGAAATAATCAAGTGAAGAGGAAGCCCACAGAATGGGAGAGAATTGTTGCCAGCTCCACATCTGTCAGAGGACTAATATCTACAGTATATGAGGAACTCAAAGGACAAAGAGTCAAGGAAACAAACAAGCCAATTAAAAAGTGGGCTGGGGATGTAGACAGTTTCAACAGAAGAAATAAAAAGGGCTAAGAGATGCCTAAGAAATAACGTTCAACTTCCTTAGTAATTAGGGTAGTGTAAAGTAAACCAACGCTGACAATTCTTTTTTTTTTTTTTTTTTTTTTTTTTCCGAGACAGGGTTTCTCTGTGTAGCCCTGGCTGTCCTGGAACTCACTCTGTAGACCAGGCTGGCCTCGAACTCAGAAATCTGCTTGCCTCTGCCTCCCAAGTGCTGGGATTAAAGGCGTGCGCCACCACCACCCCGACAATTCTTAACAAGACCACTGGCAACAAATGCTGCTGTGGATATGTCATCGAGAATGCAAACTGGTTCAGCCACTCTGGAAGTCAGTATGGAGAATCCTCAAAAAGCTAAAAATAAAGCTAGCAAATAACCCAGCTCTACCCCTTTGGCACATGCCCAAGGGGCATCCTGCTCCATAGATACTTACTCGGCCATGTTCACTATTGCTGTATAGCTAGGAAATGGAAACAAATCAAATGTCTGACAACTGACAACTGAATAATGAAGAAATGGTTCCAGAAGGTCTAAGAATCCAGTAGTTGTTAGTGCCAGAGGCTGGATATCTCAGCTGGTCTTCTGTATATGCCAGAGACCTAAGAAGTAGGCTCTAATGCCAGTGAAGGGATGGACTTGCTAACAAGATGAGGGCAAGCAGGCAAAGAGAGGGCAAGCTGCCATCTTCCATGTCCTTCATATAGGCTGCCAACAGAAGGTGTGGCCTAGATTAAAGGTGGATCTTTTCCGCCTCAAAAGATCTGAATTAAAAGTGATTTTTTTTCTACTTCAAATTATTTAATTAAGAAAATAGCTCTCACAGGGATAGCCACTTGAGTTTAATTAATCCCAGAAATAGTCAAATTGACAGTCAAGAATAGCCATCGCAGAAACCATGGCAGAGTGGGTAGGTGGGTGTTAGGCTTGAGACAGGAATAGCAAGCAGTACACAGGTAACATGGAGTGAGAAACAACAAAATAATAGAGAAGGGGTCCATAGAGGAGAGAGGGAAGCCAATACAGACAGAGAAGGAATGTGGGACAAATAATATTATTTGATAAAGCCTCAAAGAATCATATTATTATATATTTACCTAAGATTATATATAATACGAACAAGTATATGTATATAATGAATGTGCGTGTGTGTGTGTGTGTTATTTGAATTATTTAGTAGACTTTTTTTTTTTAGCTTTTTGAGGATTCTCCATACTGACTTCCAGAATATATATCACTTGGACTGACAATGTTCCCCACAAGAATCATAGATTAAAAAATAGCCCAGTAGCAAGCTTGGTTCAAATGGTTGTCTAGAGTAGTCTAAGTGACTCTGAAAACAATATAGATTATACATGTAGCCCTTGGTTGCTTGTCAGGGGTTGAGGATAGACTCCTATTGCTGAAGACACCAAACACTTAGGATATGCAATCTTGAGCTGGATGTGATCTGAAAACCTCTTTCTGCTTCCACCGTTGCAGAAAATACTATAGAAGCTGCCAAGGAAGAGAAGCACTTATGTAGTCCTCCCAGTCTTACCTATGAACCAGAACAATTCCTGTCATGAAAGATGTACCTGCAGCTAGAATAACTGGCACTCACATGTTGGTGGTAGCCAACAGCTCTGTCAGACTTAAAGCCCACTCAATAGGAGGGAAATCATGCCTGGTACTTGAAACCTAGTCAACTTCATGAGGCTAGTGAGGTTATGGACTACAGAAAAGAATGTACTGCTGACACTTTGCTAGACCACCATACTTCCTAATACATTTTAAATCTTATCCTTATACCCATAGATAAAAGTAGCTACCACCAGGAAGCCTCTCTCTATTGCAAATGGAGACCATCACAGGAAACCACAACTGGACACACTTCAGAGACTGGCGGATCGGGGGAGCTCAGGCCCAGCAGACACATTTAAAGCTCAGCTCTTGCATCTATGGCTCAGGAAACATTGAGGAAAAGAGACTGGAAAGACTGTAAAATCGTGAATACCTGGAAGCTTACAGTGAAACAGTTTCTTCTAGAGATAGCTGTATAAACAAAACCAGAACAATGCCAATATCAATGGAGATTTTAACATAGGAGAGAAAAAATTTCACCAGGTTCTACCACCAGACAGAGAACTATAGGCAACTAATGAGTTGTGGGAGAATTAGCCTCTCCCAAGGATAAGCCCATATACTGGTGGTTTGATGTAGAATGGTCAGACTAAAAACCATATATATATATATATATATATATATATATATATATATATATATATATACACACACACACACACACACACATACATACACTCAAACAACAGCAATGGACTCAGTATCTTAGATCATACATTCACATATATGCATAGATATGCATGTAACAATAATAACAAAAAGAGCCCATCAACTTGAGAGTAAGGCCTGGATGGGGAGAGCCTGGAGGGAGGGTACCTGGGAAAGGCTGGAAGGAGGGAATCAGTTTGCCTGTTCTTTTAAAAATTAAAACTTAGGTATGTTGGCATGCATCTTTAGTCCTGGCACTAGGGAGGCAGAGGCAGGTGGGTCTCTGTGAGTTCGAGACCAGCCTGGACTACAGGACAGCCAAGGGCTACACAGAGAAATCCTGTTTTTTTAAATCCACAAAATTAAAATAAAATAAATAAAATTAAATAATAAGTAATAAAAAATAAATCTAGTTCGTTTTACAGTCTATGCAGGGACCTGTGCCATGAAAGGCCCAGGTGTGAGGTCTCAGCAGCCCCTAGAACACAGCTACCTTCTTGGGCCTTACAAACTAGTGCCCCATAACTCAACTACTCAGGCCATCAGGGTCTATTTTGACATCCAGCTGAGGGAGGTGGCCTGCCACATGGGATTCCTAGGCTGTTCAGAAGCTGTGGCTGCCACATCTTTTTTTTTTTTTAATTTTATTTTTTATTGGATATTCTATTTACATTTCAGATGTTATCACCTTACCCCATTTCCGCCCTGCCCAGGAACCCCCTATCCTAGCCCTCCTCCTCCTGTTTCTATGAGGATGTGCCCCTACCCACCCTCCACTCCCACCTCCCTGCTCTCAAATTCCCCCACACTGAGGCATCCAGCTTTCACTGGACCAAGAACCTCCTCTCCCATCTATGCCTGACAAGGCCATCCTCCCCTACATATACAGCTGGAGCCATGGGTCCCTTCTTATGTGCTCCCAGCTGGTGGATTAGACCCTGGGAGCTCTGGTTGGTTGGTATTATTGCTCTCCCCATGGGGCTGCAAACCCTTTAAGCTCCTTCAGTCTTCTCTCTAAGTCCTCTATTAGTAACCCTGTGATCAGTTCAATGGTTAGCTGTGAGCATCTGCCTCTGAATATGTCAGGCTCTGGCAGACCTCTAAGGAGACAGCTATATCAGGCTCCTGTCAGCATGCACTTCCTGGCATCCACATCAGCGTCTACATTTGGTGACTGCACATGGGATGGATACCCAGGTGGAACAGTCTCTAGACGGCCCCTCCTTCAGTTTCTGTACCACACTTTGTCTCTATATTTGTTCCTGTGAGTATTTTGTTACTCCTTCTAAGAAGGACCAAAGGACCCACACTTTGGTCTTCCTTCTTCATGAGCTTCATGTGGTCTATGAGTTGTATCGGGTATTGTGAGCTTTTGGGCTAATATCCACTTATCAGTGAGTGCATACCATGTGTGTTCTTTTGTGATTGTGTTACCTCACTCAGGATGATATTTTCTAGTTCCATCCTTTTACCTAATAATTTCTCTAATTCATTGTTTTTTTTTTTTTTTTACTTTATTAAAATACTGAGTTTATTTCACATGTATATTTGTCTCCCTACCATTTCCACATCTGACCACCACTATTACTATGTCCTATCATAACATTCCATACATACTTAAAACCAAGTAAAGGGTGGAGTTCCATCCTTGAAAACTAAACAGGCATTTTAGACAACACATTCTTGGCAATTGAACCTGGACAACATTTATCAAAGACAGTAGGGAAAGTTCTCACTTTGCATTATGAAAAGGACAGCCAGATATCAACTATTACAGAAATGAAGTAAGACGGAATATTTCAAACTGTTTAAACCATTTTCTTAAAAAGACTTTCTCCACTGCCAGAGATCTTGAATAGCCTCCTGGTCAGTTATCTGGAAACAATTCTTCACATAATTAATGAACTTGGCTTCCACTTTGGGAAGAGAACCACCTTTTTTCTATACTTGCTTGCATTTTTGCCTTAATGTCTTCTACAGAACTAGGTCCTTTTGGTGTTTTAGGAGTTTTTTCCTGTTTTTTGAAGGACTCTTGACCCTTTGATCTTGGTGTTGATGGTTTTAAGTCTTTTCCATTTTGGTTTGATTTTTGTGCATTTTTGGCAGGGGTATCTCGTACAGATTTCTTCACTGGAACCTTTTCTTCAGTTTCCTCTTCATCGAAATCATCATCATCATCATCTTTGTCATCCTCATCATCCTCATCATCGTCCTCCTCATCTTCATCAAGTTTTACTTTTTTCTGTGGAACCTTGTTACCACCTCCAGGAGCAGATCGCTTTCCAGACATGCCCAAGAGTTTTACATCCTCCTCATCTTCATCTTCTGACTCTGCATCTTCCTCTACAGCTACTAGGTGCTGTCCGCTGATGTGCACAGGTCCTGAACCACACTTCAACCTTAAGACCACAGGTGGTGTAATTTCGAAGCCCCAAGGGAAACTGTGGGTTGTACAGACATTTCCAAAGTTGCCGGTGTTACTTTAATTGGATTGCCTTCATAGTTCATTGCTTCTGCCGCTACGGTGTGTGATTCATCTTTTGCCCTGGCCCCTAAACGGACCGTTCTCAAGGATAACTGGTGCTCATTTTCATCATTATCCACTTTAAAGTGATAGTCTTTGTCAGCCTTTAGTTCACAACCGAAAAGGTAGTTCTGAGGCCTGAGAGGGCTCATGTCCATGTCCATCGAGTCTTCCATGAGGTGGAGGCACGCACTTCGGTGTGGGGGAAGCCGGACGGAAAACAACTGCCTGCTGTTGCACAGAACAGACGCACAGGACGGAATCACGCAAGCTAATTCACTGTTTCTAATAGCTGAGTAATATTCCATTGTATAAATGTACCACATTTTCTGTTTCCATTCCTCTATTGAAGAACATCTGGGTTCTTTCCAGCTTCTGACTATTATAAATAAGTCTGCTATGAACATAGTGGAGCATAGGGCCTTTTTGTATGTTGGAGCATCTTCTGGGTATATGCCTAGCAGTGGTATAGCTGGGTCCTTAGGTAATGCTATGTCCAATTTTCTGAGGAACTGCCAGACTGATTTCCAGAGTGGTTGCACTATCTTGCAATCCCACCAACAATGGAGGAGTGTTCCTCTTTCTCCACATCCTCGCCAGCATCTACTATCACCTGAGTTTTTGATCTTAGCCATTCTGACTGGTGTGAGGTGGAATCTCAGGGTTGTTTTGATTTGCATTTCCCTGATGACTAAGGATGCTGAACATTTCTTTAGGTGCTTCTCGGCCATTCGCATTTCCTCAGTTGAGAATTCTTTGTTTAGCTCCATACCCATTTTTTAATAGGGTTATTTGGTTGTCTGGAGTCTAATTTCTTGAGTTCTTTGTATATATTGGATATTACTCCTCTATCAGATGTAGAATTGGTAAAGATCTTTTCCCAATCTGTTGGTTGACATTTTGTCCTATTGACAGTGTCCTTTGCCTTACAAAAACTTTGCAATTTTATGAGGTCCCATTTGTCAATTCTTGATCTTAGAGCATAAGCCATTGGTGTTCTGTTCAGGAACTTTTCTCCTGTGCCCAAGTATTCAAGGTTCTTCCCCACCTTCTCTTCTATTAGTTTCAGTGTGTCTGGTTTTATGTGAAGGGCCTTTATCCACTTGAACTCCTAAACCTGATAAACAACTTCAGCAAAGTGTCTGGTTATAAAATCAACTCAAACAAATCAGTAGCCTTCCTCTACTTGAAAGATAAACAGGCTGAGAAAGAAATTAGGAAATGACACCCTTCACAATAGTCACAAATAATATAAAATACCTTGGTGTGAATCTAACCAAGCAAGTGAAAGATCTGTATGGCAAGAACTTCAAGTCTCTGAAGAAAGAAATCGAAGAAGATCTGAGAAGATGAAAAGATCTTCCATACTTATGGATTGGCAGGATTAATATAGTAAAAATGGCCATCTTGCTAAAAGCAACCTACAGATTCAATGCAATCCCCATTAACATCCCACCTCAATTCTTCACAGAAAGAAAAATTCTCAAATTCATTTGGAATAAGAAAAAATCCAGGATAGCAAAAAGTATTCTCAACAATAAAAAAGTTTCTGGAGGAATCACCGTCCCTGACCTCAAGCTGTACTATAGAGCAATAGTGATAAAACTGCATGGTATTGGTACAGAGACAGGCAGGAAGATCAATGGAATAGAATCGAAGATCTAGAAATGAACCCATACACCTATGGTCACTTGATCTTTGACAAAGGAGCTAAAACCATCCAGTGGAACAAGGACAGCATTTTCAACAAATGGTGCTGGTTCAACTGGAGGTCAGCATGTAGAAGAATGCAAATTGATCCATTCTTATCTACTTGTACTGAGCTCAAGTGGCTGCCACTTCTAGCCCTGTAATCAAGTGACATGATTCTTCCATGTTGATAGCCAAACCAGAGAGCTCTTGCCATCCTTGGCTACAGAGCCTTTTGTGATGTTTTGTGTGGCCGCAGACTCATCCCTAGCAATATTTCCAGTAGAATCCTGAACTTTTCCCATTTATTTGTAGTTTTATATAACTTTTTTATAACCATGATACAATGCATGTACTCTTAATTTTTATGCACCTATGCTCTCCCCTTCCTTCCTGGTGGCCAACTCACAGGTGGGACTCAAGCTGGCACAGCCTCTACCTGCCCTGTCAGGAGAAACAGCTCTGAAACTGTCAGGGCATGTCTACCTCCAAATTTTGGACCAAAGTTTGGTTTCTATCCACCTCTGACTTGTGCCCAGATGGAAGGGCTGATTCCAGGTCTTAACTGGGTCTCCCCAACCCCCACCTCTGTATTTAGCCTGTCTCTAAGAAGGGTGACTCTGAACTTGGAGGTACTATGAAGAACAAAGTCAAGAGTATGAAAAATTGTGATTTTATACCTGTGGGAGAGCGTCAGTGTAATGTTTATTTTTAATGATGATAGGTGTATATTTTGGTAATAACTACAGGGTCAATTGCCTGGTGACATTCTACCCTGTCTCACATGATGGTGTGTGTGTTTCCATTAAAGACATTTTACAACCTGTATCTTTCCTTTGATGCTGTAAAAGGAAGCATCAGCTGGGCTGAGCCTGGATTCAGTAAACTTCTGTGTTCCATGGGGGATGGAGGACACATTAAAATACATGGAACCAGCATTCAAGCAATGGACTTGCAATGTCAGTTCTACCTACTCTACAACTCACTCTACTTCGACTATAATAAATATAAATAAAAACCATACCTCAAAAATCTGTTTTTATATAGTTACCTTAAAGTTTAACATAATTTTTTAACAGCTTAGAAGAGAAGCTCTACTTTGAAGGAATTCCAGCAGATAATTTTCAATTCACACAACACCTGTCTATAGTAAAAGCATGTGTGCAGATGTTTTGCTTGCATGCATATCTGGTGCCCACAGAGAACAGAAGAGGGTGTTTGATCCCCTGGAACTGGAGTTCCAGATAGTTGTGACCTATCATGTAGGTGCTGGGAGTTGAACCTGGGTCCTCTCAAAGAGCAGTGAGTGCTCTTAACCACTGAGTCATCCCTCCAATCCTGGATACTTGTTTTTAATGGTGATAACAGAGAGACCACAAGAAGACCCAAGATCAAAATTAGGCCTATTGCTTCTGTTATTTCTGCCCTTGCTCCCTGCAAGACAGTTACCCTAAGGAACAAATGTCAGCCCTTGTTCAATCCTGAACATCCGCAAGTACAGTTTTATGTATGGCCAGCATGACCATTGGAACAATAATTGTCCCAGTGCAAGGGTTCCTATTCTTATGCTTTGTCAAGTCAATAAATTAGATGCATGTCCACATGGAGACTGAGCTGCATGTCTGCTACATATATGCCAGCCCTCTGTATGTTCTTTGGTTGATGGCTCAGTCTCTGAGAGCTCCCAGAGATCCAGGTTAGTTGACTCTGTTGGTCTTCCTGTGGGGTTCCCATCTTGGCCTCAGTGGGAGAGGATGCACCTAATCTGGCAGAGACTTGATACACCAGGGAGGGAAGATACCCAGAGGACGACACTCTCAGAGAAGGAGAGGGAGGTGGGTGAGGTCTCTGTGAGGAGGGACTCAGAGGGGGACAACATTTGGAATATTAGATGCATGTCAGGAGAGTGAGTACACCTCCCTCAAAAGAATGGGAGAGAGCCATCAAACACATGAAGACCAGAACTTCATTGGTTAAGAGGATCACTCACCTGTCTCCAGTGATTTATCTGCTGGACCTCCTTTTTTTTTTCAGTCTTAAAAAAGACAAATGATATGTATTTTTTCACATTTGTGAGTTTTACAGCTTATAGGAACATAAAAGTATACCTATATAGACAACAGATAAGTGAAAACAAAACTGGGGGAGTAAATAGGAACTAAACAGAGAGGAGAAGGTCACAGGGCAGGTAGTAGTGTATGGGGGAAATACACTCAAAATATGTTATACACATGCATGAAGATGACCTTATACAATCATAGAAAGGAAAGGAAAAAAAAAAAGAAGTTTATTTCCCTCACAGCCTTGGAGGATCAGGACCAATTCAGCTGGTCTCTTCTCAGCTCTGCAGAGAACTTTACCGCGGGAGGCCTTCATGGTGGTGGGAGTTTACAGAAGACGGAGAGCTCATACTGCAAGATGGAAAGACAAAAATACCAGGGTCCAAGTCCTGCTTTTTATACATACTGAATATAGTTGTATAAGGACCACTATATGAATCCTGAAATGACCTAATTACCTCCCAGTAAGCTCTACCTCTTAATGGATCCACAGTTGGAGACAAAGCTTCTAACATAAATCTATCAGGTGATAAACTTGATCCAGATAGTGCACTATAGAATGTAATAGTAGGAGGGATGACCAGAGGGGAGTGAGCAGGAAAACTCAGAGAAGAAAAGGCCATGGGTCAGAAGTGTGGGAGGCTGTCTCCATCTCTGACATTTAAACACGGGTGTGCCACATCTTTGCGGACTGAGGCAGGAACAAAATTTTGTGTGTGTGTGTGCTAGTGTTTTGTCTTTTAAATATTCATGCAGATTTCTTTCTCATTTCAGTTTTTAATGTATTTGTATTTGGTTAATATAAAAATAATGATATGAAATCCCTTAGCAATTAAATTAATTTCTTTATCTCCACAATTTTCAAGATGTTCAGTGCCTTCTTCTTTCTTGTCATGACTGCTGGACCTCCTATAAGAAACTCTCATACCCCAGCATGGTCCCATCACCGGATTGACTGATTCCAGGGTAATTCTGTCTATGACAGGTAAAGAGTTTTTTTTCTATTAGAAAATTAGGGTCACCTGTTCTGTCCTGCCTGAATTTCTTTTACTGTGTTATCTCAATACTTTGGGTCAATGACGTTTTCTCTCAACCTATGCTTGCTACTCTGTTGTCTTGGGCCCTGCAGGATTAGCTTTCTGCTAGTCCTTCCTCATCTCATCTTCTCAGTTCTTTTGTTATGAAGAAATATATATATATATATTTGGTTTTTTGAAACAGGGTTTCTCTGTGTAGCCTGGGCTGTCCTGGAACTCACTCTGTAGCCCAGGCTGGCCTCGAACTCAGAAATCCACCTGCCTCTGCCTCCCAAGTGCTGGGATTAAAGGGTGCGCCACGACCACCCGGCAATGAAGAAATATTATGTCCAATCTGCAGACTACATTTAGGTCATGAGTGTTGCCTAATCCCCATTTCCTTGACTTATTAATTGTAACAAATCAGGACTTTCTAATCCTCTCTATCCTTCAGTTTACCCCCTCCCCATTAATAGCATTCTATTTCTGTCTGGTATACACAAACTCCAGGCAGTGCCTCTAAAATTCTTCCCATTTTCAATATACTGAATAGACCACTCTTATTTCCACCTCAATACCCCCTCAAACTGAAGTCCTTCAAAGGGCCCCAGCCTCTTGTTTCTTGTTTCAGATTCTTAAAGTCTAGCATCCTTATGCCCACTAATTCCCAATGCAAACCATTCCATTCCCACTGTGAAGGACTCTGATGGCTGTTTCCATCTAGCTCAAGATCCATCCTTAATGAGATTTTCTTCTATAACTGGTTGTCCCTATCCCATATCCTTTCCTCAGGACCATTCTCCATCACACCCTGTTTCACTATCAGACCAGAAAGATGCTGCTTCCCCTATTGTCCTGTCTCTTGAGTCTCTGGATATTTTTGACCTCACCCAGACTAATACTGACAACCACAGCTCCCAAAAGCTCAAGGATGATCCTTCTCCAAAGATTACAAGACATCTTATATTTGTTTGGATATGTTCTTGATTTAGAACTTTCCTTTCAGATGTTATCTCCTTTCCCCATCCCCCCCACCAAGAAACCCCATCTCATCCCCCTCCTCCTGCTTCTATGAGGGTGTGCTGCCACCCCACCCACTCCCACCTCCCCGCCATCGAACTCCCCCACTCTGGGGCACCCAGCCTTCACTGGACCAAGGACTGCCTCTCCCACCTATGCCTCACAATGACATCCTCCCCTACATATACAGCTGGAGCCATGGGTCCCTCCCTATGTGCTCTCAGACTGGTAGTTTAGACCCTGGGAGCTCTGGTTGGTTGGTATTGTTGCTCTCCTCATGGGGCCACAAACCCTTTAAGCTCCTTCAGTCTGCTCTCTAACTTCTCCATTGGGAACCCTGTGATCAGTTCAATGGTTAACTGTGAGCATCCACCTCTGTATATGTCAGGCTCTAGCATTGGACATAGTATTACCTGAAGACCCAGCTATACCACTCCTGGGCATATACCCAAAAGATGCTCAAACATACAACAAGGACACATGCTCCACTATGTTCATAGCAGTCCCTTTTATAATAGCCAGAAGCTGGAAAGAACCCAGATGTCCTTCAACAGAGGAATGGATACAGAAAATTTGGTACATTTACACAATGGAGTACTACTCAGCTATTAGAAACAATGAATTCATGAAATTCTTAGGTAAATGGATGGAACTAGAAAATATCATCCTGAGTGAGGTAACCCAATCACAAAAAAACACACATGGTATGCACTCACTGATAAGTGGGTATTAGCCCAAAAGCTTGCAATATCCAAGATACAACTCACAGACTACATGAAGCTCATGAAGAAGGAAGACCAAAGTGTGGGTGCTTTGGTCCTTCTTAGAAGGAGTAACAAAATACTCACAGGAACAAATATAGAGACAAAGTTTGGAACAGAAACTGAAGAGGGGCCATCCAGAGACCATTCTACCTGAGTATCCATCCCATGTGCAGTTATCAAAGGCAGACGCTGTTGTGGATGCCAGGGAATGCATGCTGACAGGAGCCTGATATAGATGCCACCTTTCATATTCAGACAAAAGCCATATAAATGCCACTTTTTAATGTAAAAGTTCAAATCTTTACCCACTTGGATAAATCCCTACTAGAAATATGGGACAATGCTCCCAGGTTAAAATTAACCCAGTCAGCTTTCATTTGTATTAAAACATGCAACTCTGGGCCTCTTCTCATAGTCCATAGAATCTTTAGTTGTTCCTTTCATTATCCCCTTTAAACTCTCAAGCCATCCCGGTCTATAAGAAGGCTAGATGACCCCAGTAAAGGTTAGTTACCTTTACCAACAATTTAACCCACTTGAGTTGTGAACAACATAAAAACATATTGTCCCACAACTCAAGGTCTGTCGTGTTTTTATGGTAATTAACTTCTTTTTCCAACCAAACAATACAGTCCACCAACTGTAAGAAATACTGGGAACAGATCTCCCTAGAGATTTTCTTACCTCTCTTTCTACCCAGATGCTTAAACCTGACATAGCACCTTCCCATGTCCCTCCACTGAGAGCTATGGCCACAGGAGGATGTTAACCTTCTATTCAAAACCCTTTCCCATCACTCTTTGCATAGATAGGGGTACTACTAATCTCTATTTGTCTTGGTTTACCCTCTTGAGTCTATGTTCTCTGTGGAATGGAGGCATTTTGCATCTTTCCACCACTGGGCAGGGACTTGGCACACTAGTTTATCTAATACTTCCTTCCCAATCATCCCTGTACAATTGCTGCTTCACAAACACTTGAGGAAAAACCAATCCCTAATGGTCTCTGGTAGCAAATGAGCTAAGTCTCAGTACTCCTTCTTTCAAAGGTGCTGTCTGGCTTGGGTCTTGGTACTCAGTCCAAACAACATTTTTCCTGTGCACAAACCAGCATGCAAGAAAACCCACTTTCTTGGCACAAGGAACACAATGGCAGCTAAACTCCTTGATAGGGATGGTACTTCCAAAGAGACTGGCCCTAGATTTAATAACATCCAATGAAGGTGGGTTCTGTGTAGTTCTAAAAGAAGAATAGATTTTATGTCAGTGAATCTGGGCAGGTACTATAAAGCCTTGCTGTCATCATTAAAAAAGGCAATAATTTAGAAAACTACAAAAATTTGGGGCTCATTACTAGTTCAAATGGAGGGCAAATACTCAGTCTTGGTTAACTCCCCTCCTAGGTCCTATTCCTATCTTGCTCCTTATTCTGTCTTTTATCCTTTTGACTTCTATAAGTAAAAAATTCAAACTCTTTCAGCATAGATAGCTAAACTCCAGTAGCTCAGCCTAGTATTAATCCTTCTCTCTAAAATTTCCCCTGTGCGGATCAGCAAGGGCAGCTCTACATCCCTAATCATCAGGAAGCAGCCTAAAGAAAGTTAATCTTTGGCCTTTACTCTCCAGTGAATGTGCATTTTAAATCTCCAAGAGGAGGATTTGAAAGGACCAAACAATAGCTTTGTTAACTGTAAAATGCCTTCCTCTTACTTTAACCCCATTTTTGAGTCTTAGCTTAAGTGGAAAAACACTGTGTCCACCCTGTGACATCTGTCTGCTGAGCCAGATAAGGGACAAATGAGGGAAACTCAACTGTTTTGTCCACTGTTGTTTGGGATAGCCTTGTATCTGCCCTATGGATAACTCCTTGGAGCTGGCCCCATAAATTCCCTTCAAATTCTTGAAATCAGTTTCATAACTGCTCTTTAGGTAATTTCTTGTAAATATCCCACCCTCCCCCAACTACCTTATCGACCACTCCTTAGAAGCAGCCATGTAATTGTCCTGTCTTGGTCTCTCTCAGTCTATGAGAAGTGAGTGAATTTCTTTTCCTATGCAATCTTGGTGCAAACCTTTGCTCCCTTGAAGTCTAGCCTCAGTTTCCACCTAATAATATAATAACGAGATGGGAGCACTGTGAATAGCCTCTACATCACTTAGCATTTCTCTCATCTTGTATGTACACAGATGGCCAACAGAGGACACGAGTTCTCTTAACAACTGCTGCCACTGATATTGTCATTGCTTTGGGACATTGGCAGGAAACCTAGTGTGGCCACAAAGATGACCATTTCTTGTGAGAACAAGTGTGCAAGCTTCCCAATCAAATGTACTATGTCAAAATCAACGAGGAATCCAAAAGATGAGACAATGTCTGTCACCCACTGATTGTATTTCTATTCAGTATGGAATAGATAGAAAGATGTTTTTAAAAAAGCTGGATGTGGTGACATATGCCTATAATACATGTATATGTCATACATGCATATATGTATATGTTGCTGTGATATATGGGAAAATGGCTTATGGATGAGAAAGACCTAGGTATGCAGTCTCCAATTAGAGATCCAGAATCAAGCTATGAATGCAATTGTCTCCTGTGGCTGACCCTCAAGTCTGTGACTTTCTTAGAAGTAGGGACCATGACTAAATTATCTGTGCCCGTTATACTTCTGGAGTGGCGTCTTAAACCAAATTGATGTTGATGAATAACTATTTGAAGGGATGGTGAGCCATCTTATTAACTCTTCATTTGAAAACCAAGAGCATTTTTGACTTGGTGACTTTTGTGACTTGGATGTCCTATGTCTCTGTGGAAATCCACACACCCAGATTTCTAACAATCCATACAACATCTTCCTTAAGCTAGGCAGGGGGTGACAAATGTCTGTAACTCAGCATATGTGATTGATGCTGAGGCAGGAGTTACCACACATTCAAGACCAGTTTGGGTTACATAGAAAAGCACATCATAGAAAATAAATCTTCTTCCTTGAACCTTGATCCCTGAGCAAGCCTGCACTAACTCAAATGTGTCCCTGAAGTACTGTCCTCATGTAGTGAGAAGTCTTCCCTGTACTTGTCTCAAGAGCCCTTTACTTCTCTGTTCAGCTCATTTTTTGTGACTGTTCAAGTCACACCTACAGACACAGTTTTTGTTCTGGCCTCACCTATAACAAGGCCATTGTTCTACCCAGTACAAACAAGGATAGCTATCAATCTGATCCTGCTTGGTAGAACCAGGCCATGACAATTCAATTTGCTACTCTGCACTTATTGAATCAGAAATTCCTATCCATAACCCAGGCTTTCCCTTATCTATTTCAAACTTCTGGTCACCCTTGCTTTGGCTCAAATCCTCCATTGCTTCATAGGCAGAATATAAACAAATCTACTTATCTTGGTCCATACCAGGATCCTTGAAAGCCAGCTAGGCTTCTGCCAGGCATAGACAAGGGCTTCTCTCTAATGTATATAGTTACACAATGAGAGTTGAAGCATGGGAGAAGGGGTCCTGCTTTCAATGAGGCAGCTATGTATTTAGTACTGCAGACACCACTGATTACTATACCTTATAACACATTGACTTTCTCTTTTCTTTCTTCAAATCTGTATTATATACACAACTGCCTTCTATATCTCTCTGTTTGAAATACGTTTTAAATATGACAGAAGAAAGATTTTTTTCCTAGTTCAAATCCTGCTTTTCTTTACCTTTATTCTACATCCTCCTTTGCTCTTCATGTAAACAATGACTTTCTTAGCCCTCCCCAAATTAGTGGTTTCCTTTGGCCTTGCCAACACTAGAGTCTACTCAACATTTCATTCAAGCATGTTTCCACAGAGGTGTTTCTTTTCAGTTAAAGCAAACTCCTTGATACCTTAAAGTTAAGCCTACTACAATAGTACAATATGTGCATGGTGACCTTAAATCACTTTCATGTTTCCATGAGAGGCAAAGAAAGGAACTTCTCAGAGTTACATTATACTAAAGTTCTTCACGTGTGTGCTTTATATTGTGACTGCTAGATTAGGATATATTATCCATATGAATGGGATTGTTGAATTTACTGAATAAAGATATGAGTTACCCTCTGAAATTTGAATTCTTACTGCTTATGTATATCTGTATTGGTATGAAAGGAAAATGTTTACATGGGGTGTACTTACATTAAAAATTATTCATTGATTGCCTAAGTTAATTATATACATCTAAATTGCATGATTCTTTACTTATTTTATGCAATGGCTTGTTTGTAATAGTTTTAGATTTGAAGAATTTGCTTGTGAAATATCTTTGGAGTTGTAGCCTGTGTTCATTTACATTGTAAAATAACTGCTACCCATGTCACATCTAATTAGTTTTGGTGTTTTATTCAATTGACATTTTTGAGTGAGAAAACATACTAGCTATTAGTAGCATTATGGATTATTATACTGAACACAAATTTCCATAAGGTTAACAACCCTGAGAAATGTTCATAAAATTTGATTTATTAATGTGCACAATAGCATCCTTCATTTGTTTTCCATTCTTCAAGATTACATTACTCTTTTCTTCTTCCTCCCTTTCTTTCTTTCCTTCTTCCTTCCTTCCTTCTTTCTTTTCTTCTCTACCCTCCTTCTCTTTGAGACACTGTTTCATGTCATTCATTGGCTTGGAACTTGCTGTATAGCCAAGGATGGCTTTGCTTTTCTCACCCTCCTGTCTCCAACTCTGGGATTACAGGTATGAGCCCCATGCTCAGTTTTAAGCAGTGCTGGGGATCAAATCCAGGACTTTGTGTATGCTAGGTAAGTGCTCTATGCACTGAGCTACATCTCCAACCCCTGTTTGAGACTGAGTCTCATGTAGCCCAGCTTGCCTTAAATTATTCTCCTGCTTCCACCTTCTGAGTTTTGGGATTATAGGCATACACTATCATGGCTGCCCCTTACATTGCGTTTCTTGATTAACATTGTTTTGTTTGTTTGTTTGTTTATTTATTTATTTATTTATTTGAGACAGGGTTTCTCTGTGTAGCCTTGGTTGTTCTGGAACTCACTCTGTAGACCAGACTGACCTTGAACTCAGAGATCCACGTGCCTCTGCTTTGCAAGTGCTGGGATTACAGGTGTGCGCCACCACCACCCAGCAACATCTTTTTATTTTTTATATGCTGCCCATTGATGAAACAGCAGCACTGTCTAATTATGTCTTTTCTCATGATTGCACATGATGATGCCACTTGTTCAAAAGTATTTAGTAATATCCATGTAAAAGTATCATATTCTTCAAGACATGAAGTCTTCCTTAAATGATAATCATGTCAAGTGCCAAAATACTTATTCACTTCAAGTCACATTTTTTTCCTGTTTGTAAGAAATGTTTCTTCCAAGAATAGCTTTGACACATAAATGAATAAATTTTTCATTGTTTTTTTAAAATGAGATCAAGTCCTTCTGACAAGAATTACTTAAATGACATGTCTTCTTCCATTTGCAATTCTATTGTTAAAGAGATATTGACAAGAACATGAAATAAGTAGGCTTTGCTTAATGGAGTTTTAAAAATAGTCCAGAATTTTGGAGTCCTCAGTTTCAGATTTAAAGGAACAAGCTGCTTCAGATAAACTAAAGATTTTCTTAACTTCATTTGTTAAAAAGAACCAGTGGATTTTTGAATGCATAAAAAAATGAATAGTACCAGATGCCAACACAAAATATAAAATCCTTTCATTGCTCAATTTAACTACCATAAATGCCAAAGTAAGAACAATTGCATGAAAGTTATTTCAACGTTAACAGAAAGAACATCAGATGCTATTTGAGGGTTATTATGTAGTATATATACAGGACATCTTCCTGAGAAGTGTGCATGCTTTGCATCTTCAGACAAACATTGACAAAGTTTATATTTACATGATTTGTGCTAAAAGTAGAGTCTTTTTCTCATTGATTCTAGCTGAATAAGATAGTCTATGCAACGATTTGTTCTTAGTTCTGAAGTCTGGATGTAAGAGACTTTCCTTATAGGCTTTATCCTAAGAAAAGGATTGTACAAGTGAAGGCAAAGTTTTCTACATCATGGGGTTTTGCTGTGAAGGACCTGAGATGTTTAGATGCTTGACGGTCTTTCTAATATCAAACGGAGCTGCTACATTGTAAATCAGTGGTTCTCAACCTATAGGTCACAACTCCCACAGGAGTCACAAATCAGATATCCTGCATGTCAGATATTTACATTATGAATCATAACAGTAGCAACATTACAGTTATGAAATAAGAACAAAATAATTTCATGGTTGGGGGGCACCATTACATGAGGAGCTGTATTAGAGGGTCTCGGTGTTAGGAAGATTGAGAACCACTGGTGTAAATTGTTGAGGCAGATTTCATACTGCACTTGGGAAATTACTTTCAATTTTGGAATCAGAAAAGAATTCTGGTAGCAATATTTTCAAGTTGTCATTTGAGACTCAAAACTGATGATGATAATCAGGGTAGATGATCACTAATTCCTGCTGTGATGAGTTATCATTACTGGAATTTATATTAATCAAATATTTGGTATTTTATCATTTTCTTTGGTTCTAGTTTGGGGACATTGTATCTCCTACCGAGCAATTATAAGTTGGTTTATGTCTATTTTGTTATCATTATCATAGTGAATGAACAATTGCTCTTTATATTGAGATCCTTAAAAGAATGTTTCCATATGTAAGAAATGTGGACTATTGATAACATCTATCATGACATTTAACTTTGTATTTTGACATTTTAAGATTCAAATATATGAAAATAGAAAAAAATAACAACCATCACATGAAATGAAAAGCAAATTGCTAAGACAGTAGACTTTAAGTCTTCTCCTTACAGAACGATGGGTGCAATATGCAAGAAAACTGGCTTCACTTAACCATTCACAAAATGCACATAATTCTTTTATTAAATTTTTCATTGTGAAGTCTATAACATGATGTCATATAATACATATAGAGAGCAACAACCATATTGTGAAGTAAAGCAGTATATCCATTACCCCACACAATTAACCTATTTGTGTGTGTGTGTGTGTGAGAGAGAGAGAGAGAGAGACAGAGAGAGAGAGAGACAGAGAGAGAGAGAGCAGGTGACATCTCATTTATCATGAAAAAGATCTTAACCCTTAACTGTAAATAGAGACTCTTGAAAGGGCTGTGAACTGGTGAATTGATCTTGATGCCTGATACAAATGAGTTAAATGTGCTGTTTGTCTGCAAACTTGTAATGGACAACCTTCTACAACAACATAGGGGCTCTAGAAAGCTTTGAGAAAGGATTGATGGACATTGACAAGCCAAAGCATGGAGGGACTGACATTTTGTTCTGTTTTGTTTCAAGACAGTGTTTCTCTGTGTAGCCCTGGCTGTCCTGGAACTCACTCTGTAGCCTAGGCTGGCCTCGAACTCAGAAATCCACCTGCCTCTGCCTCCTGAGTGCTGGGATTAAAGGCATGTGCCACTATGCTTGGGTCGAGGAGTGACTGACTCTTAACATGTTCTGGTGCTGACTGAAGGGAAAATTTGAATGGCCCAATAATCTCTGACCCTGCAAATGGAACTGGATTATTGGTTGAAATGTTTTTTAACAAAACATATTTTTCTATTTCTTGGTCACAGGTTTTTAGCTGCCACTGACCCTCAGTCTTGCCACCAGGATTAGTTCTCTGAATAGTGGCAAGAAATGCAGGAGAGAACATTCTGGAAGATCAAGTATACTTTTGGTGTCAATATGTTGCTCATCTAGGCAGTATACTAAGTCTATTGAGTATTTATGTATGTAAGAGGTATGTATGTGTATGGGTAGCACATAAAGGCCTTACAAGGAGTTCATGGACATATGGGTGGGATTCATTTTAAGGAAATCAATTTTTATGTTCTCAACTTCTGTGTTTACTCTTTTCTAAACCTGTTCTACTTCACCACCACACATTTCACAATCTGTTTGTAGAAGAAAAGCAAACCTTACAAGCCATCCAAAGTTTGACACGAGTAACCTGCCCTCCGTGTGTCAAAAATCTCCAGCCAGAAGTTCAACAATGAAGAAATGCCAAAGATCGGGTTTAGTGTTGAGAAAGTATGTGATTGTATTACTAGGGAAGAAAGTCTTCTGGGAAGCACATACTTTCCAAATCTTTGTTTTTAACAAAAGCGAAAAAAAGAAACCCAGTGTGTTTGGCAACTGCTATGTTATTATAAAAAATTCTGATGATGGACAAGCATGTGCATTTTAGGATGATTTGAAGGGGTTCATAGAGCTGAATGATACTGTGATAGCAAAATGCTTTTCACTCTCACTTCTTTGCTTTCAGTGCTTAAATATATATAAACGAAGACAGAAAATCAGTGGTACTTAATGCTGTCTTCTTATAGTAGATAAATATTTTGCTCCATGGACACATTAACTATTTTTTTCAAAATGGCTATTTTTCTCATTAAGGGTTACATTTCCAATAGTAGTTTTATACTATATTTTGTAAATTATTAATAAATGTTGTTTTGATCAATTTCACATAGTAGTTTCCACAACAGTTATCTAATCTTAAGAAAAACCTTGTTATTTGGACTCTTTCATTATATATATTTCTTGTTTAGAAAATATGATAAGGGGGCAACTTTATATCATGCACAAATGAATCCATGAAGATAAAATTCTTTGGGGAAAGTGGAATGTAAATCAAGTTCAGGAAGAAACGGTATAAAATGTCTGATGGTGTTTACAAGAAGTGGCAGCTGTTTTGAAATGTTTACCATGAGTTGCAACTAATTAAATGTCAGGAAGAATTCGAGATGGCAGTTAGAACACACACCAGATATTACAGTTTTCCAAAATGCTCTTTAGAGGATGTAAGTAAAAAGTTCCAGAACATCAGGCCTACTTGAGGCCTATGGGTCTCTTAAAAGTCAAAGCCAGGCCCACAGCAAGCTCTCCTCAGGAGACTGGGTTTTTTAACTCTTGGAGACTGTCCCATGTTTTTTCAAACAGAAAAAAAATGCCTCCATGGCACCCATTAAATATAAGCTCCCTACAACACATTTTGAGAAGATTGCCGGCTATACTTTGCTTTCTGAAGTAACATGCTTACAGTTTTCTGGCTCTTGTGAGTAGAGCAGCAGTGAACACGGGTGAGCAAGTGCCTGCAGAGGAGGATGCCGAGTCCTTTGATATATGCCAAGGAGGGGCATAGCTTGGTTATATGGAGGATCTATTGTTAGCAGTTGGAGAATTCTCCACACTGATTTGCAGAGCGGCTGCACCACTTTGCTATCCTACCAACAGTGAATGGGGTTCCTTTTTCCTGATACCCCCTACCCCAGCATTTGTTAGTTGTTTTCTTGATCTTAGCCATTCTGGTTGGAGTAAAGGAAATCTCTGAGTGCTTTAATCTATACTTCCCTAATTGCTAAGGATGTTAAACACCTTTAAAGATATTTCTTAGTCATTTTATTTTTTCCTTTTGAGAACTCTCAGTTCAGAGTTGTAGCCTCCCCCCCCAGCCCCCCTTTTTAACTTCACTGTCAAGTCAGCATAGCCGTATATGATCTGTAAACTGAAGTTTGCTGTTCACTTCAGTGGATAAACAAACAAACAAATAACACAAGGAAAGTGAGTTGTCTTATACTGGGTAAAGGTTTTAGCTTCAAGACTAAGTTGCAGCAAGCAACTACTCTTAATACAAAGTATCTGTTTTGCTGGAGGGCTGTGTCCCTCATTTCAATTTCCGGGCCTTCTGCTGAGAGTGTTAGGATTGGAGGGCTCCCTGAAGACAGAGGTCTGGTTTACTTCTTCCCACACCAGCACAGTGCTCATGGGGCACTAGGGTCAGGAGTGTTGAGTGTGTAGATGGGAGCAGGATCCCAGGGCTGCCCTTTCCCAGCTGTGTCAGCACGGGCTGGGAAGCCTCAGCCTCACGGCTGAGTATGGGATGATAAGGATGTGAGGAGTTGATGGCGGTAGAGGACAAGGCTTGATGTTGGCTGTGATTGGGAGTGCTGTGAGTTATGGCGAGGATTCCAGCTGTTGTACATGTACCACAGCCCCTAGGCATGGTTTCTACAGGTAGCTCCAGCAGGGATTTCCAAGATCAAAGTTCCTCTGATTCTACTCAATGCAAGCAACCTCCTTCTTCTTTGTGGGTCTCAGTTTGTCCACCTGTGATTCAGAGTAGGAATCAATTTGTTCACTCAGGAGAGTGAGTGAACTCCTTCTGCCTTAGGGTGCTGTTTCTAGACCAGGTAGTCAGAGAAATAAATACATGTCTTCTCACCAGTGGATATGGTACAGAGATAGTTGGGTTGGTTTATTGTGCCTGTTTTACAGGGTGGGATGCTAGCGTCAGATCCAGGGGTTCAAATTCCAATAGAGCTGCCTTTTAGCTTTGTGTCAGCCCTAATGTAGACCCATGCAGGCTCTGTGATTGCCACTTCAGTCTCTGTGAGCCCCTGTGAGCCCTGGTGAGTTGATTCGGTGGCCATGTTCTCCTGGTGTCCTCCTTTAGCTCATTTTAAAAGTTGATCATTTTTAAATTCTTTGGGGTTGCTTTTGAGTTCTTTGTATACTGTGAATATTATTCCCTTACTAGATGTATAGCTGGCACCGATTATCTCCCATTGGCTGGGCTTATTCTTCACCCAGTTGACTGTTCCCTATGATGTACAGAGGCATGAGTTTTATGAGTTCCCATTTGTCAATTGCTGGCCTTAATTCCAGAGTAAAAGGTGACCTGTTTGGTAAGTCCTTTCCCGCAACTCTATATCTCTTAGGGCACTGCCTAGGTTCTTTTCTAGCAGTTTCAGCATTTCAGGCTTTATGTTGAGTTCTCCAATTGATTTGGATTTGATGTTTGTGCATGGTTGTAGACATGGGTCTAAATCCATGCTTTCATGTAGAAGTTTATTTGCCCCAGCTCCAGTGGTTGAAGATAGTATTTCTTCCAGTATGTAATTCTGGTATCTTTGTCAAATCTCAGGTGGCTACCAAATTGTTTATGGTTTTGGTTTTTTTCTCTATTGATCTACATGTGTATTTATGTATTAGTCCCACATTGTTTTTAATACTATAGTTATATAATACAGCTTGAAATCTGGTATATAATCTGTCCAGAATTTTTCTTTTCATTTTTTTTTCTTTTTCACTCAGGACTGTTTTGGAGGGATCACCATACCAGATTTCAAACTGTATTATATAACTATAGTATTAAAAACAATGTGGGACTAATACATAAATACACATGTAGATCATTTGGGTTTTACATTTAATTTTAGGATTCTTTTCAATTTCTGTGAATATCATGGAAGTTTGGATGGTATTACATGGAGTGTGTAAATTGCTTTTGGTAGGATAGCCATTGTCATAATATTAATTCTATTGATCCATGAGCATGGGATGGTGTTCCATTCTCTATGTGCCTTTCCCAATCTCTTTATTCAGAAATATCAAGGTTTCCTTGTAGGTGTCTTGGTCTTCCTTGGCTATATTTATATATATATATAACCTAGGCCAACCCAGGTTACTATATTGAGCAAAACTATCTATTATGATTGAAAGAGACAAATTATTTTTCATCAGTGAAACAAACTAAATGCAATTCATGACCACGAAACTGTCAGTAGAGTAGATACCTAGAGGAATACTTCAGATTGAAGACAGAGATACATTTAGAAGACATCAAGGTAGAATAAGCCAAATTGTAAGAGGTAAACTAATGAAGAATAGAAAGACACCAAATACTACAAAATCAACACAGTGACAGAATTAATGCACTCTTACTAATAGTAACTTGGAATATAGGCTACTTAAGTTCTCCCATCCAAAAGTCACAGAGTAGCAGATTGATTTAAAAAACCAGAGAAATAGTGTATTAACAAAGACAAATGTGGGGCTGGAGAGATGGCTCAGCGGTTATGAGTGCTGACTGATCTTCCAGAGGTCCTGAGTTCAATTCTCAGCAACCACATTGTGGCTAACAACCATCCATAATAAGATCTAGTGCTGTCTTCTGGAGTGTCTGAAGAGAGCAACAGTGTACTCACATACAAAAAAAAAAAAAAAAAAAGAAAGAAAGAAAGAAAGAAAGAAAGAAAGAAAGACAAATGTAACTAAGGGGGGAAAAATGGAAAAAGACATTCCTAGCAAATGAAAACAGAAAGTAAGCAGGGGTTCCTGCTTTAATACTTGACAAAATAAACGTGGAACCAAAATTATCTAGAAGAAATAATGAAGGTCACTTCATACTGATTAAAGGAACAACTTATAATTCTAAATATGCATTGGTGTACCCAAATTCATAAAAACAACCATTGCTGAATATTTTTAAAAAGATTAATTCTAACACAATAATAGCAAGTGGCTTCAATATCTTTCTTTCATCAATGGAAAGGTTTTCATGACAAAAAATAAAAAATAAAAAGAAATTGAGAAAATCCTGAGTCAAATGACCTATGCCATATCTATAGAGTATTCTATCCATCTCAGCAGTCTGGGGAAACTATTCAAAATAGATCCTATAATAAGGTACAAAGTAAGTATAAACACATACTGGAAAATGAAATAATGTATATTGTATAGAGATATATTATATAGGGATACAACATATAATAGGGAAATAGTCAAAGCATTTCTACTAACATCAGAATTCTACAAAAACCAGAACTTGCAAAGAAGGTGGAGGTAGGACAGGGCAGGCAGGGGCAGGGGCAGGGGCAGGGGCAGGGGCAGGGGCAGGGGCAGGGGCAGGGGCAGGGGCAGGGGCAGGGGCAGGGGGGGCAGTCTGTGAATTTGAGGCTAGCCTGGTCTACATATAGAGTTCTAGGCCAGCCAGGCTTACATAATAAGAGTCTATTTCAAAAGAAAATGAACAACAAAGTGTGTTGAAATTCTATGTCACTCCATTCAGAATGGCAGTTATCAAGACAATAATAAATGAGGATGAGGATGCAGAAAAGGGAACCTCTGTGAGGATGTAAATCAGTACTTCACTATAGACATCAATGTGGAATTTCTGAACAAAACTAAATATAGGGGCTGAAGAGATGGCTCAGCGCTTAAGAGTACTTGCTACTTTTGAAGAAGACTGGGATTTGATTCTTAGCACCTGAATGGCAGTTCACAATCATCTGTAGCTCCACTTCTAGACAATCTGATGCCTTCTTTTGACATCCATGGGCTCCTACATGAATGCAAACATAATTTACAGACACACTCAGACAGACAAATCCACACACATGCATGCTTACATGTGTGTGTGCATGAGTACACACACAAATACACAAATATATTTAAAAAACATTTTTACAAAGAAAATTATCTAAAATAATTTGAAAAGTAGAAGTATCATTTGACCTACCTAGACCACTCCTGGGTATTTATTCCAAGGACTGCAAGTTAACACATCCTAGAGATACTTGGACAATAATGCTTTTCTCAGCAATACTTATAATACCTAAATCACGGAGCCAACATACATGTCTGTTCATAGGAAAATGTGTAAAGAAAATGTGAGATTATATATTTGAAATGTTCAACCATGAAGAATATGGATACATCATTTGCAAGAAAGTGGAAGCAACTGGAGCCATTCTTATTAAGCAAACCGTGTGGGTCTCAGAAAGACGAATATGGAATGTTCTTCTGTCAATTGTATAATTTGGGTTTCATAAACATAGGCAAAACTACATATGTGCACAAAACATGAAGGCAGAAGAGAAGCGGACTTGCAGAGACAAAGGAAACTAGCCAGAAGGATGTGGGTGAAAAGTTGAGGGTAGTGCAGAAGAGGGGTTGATATGCTCAAAATACATTAGATACTTGCACAGTAATGAGATCTTTAACTCAGCAACATTAAAAATTAAATACTATAGCAGAAAACTAGAAAGAAAAAGAAACAAATAAAAGGGAAGGAAGGAAGAAAGAGGAAGATATCTTATTTGTTCAAATTTGTTTCTTGGAACATGCCTAATGATATCATCTTTCCTTGTGAGAGTGTGATGTGCTAACGATAGAGAAGGAAACCTTGCTGGTGTGGAAGCAACATTTCTTTTTTCCCCTTAGCCATGTTACAGTATGAAGTTGTAGATGAAGAAGGACTCTATAATAGCTGCTGTGAACACAAACAAAAGGTAAAGAGAAAAGGACCCAGTCCTCTTCCCTAGGCAGAGGTGGCCTGCTTTGTTTACAATGTGATACATTTCAAGGCATTTTAGCTCTGTTTTGGACCTCCATTTCTTCCATGATTGCTAGAGATGAATACATAACTGCTTACAAAATTCTTTATTTGACAATTGGAGACTTCAGAAGACCCATGGATTACTTACTTTGCTTTACTGTGATAAAGCACCATGGCTAATGCAATTTATAGAAGAGGGAATTCATTATGGCTTATGGTTTGTGGTGGTTTCAGTGAAAATGGCCCCCATAGGCTCATAGATTTAAATGCTTGGTCACCAGGGAGTGTTACTATCTGAACAGATTAGGAGGTATGGGCTTGTTGGAGGAAATGTATCACTGAGGGTGAACTTTGAGGTTTCAAAAGCTCATGCCAAGCCCAGAGTCTCTCTCTTTGCTTTTGAATTACAGCGTAGCTCTCAGTACTGGCTCCAGTGCCCACCTGCAAGCTGCCATGCTCCTTACTATGACGATAATGGACTAAACCTCTGATACTATAAGCCAGCCCCAGTTAAATGCTTTCTTTTATAAGAGTTGCTATGGTCATGGTGTCTCTTCACAGCAATAGAACACTGACTGAGGCACAGCCCCAGAAAGATAATACTCCATCATGGTGGGGAAGCAGCTGCTGGCAAATATGACAGCTGGGGTAGGAAGCTGAGAGCTCACATCTAGAAAGCCATGCACAAGCAGAGAAAGTAAATTGGAAGTGGCAGAAGGATTTAGTTCTGAAAGTCTGCCCAAGGGACTACATACTTCATCCAGCAAAGCCACACTCCCTAAATCTTCCCCAAACAGCACACCAAGTAGAGTCAAATACAGGAACTCATGGAGACATTCTCATTCAACACCAGTTGAGGGTCATTGCCGAGCTGATTTTGTTAGGTAGCATCCAGTTTTCCCCATCCCCTTCATGTTGTCATTTGTAATGTTTGAGGAATTCTCAGATTCAAGTTCTGCTTACAAATGATTTAATGAAAGCCTGCTTTTCTTGCAAACTCAATTCTGTTAGCTAGCATCAAGACATAATCCTATTCTGTGTGGAGCCACCTTCTATTTCTTTGGCAGAATCAAATAGTAGATAATGCTATTACAGTTAAACTCATGTTGCTGTGCTCTTAGCATTCAGAAATCCAAATGGAGGAGCCCTGTGGACAAGCCTTTTAGTGAAGGGCAATTTAGTTGTCATCTAAGTGATTGTTAGTTGTTACTCTTGTACCCAGTGACTTAACAGTTTAAAATAAGCAGAAACTTGACATAACTCAAAGTAAGTTACCCATAAAAATGATTTTTATCTTTAGCACGAAAACTTTAAGAAAGTTTTAAAAATCACTTCCATTTCTTTTTAAAATTTATTTATTCTTTTATATCCTGATTGTAGTCCCTCTCCTTTCTCTCCTCTCAGTCCCAACTTCACATACTCCTCCTCCTGTTACCCCCTCTCCTCTCCTCAAAGAAAGGGAAGCCCCCATGGGTACCAACCAGCCCTGGTGCATCACATTGCAGCAGAACTAAGTGCATTCTGAGGCCCAGCCAGGCAGCCTAGCCAGGCAGCCCAGTTAGGGGAACTCGATCCAATGGCAGGCAACAGAGTCAGAGATAGCTCCCACTCCAATTGTTAGGGAACCCACATGAAGACCACCATGCTGCACATCTGCTACAAATGTGTGGAAGGCCTAGGTCCAGCTGCTGCATGCTCTTTGGTTGGGGTTTAGGCTCTGTGAGCCACCAATGAGCCCAGATTAGTTGACTCTGTAGGTCTCCTTGTGGTGTCCTTGAGCCCTCTGGCTCCCTCCATCCTTCCCCCAACTCTTCTGCAAGACTCCAAGAGCCCTGCCTATTGTTTGGTTGTGGGCCTATGTATCTGTTTCCATTAGCTGCTGGTGAAGCCTCTCAGGAGACAGTTATATTAGTCTCTCTCTACAAGCATAGCAGAGTATCATTAACAGTGCCAGAGGTTGGCTCTCTTTCATGGAGTGGGACTCATGTTGGGCTAGTCATTGGTTGACTATTCCCTCAATCTCTGCTCCATCTTTATTCCTGCACATCTTGTAGGCAGGACAAATTTTGGGTTGAAAGTTTTGTGGCTAGGTTGGTACTCCCCCCTCTCCACTGGAAGTCCAGCCTAGCTACAGGAGGTAGCTACTTGGGTCTCCATATCTCCAGATGCTAGGATTCTCGGCTAGGGTCACCACTATAGACTCTTGGGAGCCTCTCCAGTCCCAGGTCTCTAGCTAGTCCCAGATGTTCCCCATAGATTTCTGTTCTCTCTCCAGGCCTCTTCCCGACCCGTGCTCTCCTCATACCAGATCCTCAGCCCCCATTGCCCTCCCCATGCCCTTTCCCACTCAGTTCCCTCCCCTCATCCACCTCCAATGTCTATTTCATTTCCCTTTCTAGTGAGATTCAAGCATCCTTCCTTAGGCCTTCCCTGTTACTTAGCTTCTTTGGGTCTGTGACTTGTAGCCTGGTTACCCTGCACTTTATGGCTAATATCCACTTATCAGTGAGTACATACCATGAATGTGTTTGTGGGTCTGGGTTACCTCACTCAGGATGATCTATTCTAGTTCCATCCATTTGCCTCCAAATTTAATGATGTTTTGTTTTTAATAGCTGGGCAGATTTCCATTGTGTAAATGAACCACATTTTCTTTATCCACTCTTCAGTTGAACAACATCTGGGTTGTTTCCAGTTTCTGGCTATTATGAATAAAGCTGCTATGAACACAGTTGAGAAAGTGTCCTTGTGGTAGGATGGAGTGTCCTTTGGGTATATTCTCAGGAGTAGTATAGCTGGGTCTTGAGGTAGATTGATTCTCTATTTTCTGAGAATACACAAAATTGATTTCAAGTTTTCACTCCCACCAGCAATGGAGGAGTGTTCATGTTCTCCTTGTTCTACATCCTTACCCTGTGTTATCACTCGAGTTTTTGATCTTAGCCATCCTGATTCATTTAAGGTGGAATCTCAGAGTCATTTTGATTTATATTTTCTCTGATGGGACATTTTGGCCATTTGAGATTTCTCTGTTGATAATTCTCTGTTTAGTTCTGTATCCCATTTTAAAAAATTGGGTCATTTGGTTTGTTGGTGTCTAATTGCTTGAGCTTGTTATATATTTTGGGTATTATTCCTCCATCAGATGTATGGTTGGTGAAGATCTTTTCCCATACTCTAGGCTGCTGTTTTTATCCTTTTGATGACACTTCCATTTCTATATTGCATGAAAGATTCACCATGATGTAAAAATCCACAGTATGCTTCTAATGTGATTGTGCACAATTGAATATTTGAGGCATACATAACCTTTCTCTGAGAAATCTGGAAGAGTTATGGGTTTTTTGTTGTTATTGTTCAATTAGATTAAGATATATTTGACCCTTTGCCCTGAAGATTCCCTTTGTAGATACATCGAGTATTAAAAAACACACCAGGCTATTATGTATTAATTAGTGAGCAGATGACAGGAAGGGGAAGAAAAGCAGCAATGACAGCATTTCAGGCTTGATCTGGTAGCCTCAGAAGACCCCCTCCCATTTTAGTATCCCTGTTCACAGTGATTATATCCTAATGAATTTTCAGTGAAGATTGAGCAATTGACCCAAGTAGAAGAGAATACCTCAGGTATGGTGACTGGATGCAACAAATGTGGAGCATCAAAGATGCATGAGTACAAATTCAAGATGGAAACTTATGATTAAAGCAGTCAAAGCTTCAGTGACGATCTAGACATAACAATGTTGACATTCATCCTTGATACATCCTATATCACACTGCTCTGCCAAGAATACAACAATTGTATGACAGTAATTCCCAGCACAGTATATCTTTGGAGATAATCCAAGGCCTAGTTTCTATAATTATGTTGATATGTTGTTTCAGTTATGGGAAACAGTATAGAATGTTAATCTAAAAGTATACACGTTTAATTCCACTATGTTATTTGACACATGTTTATTTTAGAAATTAATGGATTAACATCTATGGGTATCTGATACAAGGAAATTATTTCTTTTCATTTTTATGTTATGGGTATGGATATCTTTTGTCTGCATGGTTGCCTGTGCAGCATGTGTGCAAAGTCTGAGGAGGCTATTCAGACCCCATGGGACTATAATTACAGATAGTTGTGAACTATCATATAGCTGCTGGGAATTGAACATGGGTTCCCTGCAAGAACAGCCAATGCTCAACCAACGAACCATCTCACCTCTCCCCAACAATTTATTTATTACTATTTTTCTTTACTTATTAACTTTACATCCTACTCACTGCCCTCCTCCTGGTCCACCCCTTCCCACAATCCTTCACTCATCCCATCTCTCCTTCTCTGCTGAGTGTGTGGCAACCCCCATGGGTATCCCCCTCCAGCCTGGGGCATCAAGTCTCTGCGAGGCTAGGTGCATTCTCTTCCACTGAGGCCCTACAAAGCAGCCCAGCTAGAAGAACATATCCGACATTCAGGCAACGGCTTTTGGGATAGATGCCACTCCAGTTGTTTGGGACCTAGATGAAGACCAAGCTATACATACACAACATATGTGCATCTCCCCTAATAATTTTTAAGGACAAGTATAGGTTGCTTGTTCTCTGAAAAGCACATAAAATATGTGAGAGGTAAAGGTGTTTGACTAGAGGCATGTGGTATGTTACCATGGAAGAAGCTCTGTGATGCTGTAAGACAATTAGCAAAGGAAAAGTAGTGTTGAATGGGCCTCTGACTATATGACTGTTAATTAGTTCAATCAAAGCATTTGTGCATTGCCTTCGAAATGACCACAAAACATGAGTGTGAAGATGAGTTATTAGTGGTGAATGAGTGATCTGGAAATCAGCCCCCTCAGGAGTCTGCTTCATGTAGTCATTATTTCAAAGTGTTCTGGTTGATGCTAGTCCACAAGGGGCCAGGAGGAAGCCAAAGAGCTCATTAGGAGCCCCTCCAGGGGTTAAGCTCAAAGCTACATGAATCAAGTATTTATGGGAGCAGGTGTTGGCCTGTGAATAAAGAGAGACCAACTAACTGGCTTGAGAAAAATGAAGATTCCTGGGAAACACAGTGGAAGAAGAAATGCTGAATTTTGGAGATGAACCATCAAAACTTAGCAGAGTGTCCTTTTGTCTTTTCATTCATGGTTTTGCCTTGTTTGATTAAGCATTTCAAGTATTCACAAAGCAGGGAATAGTACCGGGCCCACTCCTACACTCAGGTTTGCCAAAATTTAATAGCGTGCCTAAGTTTCTTCAGATATTTCCTTTTAAGAAAGTAACATGTTACTGATGTAGCTAAAATCCCTGACACTCCTAATTCTTTTCTTTCGAGTGTATGCAAATTCAGTATCTTGAACTTTTTTTAAATTTTCTTGTAAATTTATATATTTTCACTGCATATTAATGTATCCATAAGTAATACCATGTATTTTTCTCTAATTAAGTACAAATAGTATCATGTAAATTTGTTGGTCTAAAGCTTGATGCTTTTCACTCAAGGTTAAACTTTCATCTAGCATAGTGCCTGTCCTTTTCATTCATTACTTTCTTTCATTACTACCACAGAACAGATAATAAATGCTTTATTTGTCATTGCTCTGGATTCCTATTTTTCCCAGTGAGCATTCCTTTGCACTTCTCGCTATACACATGAGCAAGAATTTCGTTCAGAAATATGCTTTAGAGTATAATTGCAAGAAGGAACATTTAGATGAGCATGGTTGTCATAAGAATGTGTCACTAATTTATTTAAAAGCCATTTACTGAGCACCTGCCAGGCACTTGAAATATGATGGTTAATGAGATTTAATCCTGATGTTAGTGCTTCTTCCTGCTAATGTGCATATGAATCACCTAGGAGTCTTGTTGAAATGCAGATTTTAGTTCATCACAGCTGAGTGGGACAGGAGATTGCTGCATTGTTTCAGTCTCCAAGTAATTTTAATGGTGCTGGTACAGAGACCACACTTCGAATAGCAAGACATTTGATGATGCCTGCATGAGAGTGCATAATGTCCCAAGGAGCCTAGGTAGCACGTGTAACAACAGCATTGTCTGAGGCTTGTGTGGCCTCTGAGTAAGTATGAATGTGTGACATTTAGGTGATCAGAGCTGACAGCTGGATAAGGGAGACATGAAATTTGGTGACTAAGACTGAATGAATGTGTGTGACATTTCAATAAGTGTGGGTAGTATGTAAGGGCGTGTGTGTGTGTGTGTGTGTGTGTGTGAGAGAGAGAGAGGAGAGAGAGAGAGAGGGGGGGGGGGAAGGGATGTGGATGACACCACTTTTGGGTATATGAGATCTGAGTGAGGTATGACAGTTGGCTAACTGCAGATTTTGTGAGTAGTGTAAGTAGGTTATTGTAGTTAGTAGTGATATAGATAGGTCCAGTATATTTGGATCTCTCACTCTGATTCTTGTTTAAAAGTGTTTATTCTTTGTATAGCTGACAACCTTCTCTAGTTTTTAGCATACAGATCTATTATGTAGCTTCTTCTAATCTTTAGTTGATTCCATGTCTTGACTGGAGAAGATGACAATATTTAGCTACCATTCTGGTTTTATTTTTAGATCAGGCAGCAGGTGAAGCAAGCTCCAGGTAGATCAGTTCTTCATTCCTGGCCCACCTTTCCCCAGCTCCAATACTCCAATGGTGCATCAGAGGAGGTTTTTGGGGCATCTAACAACCATATAGTTGTGTTTTTCACTCTGTCTCTAGGCTCTTCTCAAGACAGGTGAGCAGAGCTGAAGCTAGAACGGTAGCAGATAGTGTAGTAAGATGAGTTGGGGCTCTAGGTAGGGTATTGCCCAGTGGAAGTCACAAGTCTATGTCAGTTCTGCAGGTTCATGGATGCCATTAAGGTAAAGAGTAGAGATTCCAATGAGTTTTGTAGGAAGCAGGAGGGAAGATTCATTGCTTCCATCCTTAGCCTAGTATGTCAGGATTGGAAAAGACATTGGAATTCATCTGAAATCAACTGTTCACTCCAAGAAACACTACTTCCTACTCTGTCAAAATGCTTGTCATGGAAGAATCCACACTTTGGACAGTTCCATGTTTGGAAAACTCATTCTCATTTTAGTGGGGTGATAACCAAACCACCAACCTAAAATGGAAACTTCTCTTTTCAATCCTTTTCCGGGTGTTTAACATATCACCATTTGTGAGAGGCATTTCCCTGGCTAGGAGATGAATCTCTAGGTGATACAGCATCACTAAGACTTGCCAGTCTTCTTGTGAACTGAGTTTCTCAAATGATTGTTTTATAGGAGGTAGGAGTAAGAGGGCACTAGGTCAACTTATGGGTAGAAGGCACCCATTGAACTTAAGCTTGATAGTTTCCTCTGTCTGATGAGTATTTTCTCAAGAGCCATCATTCCAGGATACAAAGTTCCAATTTGACAAGGACTTAGTTTTCAGAATCCAAACTGCGAGCAGAGAGCTCCTTCCCATAGATCTTTGTAGTTGCTGTGCCTGCTCTGAGCCTTAACTTCTTCTTTCCTGTCTTCTATAATACTACTTGTTTTCTTCAAAACTCCCTTTGATATCACAGCCAGCCCCTGTTCATAACTGTTTGGCAATGATCCATTGCTGGCAGTGTAAGCCTGACATTCAGGTAAGAGTCAGCAAAGGGAAGATGGAGATCTATGGACACAAATGTTAGAAGCTGACATAGAGATGCTAAGCAAAAATTCACCTTAATACTGCATTGTCTATCTTTAGTTTTCATAAAGCTTCTCATGGTGGGTATATTCCTGTAATATAGATCTTGGGATGCTGAGGCAGGAGAATCAAGAGTTCAAGGTCATCCACAGCTACACAGGTAGTTTGAAGCCAACCTTAGTTATATGAGAACCTGTCCAAAAAACACAGGAGTACACATTTGTTGAAGAAGCATCAAATATGCGAGCCCATACACACAAGCATCAGTTTCTTCTTTGCGTTTATTCAATTCTGAGGAAGTCCACCATGTGTGTAAGCAGAGGGAGCACAAACAGATTACCTTCCTGTCCCAGCATTTGCCCTTGCCAGTCCTTCCAGACACACCTCTACCTTCGGCTTTCCTCCCCTCTACCTGGGCGGTATGGAGTACTGTGGAGCAAAGGATGCCTCTCCATCCCATTGCAGTGGAAGGCAAGAACTGTGATAGGTGAGGTGAGGCTATTGTGCTGATTGGACCCACTTTTCTAGCTGATGATTGCATGGTTCTCCTTCTTCACCCCCTTCTGTCCTTAGGTTGACTAACTGTCCTGATCTGCCAAATACTGAAAGGTTACCTAAGACATGGAATCTTTCAGGGCTAAAACCAAGACAATGTCAGGAAAGTCAGATGGTCCATTACTCTAGTTGTTCAACTGTATTTTTCCATTGGTCACCTGACTTGACCAATGATCTTATACAAAACAACTCACATCCCCTTCCTCAGAGTTTCTGTTGACTTATTTTACTTTATATCTTCAATTTCTTTGTTTTTAGGTTTTTACAACCAAAATGATTTTTTTTCATTTATCTCCTCTTTCTAAAAAAAAAAAAAAAAAAAAAAACCCAAGAAACAGCAATTAAAATTAAGATTAAGAAACAACTCCCCCATAATTCCCCACAAAAATGAAAATAAAAATGAACAGGCAAAGAGTACTACAGCCAAAATTCTAAAACAAAACAAAAACTCAGCAAAATGCCATTGAGTTCATTTTGTGTTGGTGAGCTATTTCTAGCCATAGAGTATGGTTGATAACCAGTGATGTTCCATTGGACAAAACTGACATTTCCTTCCCCAACAAGTATCAATTACAAATATTTTCTTGGCTAGCAGTGACATTTTTTGTTTTGTTACTGCTATTGCTTCCAACACACAGGAACTGACCTGTATAAAGTACTCAATGCTTACTTTGCATGGTATTCTAATTGTTGCTTCTAGAATGCTTGAGGTTATTTTATTTTATTATTTAACTCCAAGGCTAGAACTTACTTCCTGTTAGGGTCACTTGCAATCCACTTTGTCTTCCAGGCAGCCTATGGACAGTCTTTCAACTGTTCCTTAGTTACATCTGGCATAGAATCGAGTGCGTTGTTTTGGAGATGCTCATTTTTTTTTTTTCAAGAGCATAGGGACTCAGGATAGAATTTTATTTTTAAAAATCATTGGATTCATTTTTCTACACCCAAGGCTACTGCCCTAGATCACAGTTTACCACATTAGAGCACAGGCTCTTATAATGCATCAAACTTCTCATGCTCCAAGATGTTCCTAGCTTAGAGTTATGCTTTAGGCTTTCTCTCTTTCCTAGATCTGCCCATGGTTGGGCCCTTGTATAGTTTAATCTCAGCTGAAAGCCTCAGTGAGTCTTTCCTGGATCTGTCTATCCAAGGAAGCTATTCAAGCTACTCTTTCTTTACCCTATTTTATTTTTTTCAAAAATATTCTGATCACAGGTTTCTCTCCTTCATCTCCTCCCAGTTCCTATCCACTTCAATAACTCATTCGACTCCATGCTTTCTTTCTCTCTCTCTCTTTAGAAAACAGGCAACCAAACCAATTTACAGATGCAATACAATTCCTATCAAAATTCCAACACAATTCTTTATAGGTCTTGAAAGAAGAACTCTCAATTTCATATAGAAAACCAAAACAAATTAAAAAAAAAAAAAACCCAGGATAGCTAAATACAATCCTGAACAATAAAAGAACTGGAGGAATCACCACCCCTGACTTCAAGCTGTACTACAGAGCAATAGTGATAAAAACTGCATGGTATTGGTACAGAGACAGGAAGGTTGATCAATGGAAAAGAATCAAAGACCCAGAAATAAACTCACACACCTATGGTCACTTGATTTTTAACATAGAAGCCAAAAACAATACAATGGGAAAGAGAGAGCATCTTTAACAAGGTCTAATTGGATGTCTGCAAATAGCTCCATATCTATCACCCTGCACAAAACTAAAGTTCATGTGGTCCAAAAACCTCAACATAAAATCAGATACACTAAATATAATAGAAGAGAAAGTGGAGAATAGCCTTGAACACATTGATACAGGAAACAACTTCCTGAACAGAACACAAATGGCTCAGGCACTAAGGACAACAATTAAAAAGGTAGATGCTGATGTGGGCTGTTCCATGAGATCTTGGAACATTGCTGAGAGCAACGCAGACAATGGAGGCCTGGCTTGGGAAGTTTCAGAAGGTTTTTGTTTTTGTGTGTTTTTCAGCTCACTATGCAGTCTTGATTGTCCTGAAACTACTACATAGAGTGGGCTAGCCTCAAATTCGTACAAATTCACTGGCCTTTGCTTCCTGAGTGCTAGAATTAAATCCATGTGTCATTATACCAAGCCAGAAGACAGTTTTGAAAGTCCTTTACAGACCCTAGCAGTGGGATTGATGTTTTGAATTAGAAACCACTAATGAGAAACTTTTGCAATCAATACTGGTTAGCTGAAGAATCAGCTGTGATTAAGAAGACGCCAGCATCATTAAGGTGAAATCTCCTGGAAGATATAGAAACTGTGGTCCAGAGAAGCCAAGGCTGCTTTGTATGTTCCAGAGAGTCTTTGAACTTGGAAAGAGACTTTGGATGTTATGAAGAGACTGAACATTTAAAATGTTTAAATTTCTAAAGACTATGGGACTTTTAAAGTTTGGAATGTTGAGTATTCTGAGAGAGTACTATGAGATGTTACTATGAGCTATTACTGGTATTACTATGATATCTTGGGGAATAAACAAAAAAGGAAAGGTTAGAATTGAATTGTGATGTGGATGTGTAGCAAGTTGATAAGGGATCAATTTAATTTTAATTTTATTATTGCCATCTTGGCAGTAGTTAAAATTATCTGAGGAAATTACCATTTAGAAAACGCATCTAAGGGGCCGTCTGGAGACTGTTCCACCTGGGTATCCATCCCATGTGCAGTTACCAAAGGTAGATGCTGATGTGGATGTCAGGAAGTGCATGCTGACAGGAGCCTGTTATAGCTGTGTCCTTAGAAGTCTGCAAGAGTCTGACATACTCAGAGGCAGATGTTCACAGCTAACCATCAAACTGATCATGGGGTTCCCAATGGAGAAGATAGAGTGAAGGCTTGAAGGAGTTGAAAGGATTCACGACACCATGAGGAAAGCAACAATCCCAACCAACCAGAGCCCCCAGGGTCTAAACCACCAGCCTGGGAGCACATAGGGAGGGACCCATGGCGCCAGCTGTATATGTAAGGGAGGATGGTACTGTTGGGCATAGGTGGGAGAGGAGATCCTTAGTCCCATGAAGGCTGGATGCTGAGTGTGGGAGAATTTGAGGGTGGGGAGGTGGGAATGGGGGGGGGTAGGTGGGAGCACATCCTCATAGAAGTAGGAGGAAGGGGGAATGGGGTAAGGGGATAACATCTGAAATGTAAATAAATATCTAATAAAAAAGAAAAAAATAGGACCTCATGAATCTGAAAAGCTTTTGTAAGTCAAAGGACACTGTTAATAAGACAAAACTACAGCTTACAGATGGGAAAAGATCTTCACTAACCCTACATCTGACAGAGGGCTAATAGCCAAACTTGATAAAGAACTCAACAAGTTAGACACCAACAAATAACCCAATTAAAAATTGGGGTACAGAACTAAATAGAGAATTCTCAACATAGGAATCTCGAATGTTCAGGAAACACTTAAAGAAATGTTCAGTGTGCTTAATCATGGAAATGCAACTCAAAATGACTCTGAGATTCCATCTTATACCCATCAGAATGGCTAAGATCAAAAACTCAAGGGACAGCTCATGTTGGCAAGGATTTGGAGCAAGGGGAACACTCCTTCATTGCTGGTGGGAGTGCAAACTTATACAACCACTCTAGAAATCAACTTTGTGGATTCTCAGAAAATTAGGGATAGTACTAACTCAAGTTCCAGGCACATACCCCAAGATGCTCCACCATCCTACAAGGACACTTAATCAACTATGTTCATAGCAGACTTATTCTTAATAACCAGAAACTGGAAACAACCCAGATGTCTGTCAACTGAAGAATGGATAAAGAAAATGTGGTTCATTTACACAACGGCATACTACTTAGCCGTTAAAAACAAGGACATCATGATTTTTCTCATGCAAATGGATGGAACTAGAAAGTATCATTCTGAGTGAGGTATCCCAGACCCAAAAGGACATTCATGTTATGTACTCACTGATACGTGGATATAAGCCATAAAGTACAGGGTAACCATCAATAGAACCAAAGAAGCCAAATAACAAGGAGGGCCTAAAGGAGGAGGGTTAAGTCTTTCTCAGAAGGGGAAACAAAATAGATATCCAAGGTCGATGGAGGGAGGGAATTGTGTGGGAGAGGGGATGGGGGAGGAGAGCGGTGTTAGAAAGGGGTAAGCAATGTCTAGGATGTGCCAGAGACCTAGATGGGTGGTGGCTCCAGGGAGTATGTGAGAGAGACTCTAGCTGAGACTCCTAGCAGTAGGGGATATGGATCCAGAAGTGGCCATTTCCTCTAGTCAGGCAGGACTCCCATTGGAGGAGTAAGAACAGCAACCCACCCACAAAATGTTTCAACCAATGTTTTTTTGCCTACAAGAAGTGCAAGGAGGGACAAATATAGAGCAGAGATGGAGGGTATGGCCAACCAATGACTGGCCCAACCAGAGATCCATCCATGGGCAAGCACCAATCCATGACACTATTAATGAAACTGTTATGCTTGCAGACAGAAACCTAGCATAGGTGTCCTCTGAGAGGCTCCACACAGCAGTCAATGCAAACAGATGCAGAGACTCAAGGCCAAACATTAGATAGAGCCCACGGAGTCTTATGGAAGAGTTGGGAGAAGTGTGTGTGTGTGTGTATGTGTGTGTGAATTAGTGTAGGGCCTAACACCAAAAGGGGGATCCCTCTTCGCAAAGGAGAAGGGGAGGGTGGAAGGGGGTGGAGGATCTGCATGACGGGTACTGAGAAGACCAGAGCTGATATTGGGATGTAAAGTGAATAAATACATTTAATAAAAACAGGGAAATTAAAAATTAGAATAAAATCAAAACAAAAAATACAGACACAGACGCACATACACACACCATACACATACCACACACACAGGCATGCACACATACAAGCACACATACACACCATAGAAACACAAAATCAGAAACTGTAATATATAAATAAAAGATCAGTAAGGTTAAAAAAAATGTCCAATCAAACTCATATGAGACAAAAAGAAATCTACAAAAATCCTATTGTCTTTGTTTTGTGTCAGCCATATACTGCTGGACATGGGGCCTACCCTTAAGTGTGATTTATTATATCCAGTGAGACTCCATTGGAGAAAAACTTAAGTTTTTCCTTGCCAGCAGATATCACTTGGTAGCGATAAGATCCTGTGTCCACTTCCCTTCTCAGTGCTGGGACTCTGTCTGGCTTGATCCTGTGCAGGACTTGTACACGCTGTCACAGACTATGAGTTCATATGTGCGTCAGTCCTGCTGTGTCTGGAAGACCATTTCCTTGGAGTCATCCTTCCCCTCTGGCTCTTACGATCTTTTTACCTCCTCTTCTGCATAAGACCCCTGAGGGGTTTGATGTAGACATCTGATTCAGTCTCTCATTCTCTGCACGTTGCCTAGTCATGGACCTCTGTATTAGTTACTATCTCCTGCAGGAGGGAACTTCTTTAATGATGCTTGCATGAGACCATCTATGGCTATTAGCAGAATATCATTAGGAGTCATTTTATTGCTATGTTCCTTTAGCAGAACAAAGTATTTGGTTCTCCTCTGGGCCCATGACTTATATAGTCTCAGGTTCTTGGCTACCCAGACATTTAATAGTTTTTTAAATCATTTTTTTTTTTTTTGAGAGAAGGTCTCACATAATCCAGGCTAACCTTAATTCCTTATGTAGGCAAGGGTGGTGATTCTAACAATTCTACTCCCATCTCCCAAGTTCTGAGATTACTGACATGCTTCACCACGACTGGTTATGCAGGAATCATGATTCGACTCAGGGTTTTATACATGCCTGACAATAACTACCAACTGACCTATATCTTCAGTCCTTGAAGACTTCTTTAGCCACAAAGAAACTTGTGTCTTTACAGGTTGAAGGGATTGTCCAGTGGTTAAAGGTACTTACTGCTCTTGCAGAGGACCTGAGTTCAGTACCTAGCACACAACTTCCTGTGACTGGCTCCAGGAGGATTCCATGAATCTGGTCTATTCAGGAACCTACATTCATGTGTACATACCTACCCAACAAGTCTCTTCCCCACTCTCCAATAGAGGATTTCTCTCTATAGCCCTGGATCTCCTGGAACTTGCTCTGTAGAGTAGGCTGGCTGGTCTCGAACTCAGAGCTCTGCTTGCCTCTCCCTCCCAAGTCCTGGGATTAAAGCATGTGCTACCATCCCTGTTTGTGTTGTCTCTTTAAAACATTCATTTTTTAAAGAAAATATTATCTTTCTAGTAGCTTTGTTTGTTTCTGTATCACCTACTGATGACTCAATTGTTGAATAGAAATGCTATTCAATCTTCATGAGCCAATGTCTCCTTTTTTCTGCTAATAGACCTGTGTATGCGTTAGGAAGTGAATTCAAAGTTTAGATGCTGTTAAAGTCTGCTCCAGATTTTTGATTCTCCTATAGTTCTCCTAGGTGCTGAACACAACCTAAGGCCTGGACAAGAAGCTTATGCCCTCTCAATACTTGTCACAATTATGACTGTAACCGCAGAATAATAACTCTGACCTGATATGTCTCATTCACTTGGCCAGTGTCAAACATCTACTTCCAATGACAGTGTAACTGATTATGGACAATTCCTACTGTTGCACATCATGTGAGTTCCCTTTTTCAATGGTAGTTCTCTACCTCTTGTGCTCAAGATTGTACAGAACTTCATTTGTCTATCGGAGGAGTAAGGAATTAACCTAAGGCCAAAATGCCATAGATTTCTTCTGTTTTAATTTCCAGTTCATAAGTTCCAAAAAAGTAAACATTTTAAAATTAATTAGTTAACCAATTAAATAAAAAATAAAAAATCCATTTTAACAAATTGATGACTTTAGGCTTTTAATATAATTGATGACTTTAAGCTTTGAAAAAACTCTGAATGGAGGGAGAGATTAATGGGAGAGACAATTGGAATGGGAATATTTCTGGGATGAGCTAGAAACCTAGGACAATGGAAAGTCCCAGGAATTTATGAGGGTAACCCTAGCTTTGATTCCTAGCAATGGGGGATATGGAGTTTGAACAGCCATCTCCTCCATCTCCTATAACCTGGTAAGACTTCCAGTGGGAGTATTGGGACACTAATCCAGACACAGAATCTTCGACCTAAAATCTGTCCTGTCTACAAGATGGAGCAGAAATAGAGGGAATGGCCAGCCAATGACTGGTTCAGCTTGAGCCCCATGCCATGAGAGGGGCCTCAACCCTGACGCTATTAATGATATTTTGCTATACTTGCACACAGGAGCCTAGCATAAACTGTCCTCTGGGAGGCTTCACCCAGCAACTGAAGGAAACTGATGCAGAGACCCACAGCCAAACATTACATGGAGCTTGGGGGATCCTGAAAAGGGGGAGAAAGGTTGTAGGCCATAGTTGTCAAGGACACCACAAGAAAATCTACAGAGTCAACTAACCTGGGCCTGTAGGGGCTCACAGAGACTAAACAGCAAACCAGAGAGCATGTATGGGACTGACCCATGCCCTCTACACATATGTAACAAATGTACAGCTTGGTCTTCATTAGAAACTTTTACCAGTGGTATCAGGGACTGTCTCTGACTCTGTTGCCTGCCTTTAGGACCCTTTCTTTCTACTGGTTGCTTCATATAGCCTCAATAAGAGAAGATAGACCTAGTCTTACTGCAACTTGATATGCCAAGGAGGGTTGATGTACATGGGAGGCCTCCCATTTTCTGAAAAGGAAGGGTGGAGTGGTGGATGGGGATAAGAGGTAGAAGGGAAGGACTGGGAGGAGAGGATGGAGAGGAATCTATGGTTGGGTTGTAAAGTAAATAAATTAAAATTAGTTAACTATTTAAATAGAAAAGAAAGGAAAAAAGGCATTTTAAACAAAAATCAACATGGTTAAGATTTTAGTTACTGTTGGTGGGAAAGAGTTGGCGATCTCTTCGGTTAGTTTGTAGCTGGAAATCTCTCAAGAATATTATCATACTTTACATAAGATTTAGAAACAAGTTATTCATACCAAAGAACCCAAGATTTGCATTCAATGCACATGGGGTAGATGTAGAGGGGTTGATGGAGTTTAAACTGGGGAGGTTAATACCCAGTCCTAAAACTACCTTTATTACCTTCACTGCTTGGCATATATATATACTTCTACTTTTAAATTTTAGTTGTGTTTATATTTCAAGGTCAGGCTGAAATGGTCTCTGGTTTCCAAATTTGTCCAGCAGTAGCTTGGTAGGGAGGAACCTTTAAGTCAGTAGGTTCATCATGCACCAGTGCATGGTCACATATCGAAGAGTATATGGGCAGCATGAATTGGACATGATGGTTTTTTGTTTGTTTGTTCATTTTAACAATGAGGACACAAAGTTGCGTGGATAGGGAATAGGGGTGGAAAGAAGAGGAGTTGAGGGTGAATATGATCAAAATACTTAGTCTGGGATTAGGTTTGGGGAACTTTGCAAACAAGGATGTGAAGAGACTGTGAGAACCTGAGGACCAGAACCAGGACCAGGACACCCGCAGCAACACGGGATCTTCTAACAACAATAAAGGAGGACATGGTGTTGGGGAGAGGTTGGATTGGGAGGAATTGGAGGGAGTAATGGAGGGTGAATATGATCAAGAAATGTATGACATTCTAAAAAACTGAGAGAGAAAGAGACAGAGAGAAACACACACACACATACAGAGAGAGATACAGAGACAGACAGACAGACAGACAGACACACACACACACACACACAGAGAGAGAGAGAGAGAGAGAGAGAGAGAGAGAGAGAGAGAGAGAGAGAGAGATTGAAGTTGACTAGGACAGATATCAGCCAGAATGCAATACTTTCTTCCTCTTTTGTTTTCTCGAGTCTCTTTATCTTCTAAGATTGTCGCGTCCGCCTTGGCCCGCAAGTAAGACGCGACACGGTAGGATCCTTCTCAGTCGGCTTTATTCCAGGAACGACTCTTGACATAGGGATGGGGAACTGGACGGGGACCTGGACCAGGAAGGGAAGGGAAGGGCCTGGACCAGGAAGGGAAGGGGAAGGGCCTGGACCAGGAAGGGAAGGGAAGGGCCTGGACCAGGAAGGAGATGCAAGGGCCTGGACCACAAGCAGCAGAAAGGAGCTGCTTATATAACTGCCCTAGGCGGGCTGGGTGATTGTGTCCTCCCAGGATAGGTTAAGCTGCCAATACCTTATTAGCATAAGCCCGCTCCGAAGGGGCACGAGGCCGACGCATGCTCAAAGGACTTGTTTACCAGTTTCTGAGCTGACCACTCTGGAAGCCAGCTGTTTACATGTCAGGTGCTGGTCATAACCCACGGCTGCCTACATCAGATCACTTGCATTATAAGCCCTCCCAGTCTGAAGCCTCCTTTTAGATAATTTTGGTGCTAGTTTCCAAAGAACTCCTTTTTGGGTAAAGCACTCCAATCAGCCTCAGAAGAAAAGGGAAGACATCCTTTTCTAAATCTCATTTCCCCCTATTATTGCTAGCTTGCTATGTTGGGAAATGAACTTGGAGCAATTGACTTCAGAGTGGATGATCCTGTTGTAGAAGTCCAGGGAAGATGATGGTAAGCAAGATGTAGTGGACTATTCACTAGCATTTTCCTTAGAAACCCTTTTCATATGCTTGATAACCACAATTTTATGAGGCAGATTCCACTTTGCAAGTGCTTACAGCATTAAAACTGAAAGGGCTACATATTTAACTAGTCTCATTTAAAACTGCAGGTTGGGCTGTAGCCTACGAACCATAACAATTACCAGCATGGCAAGATATTCCAAAAAGTGCAATAGTGTCACTTATGTCCTGGGAGTAACCAAAAGCCACCTAATTGGGCCATTCAGTAGGATGGAATTCACATCTATTTATTCAGTTATTCATGGCTGGTGAGGTCTTGGACCCTAGAAGACAAACTACTATGGTCATTTTCCTACATAAGCATAATTTCTGGCTATATTCTAACTATATTTATCCCTCCATACCACAGATAGGTTTGTTCTCAGACATATACCAAAGAAAGTTCTTTTGATAGCAGATGGACACAGTTACAGAAAGCTATGACTGGTCAAAATGCAGAGAAAAACTGATCATGGTGTGCCTATGATCAATTAATGCATTTATACTATAACTCTAACCAAGGCTCAGGGAACATCAAGGAAAAAGAAGTAGGAAAAGTATAGAGCCAGAGGACCAGCAATATTTCTGGTGAGATGGTCTCTTCTAAAAAAAAAAAAAGTTAGGGGCTGTAATTACTTTGACAACTGTCATTGGTTTCCAAAAGGAAACAGCAAATGAGGACCAAAAAAGGAGGGACAGAACCAGGGTAGTTAGGGTGAATATGATCAAGATAACATTGTTTAAAATATCTCAATGAATTAATAAAATTAAAGAGCTGATGGTTTGGGAAGGATAAGTTGCCTGTAAACTTTTTTCGTATTTAGGTGAACACAACTGTAGAATCCCCATTCAGTTTTCAGAGGTAGCAGAATGTGCAGAGGTGTGAGAACTAAAAAATGGTGGCGCCTAGTTTCCAATGGCATTATGAGCCATGTTTCTTCTGGGAAACCTCTGAGATGGTGTTTTGGAGCATTGTGTTTGTTATGTTCCTTCTCATTGATTATCCAGTGTTTTAAAATTCTGTGAAGTACTTAGCACAGGCTTCTAGCTGAAATTGGCTAGAATCTGTTCAAGACTCAGAAAACTGTTCAGGAACACGGTTTATTCTACTGTAGCAACATGCTTGATAACCAGTATCTATGACCCACCTCCCAGCTTGTATCAGCCATATAGTTGGGTGGTGTTGCCACAATCCTTAGATCCATCCAAAAAATGGTCCCAGACTTGTGATAGGTAAATTGCAACAATCCTATATTCAGGAAACAAGGATTGATTCTTGTCGTGGGGATGCTAAAGTTACAGTGCAGCTCAGGACTTTTGATCTAGTGATAGTCATCACTGGATCAGCAGAATGAGTGTAGGATTGTGAGCTCTGTGGAAGGCAGGAGGGAGAGAAGATAGAAAAATGCTGGATTCTTAGTGACATTAAGCAGATGGATTGGCTCAGCATTTATTTAAGATCTCTATACTTTCGGATTCCTTTCTAGTTATATGATCAATAAATTCCCTTTAGTAAAACAGTTTGAATAGGATTTAGGGTAAGAGGTGAGAAGCCCCCAGATACTTTAATGTGTTCTCTTCATTAAAGTCTACATCTCCTGTGCTCCTATATTTCAGGAAATGACTCCAACATGATCCACTCACCCAAGCTGCAAATAAACAAGGAAGGTCACACTGGACTCCTTTTTCTTCTGGACCTCTAATCAAATCTTCCACCATGATAGCTCTATCTTGCAGTTCCCCCTCGTCTCTCAAACCTATAGATTCTGCCCTATTCTAAACACCATGGTCCACAAAGAGCATCCTGAGTTGACTCCATCTCCCCTTTCAGCTGTTCATCCTCCTCTTCCTCACTTGCTTTCTCTGTTCCTGTCATGATGAACTGATCTCCATACAAAATTTGGCATGGTCATCTATTCTCGTCCAGACAATAAACTCCATAAGCACATGGATATACCAGTCTTTCCCCACTCCTTTCTATCATTGGTTCCAAAACACATCTATCCCCTGTCCATGCTACAGCGATTCTATGGGCCCTAGCAGAAAGCTTACACTTCTCAGCCACACTCTCTTCTTTCCATCACTTCCTTTGCCCTTCTGTTGGTCATGTCTTCTCACACAGCAGACTGGCACACCCTCCCCTTTCTGTGGAGCCATTATGAGGCTATTTCCTCCTCGATTTTTCCTTTCTTCCTTGGGTCTTCAGTGTGTAGAATTAAGAACAGCTTAGGTTCTTTGTGTCCTATTGTCTGCACAACCTACTACTTGTGTGTCCCATTGTTTGTGTCTGTTCTAGTGTCTGGGTGTTTACAATGCATGTGTCTATGCCAGTGACTGTATATCTAAGGATCATATGTTTCAGTTTCTGAGAGTCTTGTTGTCTTTACATCCCAGTGGCTTTGTGTTTATTTCAGTGTCTCAGTACTCGGTGATTTATATGTCCTGTTATCCTGTCTATCCAAGTGTCTGGGCATCTTCTAGTCAGTGTTTGCATATACTGGCATCTAGCACCATTTCTAGCATTGGTATTTACCTTTGTCTGTAAGTACTATTCTCTCTACATTCCAGTGTCCATACATGTCTCAGTAATATATTGGACAGCATCTTTTTTTCTAGATATAATTTTTATTGATTCTCCGGAGTTTCAAATCATACACCTCAATCACATTCACTTCCTAGTACTTTCATGTCCAACCCCTTTGACCTCTCTTAAAAGTTAAACAAATGTTATCTGTATACTCACTGGAGCATGATCAAATCTCAGTGGCCTACTTTTTAACTAGTACTTAGTTCTTCCCCTCCTGCACCCCTGCCAGAAGCCATCAATTGTTGAGAGCAACTCTTGAACACCCTCATTACACTTACAAAGATTCTCTTTGGTGAGTTCTTGTCTAAGCTGTTGTTTAGGGGGTGGGATGGGTAGGGGTTATCATAGAAGCTTTCCATGCCTCTCCCTCTCACCTGTGATCTGTAGCCATCAGTATCATGGGAAAAGTAGCCCTTTGTTCTTCACAGTCGTAAGAGTATGGAACATGTTTCTCCATGAGACCAAGAACACACTCCCTGCTGCAGTAAGATTACAGATCCAGGCAATGCTCTGGGGGCTGCTGGACCACAGACATTGACATGGCCTCAGGTGGCAGTGCATGCCACTTGGATCAGTATGGCCTTAGGCAGAATCTTAATGGTGTAGCCATGGTGTTTTTTATTTTTCTGTTTCAAATGTGCATCTTGATGGATGTCTGTTTTCTTGGGTCTCTGTGTTACAAGGTCTGTGTACACTCCAATATTTTGTGCCTCAATCTGTGTGTTCAGGTTTGGTGTTGCAGGTGGTCTCTATATGTCTATTTTTCACAAACACTCGATTTTTTTTTGCTTAGTCAAGTATCTCATTGTCTATATAGCCTAATGTCTGTTTTTGGTGTCCTTATGTCACTGTATGGTTTATCTGTCCAGAGTGTGTGTTTATTTCTCAGTGTCTCTGTGTTTTGACATCTCTATGAATGCAACTATGTGTGTATTTCAGTTTTTAGTGCTCAGTATAACCCATTATAACCCATTGCCTATTTAGCCTAGTGTATGTGAGTCCTAGCAAATCTATGTTCAGTAGTTTATTGATACATATGTGAATGTGTCAGTGTATTTATATGTGGCGTGTTTTAATGGACACATATCCCCGTGCCTATATTTCTTGGTGTATTTATATCGAGGTGTCTGTCTTCATTGGATTCTGTATGTCTCAGCAACTGAGTATATTATTGGATAAGAGCCACATGTTGTCTCTTAGTTAATTAATTTTACTTATTCACTTTACATCCTGCTTATTGCCCCCCTCCTAGTCACTGCCTCAAACAGTCTTCCCCCATTCCCTCCCCTTCTCTGAGGGGATTGAGGGCCCCCTGGGTATCCCACCACCCTGGCCACATCACATCTCTGTGAGGCTAGGCACATCCTCTCCCACTGAGGACAGACAAGGCAGCCCAGCTAGAAGAACATATCCCCTAACAGGCAATAGCTTTTGGGATAGCCCCCACGCCTGTTGTTTAGGACCCACTTGAAGACCAAAAATGTATTTCTGCTACATATGTATGGAGAGGCCTAGGTCCAGCCCATGTATATTCTTTGGTTAGTGGTTCAGACTCTGGAGAGCCCCAAGGGTCTAGGTTAGTCGACTCTGTGGGGTTCCTAGGAGTCTTCCTGTGGAGTTCCTATCCTCTTAGAGGCTGCAATCCCTCCCCCTATTCTTCCATAAGAGTTCCCCAAGCACCATCCACTGTTTGGCTGTGGGTGTCTGCATCTGTCTGACTCAGCTGCTGGATGGAGCCTCTTGAAGGACAGGCATGCTAGATTCCTGTCTGCAAGCATAACAGAGCCATCATTAATAGTGTCAGGGATTGGTGCTCGCTCATGGGATGGGTCTGTATTGGTTAGCCATTCCCTCAGTCTCTGCTCCACTCCACATCCCTGCATTTCTTATAGACAGGATAAATTTTGGGTCAAAAGTTTTGTGGGTGAGTTGGTGTCCCTATAGCTCCATTGGAGTTCCTGCCTGGATACAGGAGGTGGCCTCTTCAGGTTCCATATCCCTAATGCGTGAATCACAGCTAAGGACACCCCATTCATTTTGGGTGCCTCCCTGATCCCATGTCTCTGTCTCTTCCTGGAGATGGTCCCCACCCCCCCCCCGTCAGTTGCAGATTTCCATTCATTCTCATGGCCATCTGTCCACCCTCCTGTCCTTCCCAATCTGATCCTGAACCACCCCTATTCCCCTCCCATCCCCTATCCATTCCAGTTCCCTCCCTCTATTTGCCTCTTATGCCTATTTCAGTTCCCCTTCTAAGTGAGATTCAAGCATCCTCCCTTGAGCCTTCCTTCTTGTTTAGCTTCTTTGGGTCTGTGGATTGTAGCATGGGCATCCTGAATTTTATGATACTATCCACTTATATGTAGTACATACATGCATGTCCTTTTGTTACTGGGTTGCATCACTCAGGATATTCTCAAGATCCATTCTTTTGCCTTGCAAAATTCATGATGTCTTTGTTTTAATAGCTGAATAGTATTCCATTGTGTAAATGTACCACATTTTTAAAAATCCATTCTTCTATTGAGGGACATCTAAGTTGTTTCCAGTTTCTGGCTATTATGAATAAAGCTACTATGAACATTGCTGGCAAGTGTCTTTGTGGGATGTTGGAGCATCTTTTGGCTATGTGCCCAGGGGGACATAGCTGGGTATTGAGGTAGAACTATTCCAGTTTTCTGAGAAACCTCCACATTGATTTCTAGAGTGGCTGTACAAGTTTGTACTCTCATCAGCAATGGGGAGTGTTCCCTTGCTCCACATCCTCGCCGGCATGTGCTAGCTCTTGAGTTTTGATCTTAGCCATTCTGATGGGTGTAAGATGGAACCTCAGAGCTATTTTGATTTGGCAGTTCCCTGATGACCAAGGACTTTGAACATTTCTTTAACTGCTTCTCAGACATTGGAGTTTCACACTGTTTGTTTTTTATTGATTATTTATGCCTGAGTCAAACACAATATCTGTGTTTTTCTGGATCTCTTTGTGTCATGCATCTTTGGTTTTTGTTACCAGGATGCGAAATGGAAACTTCTAGTTCTTTTGGAAAGTTAGTTATGTCAAATGATGTTTTGCTGGGGAACACAGGTGAAAGGATGTCTTGCTAAAGCAAACACTGAAAGACTCGTTTCCTGAAGCAGACACAGGTGAAGGATGTTTGGCTATAGCAGAACCATGAAAGGACTCTTGATGAAGGAGTGTAAATATGACCCCACAGACAGCAGGAGATGGGCACTGAGCTTTGGACTGTTTTTTTCCACCTTGTTATTCTTTGCTAAAGACATGTATTGCTTCGCCTTACATGTTGTTGAGCTCAGCTTTCAATAACACCCCCATTGAGATTAATCTTGCCCAAGAACTATTATCAGGTTCTGTGGTAGCTTGCAGCTTCTGTGGCCTCACCTCAGGCTGGTTGGTGAGCCTGCTGGTTTCTTTATGATTGAACTACAGCTGCATCGTGTCTGATTGTGCAAGGACTGGATTTGTAATGGTTTGTGCTGGTGTCTACTTGTCTAGGAGTAGGTCTGCAGCTGATAAGTTGTGTTTGGTGTTTGCTGCAGAACTGACCTACTGCCCAAGAATATTGAGCTCACCCCAAGATCTATTGCTGAACAGGTCCACTTCCCCTATACTCTAATAACTTTTCTCCTCCACTACCTCTGGATGGGTGGTGGGTTAGAGGAGAAACCCTTTTAATAACTTTAATAAGTTGAACCCTTATTAAAAGTAGACTGCAAAAATTTTGTGCCTACGAGCATGATCATGTGTTGGCAATGTTTCTTTGTATTTTTTTAGCTTCAGTTTCCATGTACAAATACCCTACTAGCTATGTACAAATCCTGGACAAATTCCCTACTAGCTATGTGTCTCTGTATCTTACAGTGCCCAGATATGTATCTCTCAATATTGATTTGACTCTGTATCTTTAAGTATCATCATCTATTCTTAGTGCTTTTATGTCACAAAGCCTTTGAATGTTGGTGTCCATAATAATCAGTGTTGTGTGATTTAATATCTTTTTTTCATGTGTCTCTATATATTAGTGTCGGTGTATTCCTGTGTTTGTGTTTAAGATCATCTTTCTTATGTCTCAGGGTCTGTGTATCTTTGAATCCATGTATGTTTTAATGGTTTTCAGTTTGTCAGTGTGTTCCACTCTCGTTTTTGGCACCATGTTGCATTTTGTCTCTAGTTTTAGAAGTTTTCTGTTCCTTTGCCCTCATGTGTGTTCTCTGTATACCTCTGCCTTTGGTATATCCATAAGTGAATCAATGTTTAAATGCCTATAGGCACCAGTGTCTATTATACGGTTTTTAATTCAATATCGCACATCTCGTTTTCTGGGCACCAGAAAACTTATTATCTCCATGTGTCCAAGTGTTTGTGTCTCAGATTCCACATATCCCTTTGCCATTTACTTAGTGTCTCTATGCCCCAGTGTTCCTGTGTCCCAGAATTAGCTTTTGGTGTTTTTGCTGTGACTTGATTTATTTGTGCTTGTTTCTTCATGTCCTAATTTTTCTATTGTTCCCATGTTCGTGTTTCAGAAAGAAGTATGTTTCAATGACTGTGTATCCCGGTGTCTGTATGGGATGTTTCAGTTTTTGGGTACCCAGCTGTTATGTTCCAGTATCTGAGTGCCACATGTCTGTATTTTCTCATTTTCTTTAGTACCCCAGCATTTGTTGGCCCTTGGCTTCTCTCCACTAAAATCTTTGTTTCCTAGTGTCTGAGTACTCTATTGACTATATCCCCTAGAATGTCTGGACATTCAAGTGCCTATTATGTCACGGCTATATCTCAGTATTTACGAATCAATATTTCCGTATCCCAATGTCTGTGTACCCTAATGTTCCTAAGTTCAAATTTCTGTCTTCATCTGCCACTGTGAGCCAATGTCTATGAGTCTCAGTGTCTCTGGGTTGCAGTATCTGTTCATCAATGTCTATGTAACCGAAAGATTGTGTGTTTTAGTGTCTGTTTCCCACTGCCTATAGATTTTAGTCTCTTCTTACTGCCATATCCACATGACTCTGTAATTGCTTCTGTCTGAATGACCATATTTTCCAGTATCTTTTAGATTAGTGTTTTGTATACTCTGGTGTCCACGTGCATGTTGCATTGTGTCTCCTAGGTTTATTTTCATAAAAGAAAGTTTGTTTGGGTCTTATAGTTTCATAGTGTTAGAGCCCATGGTGATGGAGAAGAGGTCGCAGGCAGCAGGTTGGCTGAAGCAGCATACACAAGCAGGATGCAGAGAGAGAGGGCACACTGGGAACAATACCAGATTTTTTGAAACCTCCAATGTATTGCCTCCAGTGGCACACCTCCTCCAACAAGGCCACACCACTTAATCCTACTTCAACAGTTCCTTAAGTTCTTTCTCAAAACCAAACAAAACCCCAATATGATAAACACTCTCCCCAGAACACAGAAAAAAAATAAGAACACATTCCCCCATGCAAGCAAAATAAAGCAAAACACCACATAGTAACTAAATAAAAGCACACACACACACACACACACACAACTGTTGACTCCATTATAAGTTAGTCAACTACTTCTGAACACGAGGACTGTCCTGGAGTGGTTGATATACCCGTACCACTCTATTGGACAAAACTGATTTTGCCTTTCCCAGCAAGTGTAAGTGACAGTTCAGTTGCTATCCTAGTGGCTGGGTTTGCATTGATTCTTCATTCATATTTAAAAATACAACAAATACAGTGAAATAAAAGAAAAAACTATCACAGTGAAAGTTGGACAAGACAAACTAACAGAAAGAAAAACCCCAAGAGAAGGCACAAGAATCAGAGACTCATGAGTTCACACACTCAGGAATCCCATAAAAACACTAAACTGGAAGCCATAATGCCCTTCAGGATGTCATGAGTTCAAATCCCAGCAACCACATGGTGGCTCACAACCATCTGTAATGAGATCTGATGCCCTCATATGGGTGTCTGAAGACAGCTACAGTGTATGTTGGGCCAGAATGAGTAGGGCCAGAAAAGAGGGGAGAAGGGAAGGGGAGAAAAGATCTGTGAAGAATTGTGTTGGAATTTTGATGGGCATTGCATTGAATCTGTACATTGCTTTTGGTGGGATGGCCATCTTTTCAATATTAATCCTGCCTATCCATGGGCATGGGAGATCTTTCCATCATCTGATACCCTCTTCAATGTCTTAAAGTTTTTTATCACACAAGTCTTTTATTTGTTTGGTTAGAATTACCCCAAGATATTTTACATTATTTGAGGCTGTTGTGAAAGGTGTTACTTCCCTGATTTCTCAGTCCGTTTGTCATTTGTATATAGGAGTTTTGTGAGTTATTTTTGTATTCAGCCATTTTGCTGAAAGTGTTTATCAGCTGTAGGAATTTCCCACTAGAATTTTTAGGGTCACTTATGTATACTTTCATATCATCTCCAAATTAAGATACTTTGACTTCTTCTGTTTCTTTTTTTTTTTTTGTGTGTGTAATATTGTTTTTTTTTTTTTTTTTATTTTCAGCAAATCAAAAAAAATTTAAAAAGCATTCAAAACAGAATAAAATGAAATAAACAAACAAGCAAAATACCAAGGGTCAGATATACTTATACAAGAATTCTATAGAGCCTTCAAACAAGCAACACTTTTTGAGTTATGTTTAAAAAATTCAGAACCACAATAAGCTCCTTCACAAAGCAAATAATATTGAAATAGTGAAATCAAGTGTAAACCCAACAAAAATATATAAATTATAGTCCCGTATCCCTCATGAATATACATACAAAAATTCTCAATGAAGTGGTTGCAAACTGAATACAAGAGATATAAAAAAATAATATTCCATGAATAACTGAACAACTGTTTTTTTTTTTTAGAAGACCGTACTCCATATACAGGCTGCATGTTTTGGGATAGCCCCCACTCCAGATGTTTGAGACCTACATGAAAACCAAGCTGCACATTTACAACATATGTGCAGGGAGGCCTAGGTTCAGCCCATGGAGGTAGATCTGTGTAGACTAGGTATGCTCCACGGTTGGTGATTCAGTCTCTGAGAGCTCCAAGGGTTCAGGTTCGTTTACTCTGTTGATCTTCCTGTGCAGTTCCTATCTCCTTAGGGCCCCACAATCCTTCCACCTATTCTTCTTTAAGAGTCCTCAAGCTCCATCCACTGTTTGGCTCTGGATGTCTGTATCTGTCTGAGTCAGCTGCTGGTTAGAGCCTCTCAGAGGACAGCTTGATGGTCTGTTCTCAGGCTGGAGGTTTAGATCCTGGGAGCTCTGGTTGAATCTTTTGATACTCGTTCTAAAAAGGACAAAAACACCCTCACTTTGGTCTTCCTCCTTCTTTTTGAGTTTCATGAGGTTTATGCGTTGCATCTTAGGTATTGTGTGTTTTGGGGCTAATATCCGCTTATCAGTGAGTGCATACCATGTGTGTTCTTTTGTGATTGGGTCATCTCACTCAGGATGATATTTTCTAGCTCCATCCATTTGTCTAAGAATTTCATGAGCTCATTATTTTTAATGGCTGAGTAGTACTCCATTGTGTAAATTTGTGCCCCTTCGATCTTTTTTCAGTACTCTCCCTAGCTGAGACTTCAAGTACTATATTGAATAGATGTGGAGAGAGTAGACAACCTTGTTTTGTCCCTGATTTTAATGGAATTGCTTTGAGTTTCTCTCCATTTAATTTTGTTGTTGGCTATAGGCTAACTGTAAATTTATGTTATGTTTAGGTATGTCCCTTGTATCCTTAATCTCTCCAGGACTTTTATCAATGAAGGGGTGTTGGATTTTGTCCATGGCCCTTTCTGCATCTAATGAGATGATCATGTAGATTTTGTCTTTCAGTTTGTTTACAGAATGGATTACATCTATCAATTTACACATGTTGAACCATCCCTGCATCTCTGAGATGAAGCTTATTTGATCATGGTGGATAATCCTTTTGATATATTCTTGGTTTCTGTTTGCAAGGATTTTATTATTTTTGCATCTATGTTCATAAGGGAAACTGTTCTGTAATTTTCTTTCTTTGTTGGGTCTTTATGTGGTTTGGGTATCAGGGTAACTGTGGCCTAGTAAAACGTATTGGGCAATGTTCCTTCTGTTTCTATTTTGTGGAAATATTTGAGGAGTATTGGCATTAAGTCTTATTTGAAATTCTGGAGTTGGGTATTGAAGTGTGAAGGTCAGTATATGATTTAATCTGTAGTAGTGTTTCTTTTACAAATTCAGGGTATACTTGTTTTGGGGACATAGATGTTAACAATTGCAATGTCCTTCAACTTAAGGCCTACTCCCTGAGATGGAACCTATGCCTTACACTGTTTGCATCACCAAGAGCCAGAAACTAGATAGCCCAATGACCTAGGATAAAACCAAATACTATCAGACTTATGAAAATGCAGTGTTAAAATGACTCCTAATGATATTCTGCTATACTCAGAGATTAGTGCTTTATTCAGCCATCAACAGAAAAAGATGCCTCTTGCAGCAAATGGGAAGAGATAAAGAGCCCCACAGCCAGACAGCACACACATGTACACACACACACACACACACACACCCCGAGAGAGAGGGAGAGAGAGAGGAGAGGAAGAGAGAGAGGAGAGAGAGAGAGGAGAGAGAGAGAGAACCTTGGAATATCCAATTCTAAATGGGATGTCTCCTTCAAATCTCTCTGTTCAGAGTTCAGGGAACCCCAGGGTAGAGAAGGTGGAAAGAGGGTAAGATCCAGAGGGATGGAGAACTCCAGGAGAGCAAAGCCACCTGAATCAACACACAAGCAAAGCTCATATGAACTCACAGAGACTGAAGCAGCAAGTACAGAGCCTGCATAGGTCTGTACCAGGTCCTCTGATTATATATAATAGCTTCCAGTTTAGTGTTTTTATGAGACTCCTGATTGTATGAATAAATGGGTCTCTGATTCTTTTGCCTTATTTAGGTTTATTTTCCTTCTGTTGGACTGCCTGGCCTAATTTCAGTATGATGGTTTTGTCTTATTATATTTTATTTTGTTACATTTTGTTATTAACTCAGAGAAGCCTGTTCTTTTCTGATGGGAGAGAGAAATGAAGTGGATTCAGATGGAAAGAGATATGGGGAGGAACTGGGAGGAGTAGAGGTAGGGGAAACTGTAATCAGGATATGTTATATGAGAAAAGACCTCTTGGATTTTTTTCCTTTGATGAATATGTAGTGTCCTTCCCTATTTTTTCTGATAAGTTCTGGTTTGAATTCTATTTTGTTAGGTATCAAGTGAGTACACCAGCTTAGTTTTGAGTCCATTTTCTTGGAATATCTTTTTCCCATCCTTATCCATCCTTGATGTTAAGGTGTTGTTTCTTGTATGCAACAGAAGGATGGATTCCCATTTTCATATCCATTCTGTGAATCCATGTCTTTTTATTAAAAATTGAGACCATTGATGTTGAGAGCTGCCAATGAGAAACGATTTTGTTGTTGTTGAGGGTGGTAATGGTAGTGGTAGTGATGGAGATGATGTATGTGTGTGTTTATCATATTTGACTTTGATGATCTGATTGATTTATTTCCTGTAGTTTCTTGGATGTAGTTAACCCTTTAGCTTCGAGTTTACCTTCTAGTACCTTCTATAGGGTTGGATTTGTATATAGATCTTGCACAAATTAGGTTTGTATCATGGAACGTTTACTTGGTCTCTTTCTCTTGCCTTGCAGCTTTTAATATTTTTTCTTTGCTATGTATGTTTATTGCTTTTATTATTAAGTGTTGAGGGGATTTTCTTTTCTGGTCCAATCTATTTGGTGTTCTGTATACTTCTTGTACATTGATATACATCTCCTTCTTAGGTTAGAAAAATTTTCTTCTATGAGAACATTTCCTGTGACTTTGACCTGTGTTTCTTCTCCTTCTTATTCTATACCTATTATTCTTAGGTTGGGTCTTTTCATAGTGTCCCAGTTCCTGAATATTTTGTGCCAGGAGGTTTTTTTTTTTTTTAGATTTAACATTTTCTGTGATAGAGTAATCCAATTCTACTATAATATTTTCAATGCCTGATTGAAGAGACTGATGGAAGAGATTTTCTCTTCCATCTATTATATTCTGTTGATGAACTTGCTTATGCAGTTCCTGTTTGAATTCCTAAATTTTTCATTTTCAAAAATTCTTTCAGCTTGAGTTTTTGTTATTGATTCTATTTCTAGTTTTTGATAATTTGTATTGATTTTTTTAAAAAAATCATTTCCTGGATTTTTAAAAAAGAATTTATTCATTTCCTCTTTAAAGACCTAGATCTCATGAATAAAGGCTGTTTTAAGGTCATTTTCTTGTGCTTTAGCCATGTTGGAATATTCACAGCCTGCTGTGGTAGAGCTACTGGGTTCTAATGTAGGCACGTCGTCCTGGCTGTTATTGTGGTTTTATTCTGGCATCTAGACATTTGGGACTGGGAAGATTATATTCCTAGGTGCTGGTATCTGGTCTTATTGCTTTGATTATTGTTCGGTAGGTGTTTTGTTCCTTGTTTTCTATTTTCTCTGTGGTTATTAGAAGAGTGTCATGGCTGCGTGTTGTCCTAGAAATATTTCTGGGGTCTTGATGTGCGTGGGCACTGGGGGTTCTAGGACAAATGTGTTTCTGGGTATTGAGACCTGACACTTAGTAATGTGAACAGGCTGGGGTGGGTATGGGAGGCTTTATAAGAGGAAGGAAAGCAGGGTGTTCCACGGGATCTGCTTACTTGGTCCCCTGGGAATGAGGACAGAGAGTGAGGAGAGGCCACAGCAGAAGTTCTGCTACAGACCTGGGGATGAGACTGGGGGTGGGGGTGGGATTAGATTTAGAGGAATGGAGAAAGAGGTTAAGATCCGCAATTAGACTGCTTGTTTCTCTTTTTGGAGTGGTCTGTGGTTTCCCAGGGTGTTCCTACTAGAATTGTAGGCTGGGACAAATCAATGAATCTGGAGATGATCTGTGTGATCCTCTGGAGCTGGGTACAGGCAGGTAAGGGAGGCTGCAGCAGGTTTTCTACTACAAAGTTAGGATAAGACCAGGAATTGAACTTGGAGAAGCAGAGGGAGAGGTGAAGAGCTACAGTTAGGTTACCTGTTTCCCTAGCCAGAATGTGTATCTTAGTTTTTAACCTTCCTAACTGTGTCTGTAGCACAGTATTTGTAAAGACCAGTTCTATATAGTCTATGTCTATATGTGCATGCCCCGTCATTGACTCTATTCCCTAGAGCATATGTGCCAGCTTTCCTATGTCCTAGTGCCAGTTTACCTTGGCAAATGTGTATCCCAGTATTTACTTTTCCCAGTGTTTGTCAGTCTCTGTATCCATCTATCTTGGTGGTATTTTATAGTGTCCTGTCTGTATACCTCCGTGTTTATTTCTTCTAGTGTTGGTATATTGTTTTGTCTCTGCGATTAGTTTTCCACATGCTTCAGTTTTTGTGCCCGTTCTTTGTGTTCTAGTACCTTAGGTTCTGTGTCTTCCATTGTCTATGTATACCAGCATCTCTGTGAACCAGTATTTGGTTACTATTGCCTCTGTATTTCTGTGTATCTGACAGCTGTCATAGAGCTTGTGTGTGTGTGTGTTAAATATTTGTTCATGCCAGTGTGTCTGTGTTCTAGTGGCTATGTGTGTTTTCCTTTGGCTGCATGAATCATAATATCTATATGACAAACACTTGAGTTATGTCTGCATAATTCAGTTTCCCAAGATTTATGTATACCAATGTTTCTGTGTCTTGGCGTGTGTGGTTTCTATGGTATGCTGTGATCTAGTAATTGTATGTCCTTGAGTTTCAGTAAGTCTATGGGAGTCTATTTCCAACTCTATAAATACTTCTCTATGCCATAAGTTCTATCAGTCTCTGTGTTTCAGTACCAACCTAGCCATATGTCTGGGTATTCCCATTTGACACTGTATTCCTTACTTCTGACCTTGTCTCCATGCACCATAGCTGTATATTTAAATGCTCCTGTATCCTTACTCTTGAATGTACCAGAGATTCAGCATGTCCCATGCTTCTTTCCTAGTGTCTGTGTTTTCCTGTCTCTGTGTGACCATGAGGCTCTATGTCTCACTAATGGCTGCATAGCTAGTGAGATGCTATGTTTTCAGTACTCATGTGTGGCTGTGTCCCCTTTGATATGTAGCACTTAGTTTTTGGGTATTCCTAATTATCGATCTGTGCTTCTTTACATGTCTGTTAATTTTTGTATATTTATAGTTCTTCATATGTATTTGAATCTTTGTGCATTCCTGAGTCTGCCTTGAGTACATTTGCATGCTAGACAAGTTGACTTGGTACCCACTAGTCTCTGTATTCCACTCTCAATTTGTTCTTATTTCTGTGTGACCCTAAGTCTTTGCATATATTGGATACTCTGGGATCCAGCATATGTGTCCCTGTACTCTTGTGTCAGTGTCTCCCCGAGTTCCTTTATTTCAGACAGTGTTTGTATGCTCACAGTTCACATATACTGCCATCCATGTGCCTTATATGGAAGTGTTCCCGAGCTTGTGCATCTCCAGAACGTCCTTTCTCTGTTTTTTCCTCTCCTCCATCTATTGTTCCCACATATTTGCCAATGTCTCTGTGTGTTTATTTATAATATTGAAACTGTACTCTCATAGACCGCTAGTCTTTGTCTTGGGTTCCACATAGCATTCCTGTTTTGTGAGTTTCTTTGAGTATTTCTCTGCATCTGTTTTGTTCTACCTCATCATCCTTAGTTTCATGTCTTTGCCTCCCTATTTTGTCTGGAGTCCAGAGCCAGGCTTTTAAATCATTGAACCACTACTTTTATGTCTTTAGGTTGAAATCACTATTCTCATCCTTTTATTTGGAGCTGTTATTTGTTGCTCTGTGTGACCTATAGGTGTCCTTGGGTATATCTCGATTCAGTGTCTTTGCACATCTACCTTTCTCATTATACTTCTGCTCACTAGCCTTCATTCTGTGCCTAGTTTTCTTTCTATCTGTACCTTTCTAGGCATATCTATATTTGTTTATAAATTTACCCTAGGTCCATGTGACTGGATTTGTGGATTCACATTTCTATGTCCACTCCTTCTGTCTCTGAATTTTTATGCTACTCCCTTGCTGTCACTGCACCACTGGGTCCCACTGTAGCTCAAGTGGTACTACCCCACCTTATGCTGACTGGCCTGATTTCTATCTCTTTTTTGTTGTTGCTATTTTCATTGTTCAGAGGTCTTCTTTCTTTGTATCTGGATCTTGGAGTATGTGGCTCTGTGACATTGACTCAGTCTTCTGCATGTACTAATATCACAGAATCTCTGCCATCACATCCGTGAGTCTGCAATGTCTGCTTCTGCAGCTTGCATGGCTGTGGCTTTGCACCTCTGCACAATCATTTCATCTCCACCTGTGTCTGGCAATCAGAGTGCCAGTGGATTTCCATGATTCTACATTTTTGTCCTTGGTTATTTTTGGACTGTGGTCCTGATCAGTGCCCTTGTGGCTGTCATATTCTCGTGTCTCTGTGATCTTAATCTCTCCCCTCCAATCTGAATCTCTCTGTATTACTTTGTATGTTGTTATGTCTCAGATCTTCACATCTGCCATTGCATGTTTGGTCCAAAGGGATCTTCTTCTTCTTCTTCTTCTTCTTCTTCTTCTTCTTCTTCTTCTTTTTTTTTTTTTTTTTTAATCTCTTTGTATTTCTGTGAAGGGACAGTAACTCAAAGACATGGGAACACAGAACCCCAGCAAGAAAACATATGTTTTGTCTCTGATAAAGTCACTCTAACACCTGTCCTTTTCATGCCTTTGTGTCTATATGTCTGTGTTTCCCCTTTTGTTGTTACTCTTGTTGTTTGAGACAGGGTCTTGCCTTAGAGCACATGTTAGCCTTGAACTCACTACGTAGTTCAGACTCACCTTGAAATTGCAGTTGCCTCCCTGTTTCAGCCTTCCAAATGATGAGATCACTGCCATATGGCCCCATGCACAGCTGTCCATTCCCATTCTTGTGTTTTTGTGCATCTTTTTCTGCATGTAAAGTACGTCTTTGGTTGCATGTATGTATATTGCCTACTGTTATTTCATGGATATTTTAGTTCATTTAGTCTACAAATATTTATTAAACACATACCATGGGCCATGAACTGTGGCTATGCAAAGGAATCAGAAGAGATCCTGCTCTCCAGGAGCTCACAGTTTCAGCTGGGATCAGATGAGCAACATAATTATCACAAAATATCAAATATGCTATGAGCTTGGAGGGGACTTTAAGCAGGCACCAAATTCACCTCATGGAGGGGCCAGGGAATGCCTTCTAGGGGAGGCGATAACTAGACTTGAAAGATGAAGTGCATTTACCTAGATAAAGCAAAGGAAGCATGCCCCACACAGAACGATGAATATACACACAAGTCCAGCGATGGCTAAGATCATAACTTATTAGGGAGATTCCAAGACAGCCGGTCACTCAATGAGGTTTGGATTTTAAGACTGACAGTCTATGAAAAGAGAAGATGAAGTTGGGAAGGGGATATTGAATGGGGAGGGGGATTGTGGGAGGGAATAGAAGGAGGAATAGGGGCCTTGATATGATCAAAAACACTCTATACATGTGTGAAATTCTCAATAAAATGAAAAAAGTCACTTCCGGGGATCATGCAAATTTGGAAGGAACAGGACTTAAACAAGACAAAAAGAGCACTAAAGCTTTTAGGGCCAAAGTTCTGCTCAGCTTTGTGTATCTTTATATATCCTGGTATATTTGTCATGTAGCACATGCATATGCATCCTTTATGTGCACTCCCATGTACCCAGGCCTGTGTCATGGCTGACTCCATGCCATAGCCTCTGGATCTCTGGGTTCAGGAGCCATCACAGAACATAGGCAAGGTAGGGCTGACCCAGCAGTCGCTCCACATGAGAACGTTTCACCAGCCAGCATGAAGTCCAGCGGGGAAGCAGCCTTGGGGACTCTTTCAGCAGCCTCTTGCCTAGTACCACTGGCACGTCCAGGCCATGGTGCTTCTGTAAATAAGACCCAGCAGGTCCTGTTACCAGCCGGAGGTCTGTGTGTTGAAACTGTCCTGAGGGAGAGAAGATGTAACACCAATTAGATCTTTAGGGAGGCCTGTGAGCAGGGAATCTAGAAGAAAAGTGGCAGGGTTAGAGTGGCAGTCCTACAGGAGGGGAGAGGCTAGACACTGGGGACAGAACATGAACAGTCAGATGGGACAGGGGTGTGTCGTGGAGTGGAGAGTCAAGACAGCAGAGATAAAGACAACATCTGGGCTTGGAGAAAATGGGAAAATACAGGGGAAGAAGAGGTTAAAGGAACCATGGGGAAGTGAAGATATCTATCCAACCTACTATCACTGCTGCCTGGGTCTTCTGACTTATAGTCTAGGCACCTACATTCCATGTTCACAGGAGCCTTCATTCAGATGGTGCTTTAAAACACTAAGACCTTGCTGTGTCTTTTCTCTGTTTAGAACCTTTCATGACTCCTCTGGTGCCTTTGAGATAAGGTCAAATTCTTCACCTTGACATTCAGCTTGATCACGCCAGCTCTAGCTACCGCTATCACCATTCCTTTCCGGTACACTCGTGCTTAGCCTGCCAGAGGCAATGCCCTCCCTCTTCTCAGAGGTGTTTCTTTTTGTTGTTGTTTATTTTTATTACATTTATTTATTCACTTTACATCCCAATAGCAGCCCCTTCTCTCCTCCCAGGGCTCCTCATGCAGATCCTTCCCCCATTCCTCCCTCCCTTTCTCCTTTGAGAAGAGAGAGCTCCCCTCTAAGTATCAGCACACACTACTCTCTCTCCCCCCCCACGCCCACCCCCCACATCAAGTCACTGCAGGACTAGGAGCTCCTCTTCCACTGAGGCCAGACAAGGAGCTCTGAGACTGGGAAAATATCCCCACCCTGGGTCACCTTAGCTTTTTGTGTAAGCTCTCTGCCTTGCACGCGCCCCACCCTGTAAGCACATTTCTATGTCTGACTCTGTCTTTTTCCCTGTCAAGTTGGGATTACTGAATGTGAGGGGCCCACTAGACCTTCATCCTAAAGACAGTTTCTGGGCTGGGGAGAAGGCTTCTGAGCTTCTTAACCTCTAGGTTAAGATCACTTGCTCTCCTTGCTGAGGTCTGGAGTTCTTTTAACTCATTTCAAGGAACTTGAGGCCCTCTTTGGCCTCCAGGGCTACCCAGAATACACGTGGTGCACAAACAAACATGTAGACAAAACTTCATAAGCACACAAAAATAAGAAGAAAGAAGGAAAAAGAAAAGAGGTTTCTGTTAGGAATGGTACTCCCTGGTTCCTCTCTGCCTCAGAAGCACTACCCATCAGGCCACGGGCTGAGGGGCTGAGGCCTGAGCCATTGACCACATAGAACCCCAAATGGGGTAGCTGTAGTGCGCTGGGGTGTCTGTACTGGTGACGAAGGATGAGGAAGTTGAGGTGGGGCCCAAGGTGAGAGGGTGAGATGAGCTGCAGAAGCCACATGGAGCTCCAGCTGGGGCTTCTTCACCAGAGCAGGTTGGTTCCAGGCTAAGTCAAGGTGCTCTCACCTTGCACAGATATAGAACTGCGACTTATTGTAATGGTGTAGGCCCGGGGTTTATCTGAAGTGATTGTGATGATATGGAAGTATGTCCGGGTCTGGTCTTTATGACCTGGTCTTGATGGTGCTCCAAGCAACTGCCCACTCACATGCAGCCCGTAGGGGGAAATGCAGGTCTAGAGCACAGGAGTTCACTATAGTGTGCCCATGGTAACCTAAAGCACAGGCAAGTGTGAGGTCTCAGGGTCCAGATTTGAGGTTAGAATGTTAGCTCTTATGTGGAAATGCTTTCATCATGGTCCGCTCCGAGCTGTATGTAAGGGGGCATGTAGTATGTGTGCACATGCTTACCCTAATGTGGTTATTTGCATGTATATGTGAATGTTTGCCCACTGCTGTGTAAATCTGTGTATTTGATTATATTCCGATGAGTATCTCTGGGAATATCAGTGCATCTACATGTTTGAAGAAGATGGCATTTTTCAATATGCATTTTTGATTGTATGATTATGCGTGTCTGGTTGTTTTCGAGATATGCCAACATGTTAAAGTGTCAGTATGCATGTATGTAGATGCATGTCAGTGTGTGTCAGGTGACTATTTCTGTGCACTAGTGTATTTCATGTGTCTGATGGGGCAGAGAATGTGGGCTGTATTCTGTATTTGACTCCTGGGGATTGGGATGAATCTGGAAGCATCAGAGCTTCTAGGGCTGAATTGTTGATGTGTATGGGTTACTGTGTGGTACATATTTGCATATTTATGAGTATACAGAATGTCAAAATGATTTACCACATGTCCTGCTATGTATTTCTGACTATCTTGGTGGTTTTATGAATGTACCTGTTTTCACTTTTAAAATATAATCAATTAATTAACTAATTAACTAATTAATTGATTAATTTTTTGAGCACTATTTTACTATGTAGCTCTGGCTATCCTGATACTCACTATGTAGACCGAGCTGGCCTTTAACTCATAGAGAATTCTCCTGCTTCTGTCTCCTGAGTCCTCAGATTAAAGGATTAAACACCACTATGCCTGGGTTTAGTTTTATTTTATATTATTTATGTGTATTTATTTAGATATTATTTATCTGTATTTATATATTATTATGTATGTTTTAACTGTATGTATGTGTATCATGTTCATGCCTGGTGCCCATGGAGGTCAGGAAGAGGGTATTAGATCCCCTGGAACTGGAGTTGCAGATGTCTGTGAGTCATGTGTTTGTTTTCATATGCATTCTTACATATTACTATATATTACAAGGTACTATATATAATTATAGATTTTATATGTTATAAGTATATAATTACATGGAGCATATATTGTAATATACTTACATGATAGATATGTATTATATACATACTATAATATATACATATATTACATGTATGTATATACATACTCTAGAAGCCCTGAGGCCTCTCAGAACTGTAAGCCAACACAAACTCTCTTTATAAAGTACTGCCTCACATATGTCATTGTTTCATACACTCTACTATAAGATACATACAATAAAGTGCTAAATGTCTAGGGTTGTTGTCATGAGAACACTTAGCTGTGGTCTTGTGCAGAAATGGAATCCTTGGGGTTCTCACCTGCCTTGGGGTCCTCTATGAGCTTCAGGAGGTCCCCTGGGCACCCATCCAATGTAAAGCAGATCTTCTCATCTGAGTTAGGAATGTGAATCACAAAGTGGGGGTCCCCATCCACTGTAAGGCAGGAGATGAAAGTCTGATGTTATGAGTCTTAAAGAAATGACAGAAAGGAGAAGAGGGGAATTGAAAGGCCATGTCTATTTCCAAGAGTGAGGAAGAGGGAGAAGAACAAGGAAAGGGAGAAGGTGAGGGGGGAGGAGAGGGAGGGAAGGAGAGAGAGAGAGAGAGCACCCAGTGTCAGTTCCAATGCACAAGGGGTGGGGGCAAATGGATTACCATAAGACGAGAAGGTGAAGATGCCTGGCCATGTGCCTGCAAAGGATTGAGGACATGAATCGGTAAGGAACTGATCTAACACATCCTAAACAACCCTGGGTCCCTCCAGCTTCTGGGTCTTAGATAGGAACCAAATTCCTGAGCTCAGCTTTTCTGAAATTTATTTCTCCAATTTTTTCTTTATGCTTTATCCCATCCCATCCCATCTTATTTATTATTGTTTGTTGTTCTTTAAGCCAGGGTCTCAATATATAGCTCACGCTAGACTTGAACTCCCAATCCTCCTTCTCTCAATGTCCAGAGTGTTGGGATCACACACGACCATCGCACTTGACCTTGAACTTTTCCTCCTATTTACTTTTTTTCTTACTCAAGTCAATTTCTGGTTATTCTTCAAGGCCAGATCAACTGATGGATAGATGGCTTATTAGAGAGCAATGTTCTAAGAGCCCCACCCCCTTTGGCTGTTTTGCTCCATCTTGCTGAGTGATGACTCTTACTGCTTTTGAGATCCTGCAGCATTCCTGCTATCGAGGAGAGTCTCAGGAGATGCAGCCACTCAAGCAGACAGAATCCAGAATCTTGAGGTGAATAAACCCCTCTTCTTTACAAATTACCCATGTTGCAGCGTTCTGTTACAGTAGGAGAACGTGGAAGAAGGAAATGGATGCTGTCTGGTTTTTTTTTTTTTTTTTTTGAAACAAAAATTGTATGTTTTGATCATGTTTTCCCCTTCCAATTACTCCAAGAACCTTTTCACCACCCTACACACCTGACTTTATATTCTCTCTCTCTCTCAAAAGCAAAGAAAGAAATAAACAAAAAACCACAAAACCCAGAAAATTGCAAAGATGATAATAAAAACCAAATGAGACAAATAAGATAAACTATCCAGACAAAGCAACATGAGACCAAAAGTCTACAAAAACACCATTGAGTTCATCATAAGCATTGGACCTGCTCTAATGTGTGGCTGATATACTCAGTGAGATTGCATTGAGAATACTGATTCTCCAATATGTGTTGTTTTAAACTGCTCCCACACTGTTGATGAGAGTTTCAGATGCCACTGAGTAGAAAGAGGGCTTAGAGGAGTCTTGGCCAGAAGAGCCCCTTGTTTACCTTTTACCAGCTCCTTAGAACTTTCCTCAGAGTCTATGTCATGTTTCAGCAACTCCCAGGAACCTCTCAGAATTGCGATCCCAGTGTGGACTTCCTGCCAAACACAAAGAAATCAAACGAATCCTTCCCACGCTTAGGTCAAAGAGAAGACGGGAGATAGCACTGTGCAGTCCAGGCTTGCCTCCAACTACTGACTCTAATGCTGCAGTCTTCCATGTGCCAGGATTATATGTGACCTCTATGTCTGCTCCTTCTTTCCTTCTAACTGGGAGACTTCCCAGTGGCTACCCAAACTGACCTGCTTATTGTCTATATTCGTCACAACCTTTTTCAAGTTCAGATTCAAATTTCTTTCTCGCAGCAACTATACATTTTATGTGCTCATTCACTCATTCATTCAGGCACTGCCTAGGCATCAGGATATGATGGTGAGAAAGACAGATGTGGTTTCTCACCTGGAGAAATAGCATAGTCATGATTATCAAGGGTAGTGGATGCCATACAAAATAAAACTTGGACTGATCAAGGGTATCATACATGCCTGAAGTGGCCTGTGGAGGAGGATGAGCTAGTCTGAGATTCAAGGCACAGGCGGAGAGGTAAGAGTAGGGAGGGAATGAGGACTATAGGAAACGCAGGCCAGGTGAGCATCAAAGAGAACAGTAGACAAAAGTATCTGAGTGATGACTAGGGAGGGCCCAGTGGGAGGAGGTGAGGAAGAAATCAGAGTCTAGAGTTCAGAGGATGGATGGGAACGTGGGAAAAGATGAAGTCAGCCATGGTGTGGGCATGCAGAGCTCACCATGCAGGGCCTTGCAGGCCATAAAGAAGACCTTGAATTCTATTCCAGGAGTCATGGGAAATCCTAGAGGAGCCTATGTAGGAAAGGGACATGAGCTTGTTTGTTCACAAACTAACAGACTCGTGAGGAGGCAGAGGCAGCTACTTTAGATAATATGGTAATGTTTGTCTGATTTGTAATGGTGGCAGTTGAGATTGTGGGAACTCAGGGGATTTGGGGAATAGATGAGAGATACAAGCACCAGGATGCAGAGGTGGGTTGGATATTGGGGGAAGTGACAGACAAGGTATGTCAAAGATGTTGCCTAAAGTCATGTGTCTGTGAATTTACTACTGCCCTTAACCCTTTTTAACCCTGCGCTATAAAGTAACCCAAGATATTCCTCTTTTTCAAAAAAGCAGTCTAGTGGGGTGGCAGAAAACCCATTTCTTTGGGAACCAGAATGTCTGGGTTTTAGTCTCTGATTAGCTGTGGGGACATTAAACAAGTTGTTTCACTTCTCTATGCTTCCGTTTCCTTGTGTATAAAACGCACATATCAATAGTTTCCTCATGGGACATTAAATGCTGGATTAGACACATGAAATGAAGAGAAGTACCTGTACATAGGGGAAATCTGGAAAATAGTACTTAATAGTCTTTGGGAAATGTACTTGGAGTTGCCATTATTTTCTATAAAATTTATTAAGTGGGGCTGTTCACAGAGCACAGAAAAAAGAAGAAGACCTGTCTTACCTAGTGATGCTCCAATTTATACTAACCACATCCCTCCCGTGCTTAGGAGTTAGCAACCATTCTCCTTTTCAATGAGACAAATGTCAACCCTAGTTGGGCCAGTTTACTTCTGTTTAGCCTTTCCAGTCTTATTTGCCAAGGCCTCTAAATTCTGTGCCTAGGTACAGAGGTCTAGAAATGTTAACTAGTCCAAAGTCCCACAGCAACCAAGGAAGCTTCTGGAGCATTACTAGAATCCGTAGATACTTCATATACTCTCAGCTCCTGCTTTCTCCACATGCACCTCCCCAACTCTGGTCTGGCCTCTTGCCAGCAACACTCACCATCTTTGTCAGGAGTGAGGAAGGTATAGAAGACTGGTGGGTTCAAGGACTCCACAAACTTGGACTCTTCCACGGACTCTGACAGCAGCTGAAGCTTCTCTGGAAGAAGATGAAGACTGATGGCTTCTGTGAGAGTGCTGGAAGGCAGCAAGATTGGGAGGGGTTTTGGGGAATTGCTTTCTGGCATAGGAGCAGAGCTGTTGGGTAGGGCCATTATTGAAATCCCTGGCAGAGATGGTCCCAGAACTTGCCTGGTGCTCTTGGGTCCTAGCAGCAGGTCTTGCTGATGGCCAGAGTCTTGCAGTGGGCAGCAGAGGGGTCAGAGTAGGGGTAAAGGGAGAAAGGAGAGGTTCCCCAGGAATAGAGGTAGCCACAGTGCTGCTCGGACTTGTGGAACTAGAGAGTGTGTTTGAGAATGTGCTGAGGCTCTGAGGAGCTAGTGGCCTGGGTCTAGCAGGCAGTGGGATTTGGGTGCTATAGGGAGTTGGTGTCCTGGACTTGGAAAATAGTAAGCTAGGAGAAGTTTGGTGAGATGAGACACTAGGTTTATGTGATGAAGGGATTTTAGGAGACTTGGGTAAGACAATCCCTGGTTTAGGGTGTGGTAAATTTGGCGGAGTCATGGGAGAAAGATCCTTGGAATTGAGGTGTAATGGGTGTTTGGGTATCTGAAATGTGGAGATAGATTTGGTCTGTGGCAGGCTTTGGGGTGACTGTGATATAGGTTCCTGTAAAACAGGTTGAAGGTATGATGGGGCATCTGGTGTAGGGTGGGCATCTGATGAACCAGGGAGTTTGAAAGGAGTAAATGGATTAAAATGTTTCATGGTGCCACCTTTGGGCTGGGCAGGGCTCACAGAATTCAAAGGCAGGATATGTGTCCTAGAATTAACCAGCGATGTGATGCCAGGATTCTGGTGTGTTGAAGCATTGGGCTTCCGAGGCAATTGGTCATTAGAATTGGAAGGCACATAGGCATGAGGTTTCATCTTCAAAGTTGGCAGTGCCAAGGTGCTGGAATCTTGGGCTGAATTTGGGGCTTTGGTTGTACTGAAGTCGTTAGGCTATTAGACCACCGACCCAGTGTCCCGAGCTCCTTGGAACTAGGCACCTTCAATGGAGGGGCAGTAATAGTAGAGGTTGGTTTTGTGGGTCTTGATTTGGAAGGGACCTTGACAACTGAGGCTGTTTGAACTTTGCCTGCCCCTAGTCCAACTCTGTTGCTGGATGAGGGTGTGACTATGCTTGTCTTGGCCGTAGTGGATGGCTGGGTCATGGCTTCCTCGTTGGTCTTTTCGAGGTGCACCACAACCAGTGAAGTCAGAGTTGTGACAAAGTTGTATTCAAGGGAAAGGTTGAGGGCTTTGGCAGCCAGCAGACGGCGAGTTGTGGTGTCCCTGGCTTGGAAGCGTGCCTTCAGCAGCTCACCAATAGTGACATAGGCCCACAGGCGGCGGATAAAGTGGGCCACATCGAGGGCAGGTTTCCCTGGGCAACCAAAGGCTTTCTGGCTGCTGTTGGTGGCTTTTTCACTATGGTGAGCCACAAGAAGATGACCATTTGGCCCACGGGCTGCCAAGTGGATGCCCAGTTCCTGCTCACCTGGCTGCACCTTGCAGCTACCACAGCTTGACCCCCAAAATAGTTAGGGAAACGGGGCCCTGAGGAAGGCCCAACCAAGCCACCCAGGTAGTCTAGGTTGCACATCCGCTGGAGAGGCCTGGGGAAATCTCTGCATAGAGGCCCTCTAGTTGCAGGGCTGCATCAGCAACCTCATATAGTGTCTTGCTTCTCCCTGGTTCTCCAGGGACAAACGACGAAGCAGTGAGAAGTCAGATCATCTCCAAGGGCCAAGCTGAAAAGAGATACCCTGTGGGCCAGTTGCCTGGCGGATGTTTGAAAGGATCACACTGGGAGTTTTCTCACGGCTGTGGGTTCCCAATCTGTCAGGAACATGATAAGAGGGATCTGCCCCACACCACGACCCTTTCCAGGCTCCTGGTTGCTATGTTCGCACTGAAGCAGCTGCCAGCAGAGCTGCATTGATGTCCGTCCCTATCGTGGAGCAGACTGTGAGACCACGTTCTCAGGCCATTTCTTACCCCCACTAGAGACACAGTCCCAGGCTCATCCTTCCCACGTTATTCTTTTTCACGCTGTGCTGTTCCCACTGCTTATCCATCAACTCCTTCACTCTCACCCCGGCTTACGTGACCTGATAGTGGGGCCATTGTCCTTGTTTTTATCACTCCCTGTTTCAGACCATTCTTTCCCAGGGTATGGGGGGGGGCGGAAGGAGGCAAGATTGTTTCATTCTCTAGTCAGATGACAGCCATCCAAAGAGAACCAGAGCCTTTCTTGCTACGGGGGAAAGATGGCTTAGATGACTGAGGCAGTAGATCTGAGAATTGAGTGATTGTTTTTAGACAGAATTGAACAAAAGTCAGAACCAGGGAAAATGCTTGGAAAAAATGTAAACTTACAACCATCCGCTTCCATGCGATCACGTAGTTTTTGGCACTATGGATATTTGGACAGTGGCCTGGATTGAGCCTTCGGCTTTCCAGATGTAACTGTGCAGAAAGGTAATGATGTTGAAGGAATCATTGGCATGCAGATCACTTAGGATCGTGTCCATGGCCTTTTTAGTCTGTGGGAAAAGGGAGAAGACAAAAGGAAGGAGATAAGACAAAAACAGAGTCCCATGAACTTGAAAAGCTCTTTCCACAAGACACTCAATGCTCTTTTAACCCTTTTGACTTCACCTTTCTGTGAGTTGAGGGTGTCAGGGCTAAATGTTTGTTGGGCTTTATGGTAGGCCTAGAGTTCACTGTTCAATGGAGAAAAGAAATCAGTTCTTACCTTGCAAAAGGCACATTTCAAAATGTTCAATGACCACATGTGGCCAGTGGCTATTGTATTAGATAGTACAGAATTTGAGATTGTCATCAAGAAATTTCCAGTGGAGCCACATTTGGTGATGCATACCTGTAAACAGCACTCAGGAGGCTGAAGCTGAAGAGCTATTAGTTCTAAGACAGCCTGTGATACATAGATATCCAAGAAAACAAACCAAAATAACGATAGAAGAATGATAAACTGTGACAGCTTCACTCTTGAAGTTTCTGGTTCTGTTCTTCCCCGGGCTCCTTGGTGTGTACAGTCAGTGGTCTCTCACTGCGTGATCTCGGTTTGAATGATTTCACTCCCTTCAATCTAGATAACCTAGGATTGCGGAGCTGTACACCTGGCTGCCCGGCTTCCACCTGCTTAATTTCCACTTAGATTGTTGCGATTCTCATGCCCCCCCCCATTTCCTCCAGGGTTACTTTCTCAATAGCCCCCGAATAATCCGATTCCATTCTAACTTCATAACTTGGCTCTTGTGCCCTTAGAAAGCACACCATTTCTCCTTTATTTATTCACATCTTCAATGGTCTTTCATTACCATTCTCTAGAAAGCACTTTGTGGGTTATCTCTGTTCATTCATCTCACCTAGACAGTCTTTATTCCAGATTGTTCATTAACACTCTGATATGGAATATTTACTCTCCAATACTCTGAGAACAAGATTCAGAATGCTTCCTCTTCTCTCTCTTTCCCCATGACAATATTTAACATAGAGCTAGGCATATAAGAGGCTCTATAGCAAGTACAGTCCATATTAGTACCATTTATAGGACGCTGCAATGTTGCAGACATTGTTGAATACTTAAGCTATATTAGTTCATACAGGGATTACAGAAGCATACTGGGAAAGGCACTAATATTATCCATATTTTCCAGGTAATGACACAGAGACTCACTAAGGTAGAAAGAGTCATTGGCTCAGGCTCACACAGCTAGTAGTTGATGGATTAGACACAAATCAAACACTGAGAGGTGGTAAGGACTGGCATTATATAGCTCAGTTACTACAAGGTGGGTTTTTTTTTTTTCCTTTTACATCCATGAAGCCCAATATTCAATCTTCAGCACCACATAAACTGGGCATCCTTGTGCATACTAGAATTCCAGCACTCAGAAGGTGGGGGCAAGAGGATCAAACGTTCAAGGTCATCTTCAGCTACATAGTGACAATGAGGCCAGTCTGGGTTATCATATGAAAACTTCTTTGAGAAAAAGAGCGGTAGGTATTTAACAACAACAAAAAAAAGGACTAACAGTTTACGGGATTTAAAGGGGACAGAGTATTGATTTCAGAGGCAGCAAGCAAAGTCCTTGTTACCTGTTGCAATTTAGTTCCAAACATGGAGCCACTCACATCAATAACAAACACCAATTCTTCTCTACTGGCTGGAGGCCTCTGGGGGCAAAGTAATGAATAAAATAAGCCACCATAGACCTGGATAAAGAGAGGGGGAGCCAAGAAGCACGATGAGGCCAGTCCTAATCAGGCCCCTCTCCCTCTCCTGCATGACGCCCTGCTCTCTCTTTCCCAGGCCAGCTCTCTCTCCCTACTTGTGTGTGTTGGCCCGGTGTTTATCTGCACACCAGAACTGAACCTCTGCTCTGCAGACCTTCATCCCAGGCCGTGCCCAGAGCAGCAGAGTGAAGAAGACAAGCTTGGGGCCCGGGCCTACAAGGGTCGCATCTTTGGAATATGTGAGTTCCTGTCCACGAGGCTGCCTGACTTGCACAGGCTTGGGGGTCCCCGGGACGTTTTTCTGGGCTCCAGGAACGGAAAGTATTGTTTTAACCTCCTCGACAGAGTGAGCCGGGGGGCCCAGCTCATTGCTGCCAAGGGCTGGGAGCTCGCAGGGCCTCCTTCTCCTCCTAAACTCTCCTTTCTGCTGTTGCTGGGCAGAGCAGGGAGGGGAGGAGGAAGCAGAGGCCAACAGAGCTTATGTGTGCAGAAGGGATTGGTTAGCACCAGGTGCAGATGCCTTGGGCTGTCCTGATGTGATTGGCTGTTGGTCCCCTGCCCCCACTCCCATCTTTCCCTCTGCAGAGCCTGAGGGCTGGGTCAGTGGAGGCCAAGAGAAGGAGATGGGCCAGGAGACCCCCTCGGACCAGTGTCCTCTCCAGCCAGAGAGGCCTAGGCTGCCTAAGGATCTAGGCTGGCCTGGAGCTTACAGCTTGAGGCCTAAGGAAGGCCTCAGGACTGCCCAGGAACTGCAGTTTGCTGCAGTGCGTTCTCAGTCACTCAGTGAGCTCCCTTCTTTTCCAGAAGAGAGAGGAATGGGAAGAGGAAATGCTTTCTCCTCCTTCCCTGCCTCTGAGTTCATTCACATGGAATGGCAGGCCTGTCCCCATGATCCTGGCTTCCCTGTCCCCTTTCCCCAGGGCTCCCCTATCCCTTACCCGCGCTGTCACTGCCAAGCCATGAGCAAAACCTTGAGAGCTCCATGTACCTGGTATGTGTGGGGAAGGGAAGTGAGCCTACGATGCCTGGCTCCATTCTAGCAGTTTGTGACTAGCCTGTATCCTGGGTATAAGAGTGTCCAGCAGCCGCTGGCAGCCCACTCAGGCAATCATGCCATGCTGTCAGCCCCCAAACACATTGAAAGGCACGAAGTCCCACAAGCTTGTACGACCACCTTGATTTCCAGAGCGTTCCATATGCTCAAGAATGGGTCCCTCCTGAGGAATTTGGGATCAGTACCTGGAGCTTAAGGTCAGGCCTGCTGAATTCAGAAGCTACTCTGAGTGCTAAGTGGGCCCCACTGTCTCTGGGTGACTTTGCTTCCTCCCTTCCATTATAGTGCTAGGTCGCCACTTCAGACTCCACATGACAAACCCAGGCCATAGCACCCCTGCTCCTTTCCCCACTGTGTCCCACTCACTGGCCACATGAAGAATTGGAAAGCTCAGGGGCCTCCAACGTGGAGGGCCCAGCAACACCTTTGCTCTCTCTGCAGCAGCCTGCTATGCTTTCCTCATGGAGACCATCACCATCACCAGGCTCCCTTCCCCATCACATCGGAGAGACAGCCTGGCCTTCTAAGCATGTGGCCACCCATCCTCACTGCTTTCAGCTGCTGCAAACATCCAGGGCTGCCAGGCTTCTGGCCTCAAACCAGCCATATTTACAGTGTGGACTGCTACTCTCAGGCCCCTGTCTTAGTGCAGGCCTTCCAGGCTGCCTCTTGGCAACAGGCATAACTGCTACGAGTCTCCATATGTGTCCTTGCCTTCAGTCTGCATAGGCTGCCTCCCCCACAGTACCCTGGGCCTTTCCCTTCACTCCAGGCAAGATCTACTCACTATTGCCACAGGACTTCCATGTTAGCTCTTCCAGGAAGACCATCCTAACACCTCCTTGCACCCCTCACGTGCTGCTTAGCACAGCACTTATGGTTTATTTGATCTCTGTGACATCACAGATCTGTCTGCTTCACAACCAGGAGCTAGGTAGGGGAGAGATTGGGAGCTGAGGCCGATCCTTTCCGAGTTTCCGGGGACAATGAGTTGGGCCCTGGGCCTGAGTACTTTGCTGGTGAATGTGTCAAGACAGGGAAGAAGGAGCATGCGTGTTCCCAGCCCTGCATGTGGTCAGTAGAGAGAGAACCATGGGTCAGATGTGGAGGGATGGAGATAGGAAGGGGTTTACCAGGACAAGCCTGGAAAAGCAGAAGGTGACCAGTGGAGGAGGTGGAGGTAGACACACCCAGGGCACCAGGGAGCCCGAGCAAATCAGTGCTCCTGTGCCCTGTGGAACTGGCTCAGGCACTTGTGGACAAAGTACTTGGTGACCAGGGGCTTTCTGCAGGGTGGTTTGTGTTGGGAGCATTGCAGGGAGGCAGGAAAGACCTTCGGGAGCTGGCTTCTCAGGCTTTGGCTAACCTTATAAGCAAGCCTGGTGTCTGGGGTCAGATCCACCATGCTCTATTGGAACACAGGAGCTCCCCTCTCCTCTAGGGGTGCTCAGGCTCAGAGGTCACACACTTCCTGTGCAGGAAGGGGGCTCGTGGTGGGGAACAAGTGTGCAGAAGCCAGCCAGACAAGAAAGCCAAGGACAAGCAGACAGGGTGAGACATACAGAAAGTATGTGGCCCAATTATGCAGCAATACCTTGCTCTGCAAAGGGGCTGCTTACTGACCCAACTCGGTGACTCTGTTCAGGCCCTGTTCCAAGTCCTCCAGTTGGCTGTGTCTAACTGTGCTGTGTGTACATGGTTCCCCATGAGGGAAGCCACATGCCTTGACCCCTCTCATATAACCCTAGGAACACACAGAGGACGCCTCCTATAGCCTAGAGCATGGCTCTGGCCCCAGTCACTGTGTGCCCAAGAACTCTGTAGCTCTGGGGTCCAGGTACCTGCACGTCTCCAATGATGTCCTCCATGACCACATCATAGTAGATGGTGAAGTCAGCCATGATGCCTGAGCTGGAGAAGGCAGACTGGTCTCGCAGTGTTGGGGAGAAGGTGATGCGGACACAGGTCTCTCCCCTCTGTATCCTGGTGGATGGGGGCAAGTCACCGTCACCTGTATGGGCATCCAGGTGGCACGGAGGGCCAGCAGAGAGAAAAGCCATGGATGGGGACAGTAAGAGCTCGGGGCAATGAGTGGGAGGGTGAGACCTGGAAGCCCTGGTACTCCGGGCTGCCCCACTTGCCTACCATGCCCTTCCTGCTGCCCACTGTCACTCTGTCACATGCCCCTGGTCAGCTCCTGCCCTGCCCCATTCCTCACACCCTGTCTGCCAGTCCCAGCCCTCCCTCAGCTCCCAGCACCATGAGGTCAAGGGTCTGTTCTCCACTCACAACCTCTCCCTGCCTCACTTCCCACCCCACCCAAGGCCTGTCTCTGCAGGCCTCCCATGCCCCCAGCTCCACAGGAAGTCTCAGTCTCCTTCTCCTGAGACCAGTGTAGTGGGTGGAGAGGACAGACAGACAGACACAGTGGCAGGGCCGGGCTCCTCTCCTGTCCTTCCTGCTGTGAGACAGGGCAGGCAGCAGGGCTCTCCTCTGAGATACAACTGCTGGCCTTTCTTCCCTCGATTCCTCCTTTACTCAGAATGGTGCCTCTGAATGAGCCTCTTGGAGTCTCGTGAAATCATGGGCAACTCTTGGTTCTGGACATTTGCTCAACTGGCGTCAAGATCAACTCCTCTGGAATTTTAGTCCAAGACAAGTGTCCACTTAGAAATGTCCCAGAGCCTCCCTTTCTCCAGAAAGCAGAGACTTGGGAATTGAGCTCCCTCCTCCTTCCTGCTCCAGCTGTCAGGAAGCTTAGGGGCAAACTGAGCCCCTTGCTCTGGGGCCTGGTCACATACATTCCCTGGGCTTCCTTCCTCCCAGGCCTCTTTGTTTTGTTTTATCCCCACAGGACTACTTCTATCCTCTGTTTTAACCTTTAAGGAGAAGGGGGAGGGTGCTGCCATTTATAGCTTGGGGCTCAAGCATGCAGGCTGCTAGACTCAGCTGCCCTGTGGGCCCAGGTCCCTGATAGTGCCCTGTGTGCCTGGGCCAGTTGCTGACCAATGCGCTCCGGTCTTCATAGTCACAGTACAGGGATGCCAGTGGCTGCTGGGTCGTTGCGGCTTGTCTTAGGGATTTTATGTGGGCTTAAGGAAAAAGGCCTTTTAAAGCACACCTGTACTTTCGTCAGTGTCAAATGAAAGGAACTGTTACCACCACCACCAGTATTCATTAGTATACTATATGTCATATGGAAGGATCAATGTTCTCATGTTTTGCCGTAGTTCCTAGCGTGTGAGGGGGTTTGAGTAAGAACGACCTCCATAGACTCATATTTTTGAATGCTTTGTTCCATACAATGTGACGCTATTAGGAGTTGAGGGCTAGTTGGAAGAAGTGTGGCCTTCTTGGGTGACGTGTGTCACTGGGTGTGGTCCTTTTAGGCTTAGGTGCTCAATCTAGGCCACATGTGTCTTTCATTTCTGCTGCCTTTCAATCAAGATGTAGAACTCTCAGCTCCTGCTTCAGCAGAATGGTCTGCCCATACCCTACCATGCTTCTTGCCATGGTGATAATGGACTAAACCTCAAAATGTAAGCCAACCCCAATTTTTGATCAGTTGCTGTAGTCATGGCATCTCTTCACAGCAATCGAAACCCTAAGTAAGCCATGGTATAACTTCCTGAGAGAGTGATCACCTGGCATGAACAATGGCCTTGGCCCTTTCCTTAGCTCTGGTAAAACAACCTGTCTTTTTGGTCCTAGGTCATAGACTTCCTCTCTTTCATTTAATAGTTCAAGAAAGGGAAGCATATAGCCCTATCTTATGTCACAGTCAATCTGGCCTTCGAACCCAGCTTGTACCATGCTGTCTTTCTGGCTGTGTAGGTCCCCATCAGTCAGACCCTCTAGTGCTGAAAATCTCTGCAAGGGTATCCTCTTGAGCTATGTAATTTTCCTGTTTCTATCCCTTCAACTCTCTGGAAAGTGTTTAAATTGGTTTAGTGGTCTCCAAGCTTGTCTTGATATAAAGTTCACTTGAGCCTCATTAAATGTGGAGATTTGTGGTCCTAAACCAAGCCTATTGAACAGGGCTCCAGGAGGATAAGGTACTAGTTTCTGTGTTTCTTTAAGATTATATGTAGATTGCACTGCAGTCAGTCTTCCTTTCCTAATCCTACAGATGGGGTTTGCAGTAAGGGTATTAGTCAAGATGCTTTTCTGTTCTGCATGGCATCCCAGAATTACTTGCCTTACCTTTTTGCTTTACGTCTTCTCTTTGTGGCCATTTAGGGAAAGGCAGGACTCCTCCCCCATGGTTTCTATATCCTTCAATATTGTTAATACAGTACTTCATGATCCACTCTCCATCTACCTGTCACACATTACTTCTTCCTTCCTTCCTTTCTGTCTGTCTGTCTTTCTCTCTCTCTCTTTCTCTCTCTCTGTCTGTCTGTTCCTCCTTTCTTTCTTTCTTTCTTTCTTTCTTTCTTTCTTTCTTTCTTTCTTTCTTTCTTTCTTTTCTTTCTTTCTTTCTTTCTTTCTTCTTAAAAAATAAAGTCTCACTGTTTAGCCCTGGCTGATCTAGAAGTCACTATATAAACTAAGCTGGCCTTGAACTCACAGAGGTACCTGCTTCTGTCTCCTGATAGCTGGGATTAAAGGCATGTGCTACCATGCCATGTCTGTTAATAATTTTTATAATTGAACATATACTTTTAGAAGCTTCTATTCCATGCTAAGTTCACACTAACTTGAAGAATTGGGCAGATATTGAACTCCAAATATCTCAAACTCTAAGCAAGCCCCCTTGTCTTTGATTTGGGAAGGAAATTGGTAGAGGGATATTACTGTCCCACAGAATGTCCAAGATCCCCATTTAAAGAATGTCAATGTCTTTGGCATCTCATAGCACTGCCCACATACTTGTTTGGTTGTTGGTACACACTTGGCTTGTCCTCAGTGGAGGTATGTGCACATAGGCGATGCCTGTCCTTTCGGATACAGTGATTTCTACATTCAGCTTCCTCACCAACTGTCCAGGTCTCAGGCTTACCACCAACTGGTACCGCCCTGGTGTCGCTGTAGCAGTTCTTCATAGGCCAGGGCAAAAGTTACCTTTGTGCCTGCTGCCAGCCTAGTGGAGATTCGAAATTTTTCTGATTCCCGGTCCCTGGGCAAGAAGTAGAAATCAATAGGAAGGGTGTTGGATTTCCTCTGGTGTAGGGAACAATTGGATGGCGTGCTTCTGCTAACCCTCACCCTTAACCAATGGACCCGATCAGGTCTCAAATAAGTCTCAGGGCCGCAGTCAATCATGCAGGTATCCACGCAGCAACCTTGCTTCCTCCCTCATCCCCTCTCCTGAACATTCTATCGGGAAAATAATCTCAAAGGTAGCTCTCTCCCTTATGGAAACACGGTTGATAAAAATCTGAATCCAGATTCAACAAAAGGAGTTTTCAACTTATGCAAACAATGCCTCTCTGCCTTTAAATAGTCCCTTAAACCTACCTGATCCCAGTGTTAAACTGTGCTTGTTTATATGGCCAAAATCTAAAGTATTCATTCCTGTAAGATGAAACTCTCTTAGAAGCTGAGAGGACTCCATAAAAAATGTAATATGTATACCAGATGAATGGAACTCGTTTAAGAAATAAGAGTCAATTTAGACAAATCTCACTTGTTAACCCAGGCCAGAATGACAAATACTATCATTTATCTCTCACATGTGTATCCTAACTTTAAATTTGTAGATATCCATGTTTGATCTAAAGTGTCTGTAGAAGTCCAGAAGCCAGAAAGTGCCCATGAATGTGGGGGAGGAGCAAGAGGCCTTAATGAGATGAGTAGGACATACATAATGTGAAGGAATGGGGGTGGGAGAATACTGGTGTCTAAAGTTTTAAATGCTGATGAAAGTTGGAATATTGGGCAGATGAGTATATGGGGTATGGGTTAACCAAAATTAACAATGTATGAAAAAGCCTTATGGAAAGCTATGACTTTGTTATCTAATTTAAAATATCATTTTTTTAAAGGAGCTTTAATGGAGGCACCCTATCCTACAGAGGTGGGAATGTTACTCCCAGAAGCCATGTGTTATAAAACTAAAATCATAATGTGTCCTGTGGCTTATCTCCTTGTCAATTGTTGTTCAAGATGGCCCCAGAAGTCCCCCAATAATATAGGCCATTGTCATTTCTTTGTGTTACCCACTATAGAAAGACAGGCAAACCCTATTGCTGAACATGTCACACACTTTTGTTGCTGGAAATAGAAAAATAATAATAAAAAAAACAGACCAAGAAACTTCCTTCCTGCTAACTAGCTTTTCTAGTGCTGGAAGGTATTATCTAGGCTGTTTATGGAGAAGATATATCAATGGTCTTTCCCAGAGCTGTACCTAGTACACTATAATATCTGCTTACCAGGCCAGATGTATAATAGTGGTATGAGTGTTCTAGGGGTAACCAACTACTCTCTGGTTATATTTGAGGCATGCTTCACAGGAAGAATTTCATGCCTGGTACCAAAAACCCTAGTCAAAAGTATATGGCTAAGGAGATCACAGGCTCTAAGAAAGAACTCACTATTATTGTTTTACTAAATGGTCTCAAGTTTGAACAGAAATCTTCTTTTTGGTTAGTTAAGAGACTCAAAACTGATCAAAATGCTGAGAATAGGTGAAACATCACTAAATAAGACATCTATGTCACCAACTCCGATGCCCACTCTGAGGTAATGTCATGGAATAGGGGTCAGAAAGAATGCAAAGCCTAAAGAATGGGAACTCATGAACTCATGGCAGCTATAATTATCTGAACAAGACCTGCACAAGATGAAGCCAACCAAAATTCCAGCATGAATAGGGGAAGGGTCCATAAGATCCTATTCTTCACTAAAGAGCTGGTTGATGGTTTCTGTGGGGGAGGGAAAGTCATCTTTATTTGGAAGATATAGTCACTGGTAGATTGCCATGCTCCATTAAGTAGTCCACACCCATTTGCTAACTGAACAGAGACCATTATAAAGAAACAAAAGAAATGATATGCAGTTGGGAGGGGATGAATTAAAGGGGTATATGAGGGGTTGGATGGAGGATGAGAGTCAGATATGATCAAATTACATTGCATACAGGTATGGAATTCTCAGAGAATAAATAAAATATCATATTAAAAATAAAAAGAGGAAAGAAAAACTCAGTTGTATATAATCTTCCCCTAAAGCACCTATAAGCTCCATCTTGCTAGTGGATGAAAGCTAGAATTAGGGAAGTAAACCCCCACTTATTAAACATCTACTGTTATAGGCTTTGGTTTTTACTGACTCACATAATCTTGATGTAAATCCTATGAAGTAGAAATCATTTTCTTCATTTTACAGAAGTAGAGAATGAGGCCCAGAGAGAAGGTACATCTTTCCTGGCCATACAGTTAAGATGACTTAATCACATTTCAGATGAGATGAAGTCTTACCTGATGCCTACATGAGCAGCTGTCTTTCCTTGCTGATGGGCTTTCTCATACATTTTCTTTGCCTGGTGTTTTTCCTTGATTTCTGCAACATAGATTTTATTGTTGATGGTCCTGATGGGGTAGAGAAAAAGAAGAGATAGTGAAGTCAGACAAAGAAAAACAATGGTCAAAAACAGAAATAAAAGAGAGGAGCAAGGGGGTGGGCAAAGAAAGAATAAAACAGTTTCATTAAACTCAAAATAGAGCGGGAACAATTAATGGCAGTGAGAGTGAGACAAAATAGGTGACAATGTTCTCCTAAAGTCTGTTTGTCAATTGGGGGAAAGAAAGACCACACAGCATGTGGGATACCAGGGTTGCAGTTTTATGTTTCTTAAAGCATTGACAAATGTTTGCTTTTTAACACACAAAAGTATTTTTAAAATGTAACATAGCTGAACATTTTTATTGTAATTGTTGTATATTTGCTATAACATTTATTTTTAAATAAAACACATCAAGCTAAGCATGGTGGTACAGACATAGAATCACAGTATTTAGGATGACAAATTCAAGATTCCTCTTGGCTATCTATATAGTGAGTTCTAGGTCAAGAGATTCTCTCCTCTCTCTCTCTCTCTCTCTCTCTCTCTCTCTCTCTCTCTCTCTCTCTTTCTCTCTCTCTCTCACTCACACACACACACACACACACACAAACACACACACACACATACACACACAAACACTTTAATTAACTCACAAGCACTGCTGCTGCCACTTGGGATATGAATAAGAATCTAAAAATGTATCTTTTAAAAGAAAACACATTAGGTAAATATATTGTGAATGGTATAAATGGTTAAAAATTATCAGTGACTCTTTTATTGTGGTCCCCAGGATCAGTGAGAAGGTTGACTATAAGTCTTAGTCAGATGCCTGCAGAGCCTCTCGGAGGACAGCCATACTAAGCTCTTGTCTGCAAGCACTTCAGAGGCAAAGGGGAGGGGGGATGGAATGAGGACTTTGTGGAGGGGAGACTGGGAAGGGGGACAACATTTGAAATGTAAATAAATAAAATAACCAATTAATAAAAAAAATTGTCAGTGACACAGGCCCCAAAGGACATGAACTGGTTCTGACCTGAATGGCCCTTCCCTGAATGTACCAGATTGTGTCCTACAAGTTTCTAAAGGAGGGAAGCAACCAGTAGTCCTACTCAGCTAGGATTCCTATGAACCACAGCAATGACCACTAGAAAACTACCAGGGCTAATGAAATCATGGATCTTGGAGGAGAACATACAATTGCCTCTTTACTAAGCCAGCATAACTCCTAAACACAATCTAAACATTTATTCTTATACCAACATATAAGTGTAGCTCTAACCCCTCATCAAGGAAACTTCTCTTTGCAACAGATAACCATTACAGAAAACCACAACCAATCAAAATGCAGAGTTGTGCAGCCCATTCCCAACTGCTATATCTATAACACAACTCCTACATCTAAGGCTCAGGGATCATTGCAGAAAAGGAGATGGAAAGATTGTAAGAACCAGAGAAACATGAAGTTTGTTGTAAGATTGTGTCTCCTAGGATGTCAGAGAAGCTACACCCATGAAGTCTCAACAATATGGCTAAACATGACCTGAACAAGGAAGAAACCAGCAGATATTTTAACATGGAAGGAGGAAAAGCCATGAGGCCTCAACCTTATACAAAGAACTACAGACAACTAAGAAATAATGAAAGTGGAAGAAACAGGGTTTAATTTCAGCTTACAAAGCTTAAGTCATGCTCCATCATTGAAGGAAGTCAGGATAGGAACTGAAACAGGGCAGAATCCTGGAGGCAAGAGCTGATGCAGAGGCCATGGAGGGATGCTGCTCACTGCCTTGCTCCCCATGGCTTGCTCAGTCTGCTTTCTTATAGAACCCAGGACCACCAGCCCAGAGATGACAGCACCCACAATGGGCTGGGCCCTCCCTCATCAATCACTAATTGAGAAAATGCTCTTACAAGCTTGCCTACAGGCCAGTTTGTTGGGGGCATTTTCTTAATTGAGGTTCCCTCTTCCAAGATGACTGTAGCTTGCATCGGGTTGACAAAACAACTAACCCCTATTCAACATGACACACAAATACATCACTATTAAATCATAACCTTTTCTTTCTTGTTTATCCCCAAGATCTCGTGCTAATATCACAATATAAAACATAGAACAACTTTAAAAGTCTCGTGCTCTTTAAAAATTCAGACTTTTTTTTTTAAAAAGTTCAGCTTCTTTAAGATATCCAAAGTCTCTGTAAAAATCCAAAGTCCCTAGGTGTAAGCCCTCATAAAATAAAAAATAAGTTGCATACTTCTTGTCCCAAGAGGGAAGAACTAGGTAGGACATAGCTACAATCAAAGCAAAAGCAAACTCCAACAGTACAAAAAGTTTAACATCTGGACAAACTCCTGGGCTCCAAAGTGCCAAGGAGTGGGCAGGCAGCTCCACTTCTGCATCTCTGACATCTGCTGACACAAAGCTGGTCTCTTAGGCTCTGGCCAGCTCCACACCATACTTGACCCTGCCTTTGTTTATCATCCTATAGTCCTGGTACCTCCAATATGCTGGGTCTGCTCTACAACTGAGGTTTCATCCTTGTCAATGGCCTCTCCTGGCTTCTTACAGTGCCAAGCCTCAAGCTGCTCTCCATGACCCTATCACAATGTCAAAACAGCACTACATAGGGGAGTCTTACACATTACCAAGCCTGGCTATCAACTTGAGATGCAGCATTGGAGTTCCTGGACCACAGCTTCTGTGTGCTGACACCAAGGAAATATTTCCCACAAGATTTCACCTCAATGATGCTGGTCTCTTATTAATCACTGTTGTTTCTTTAGCTAATCAGCATTGATTGTCCCAGGAAAGCAACGTTTTCACTTTAGGGATACTGGTCTTTTGTTAATCACAGCTGATGTTTCAGGCCCAGTTTTACTGACCAGAAACCATAGCTTCTCAATTCAAAATATACGAATAGCCTGATAAAGTCTTTGTTTCCCTACAAAACTTGACAATCCAGGTCTCTATCATCACATCGTTCTCGGTACTCTTATTTCCATGATCCCACAGAACAGCCCATTAGACTCTAAGCACTCAACAGCTTTTCAAGTCCAAAATTCCATAGTCTCCTCCCTGAAACAAGATGACCAGCTCTGTCACAGCAATACCCCATGAACCTGGTACCAATTTCTGTTCTTGTTTGCCTTCTGTTTTGTGATAAATACCATGACCAAATGCAACTTGGGAAAGTAAGAGTTTATTTCTGCTTAAAGTTTCCAATCATGAAGGGAGGTCAGGACAGGAACTCAAACAGGGCTGGAACCTGAAGGCAGGGGCTGATGCAGAGGCCATGGAGGGATGCTGCTTCCTGGCTTGTTCCCCATGGCTTGCTCAGCCTGCTTTTTTATAGAACCCAGGACCACTAACCTTGGAATGGCCCAACCCACAAAGGGCTGAGCCCATCCATATCAATCACGAATCAAAAAATGACCCACATGCCTGCTTATAGGTCAATCTGTTGGAGCCATTTTCTCAGTTAATGTTCCATCTTCCCAGATGAGTCTAGCTTGTGTCAAGTTAACAAAAGAACTATTTATCACACCTACTAATTGGGCTCCATTTTGAAGCTCTTGCTCTTTATAGATTGATCTCATAGCTTTAGAAATATCTGTTAATCTTTGTTTATTTAAGATGAGGTCTTACAACATACCATTGGCTGGCCTGAAGTTACTATGTAGATCAGGCTAGCCTATAGCAACAGCTTTTTGAGACAGGGCTTCACTATGTAGCTTAGGCTAGCCTTGAACACACTATGTAGCATCTTCTTGTCCTTTTTTTTTGTCTTTTATGTTTTTGTTTTTGTTTGAGCAGGGCTTACTCTGCAGCTCAAAATGCCTTGAACTTAATATTCTTGGCTCTAGCTTTCTATAATTTTAAAAATTAAAATTATTTTTAACTTATACATAAAAGTATGTAAGGTAAAAATGCTTACCTTGCAAGTACAAAGACCCCATATCCAAGTTTAAATAGACAGGGCACTGCCCTTCACTGGCTGCAGCATTCAGTAGACTGGGCCCTGTACCTTGCCTAGGCAGAACAATAGAGCTGTCCCTGATGTGAGCTAGCCCTGAGGGCATGAGAGTGGGAGAGCTGGCTCTGTCCCAGGTCCTTTGGATGAGCAGACAGTACTCTTAGCTGCAAGTCAGCTCTCTAACCACAATTTGGGAGAGTTTTGTTTGTTGGTTGACTTGTTTTGGACACCAAGTTTTGTTCTACTTCAGGCTGGCCTTGAACTGTCCATCTGTCTGCCTCTGCTTTCTCAAACTGGTATTATAGGCACCTGGCTTAAAACCAGAATTAAAACAAAAACTGATTTATTTATTTATTTACTTATTTATTTATGTATTTGTGGTACAGTCCAAGCTGGCTTGAGCTCCTAATATTCTATCCACAGCCTTTTCTATGCTGGGATTTGAGGCATAGACCCAGCCCATTTATGCTGTCAAAAGTAACATGACTTTCTTTCTTTTTTATGGTACATTTAGGTGTCCATTCAGCAATTAGATCCTTAGGTTGTCTGTAGTTTCAGCTACTTTGTATAGCATATTCCTTGCTTTTTTTCTTTTTTAACGTGTTCAGCATGCTCTTGCTCCAGAGCCTTGATAATTATGCTTCCTTTTGCCTAGAATGTTCCTCTTCCGATCTTTGTAAGTCTTCGCAGCACTCTCTTTAGGTCTCTGTTTAATGTCACTTGATCTTTGATAGCTCTAGACTAGTACCTCTACTCAATCTCTGTCTCCTTTGCTGCCCTTGCTTCTTGTCTTCACTAACACTTCTCATAGACAGAATGATATGTGTGCGTTTATGTTTCCCATATGTTATTTCCTCTAGGAAACTGTGAGCTCCTTGAGGATAAAGAAATGCCTGCCTGCTTTGCTGCTCAAGCATGGACTGCAGCACTCACTTGATCATTTCATAATGGGCAACCAAGAAGGACAGTAAGAAAAGTCAGAGCTCATTTCATGGAATAGTGGATCAAAGAGAAGGGGGTTAGAGAAAGATGGCAAGAGAATTCAGGGCTTTGAACTCGAGACTCAGTGAGCTCGCATGGCAGCAAGGAATGTAAAGTGTTGGATAAACCTCACACTGGGAAGGAACGGATAGGTCAGAGCTACCTTTGAACTGTGAGAATGTGGTGTCCTAGAGAACATTAATAAACCTTCGCGGGAGGCAAGAACAGCTGTCTCCGTTTCAGAAATGGAGCAGCTAGGACACAGATAGTAGCAGCTTCCAGGAATGCTAGGGGAAGATATACAGCTGGCAGGGGCGTTTTGAGGCAACTGAAACAGTATTGCTGAGGCTTGGCTAGTGTGGGGTGGACAGTGCTGGCTGGGTCTCAAGGTCTCTTGGGGGCTGGGGTGGTAGGGTGGAGCGACTCTGGCAGTAGCACACTGGGGCCTCTGTGTGTGTGCTGCCTCAGCCAGCATACTTTCCACAGAGTCTGCCCAGGGACATTTCTTCAGCCTGCTTTGCTTAATTTTTATAAATCCTTTGGTTTTTTTTTCCTATTGAAATGAACCACATTGTGCCTATTGCTAGGTCTTTACATCACCTGACTGCCAACTGCTCAGGTCCCCCCACACTTCACATCATACCTGGGACTTGTTGTTTGGGGTCTACTTTTATTTTTGTATTTGGTTCTTTTGGTCTCCTACTTGCAAGGATCTTGGTTCCTTCAAGTCTTACCAACTTGGAAATCCTGTTGCAGGGAAGTACTCTTCCATTATGGTCAGTTCTTCTCCCTATACTGACTTCACCTCAATCACTGCTTCACAACCTATCTACTCTCAAGGCAAGGCCAGAAGGTTCTTGATGACATGGCACAGGCTTACGACTGTAACGATTGTTTATAGCATAGGAGCCTTCTCCTCTATCACTGGGGTGACATTGGCAGAGCAAGAGCAGAAATTCTGTTTGGGTTGGACTCCCTAATCTAACTTTGAGAGTGTCTCCACTCCAAGACAGAAGTCCCCTCTCCTTTTGTCCCCTTGACAAAGGATGTCATGTAGTCGAAGCTGGCATTGAACTTGAACACACTATAATATAGCTGTGGATGATAACCATGGATTTCTGATCTTCTTGCATTTACCTACCAAGTGCTGGTATGACAGGTGTGTGCCGCAGCAGCCATTTTATGTGGTACTGGGAACTGGAGCCAGGACATTTTGGTATACTAGGAAAACATTTGACTGAGAAACATCCCCAACCCCAGAAGCCTTTTCATAACTCAGACTAAGAGTTCTTTCATCTGCATTTCATCTTTTCTCCCTCATTCATCATCTCATCCATTGCCTGTCATCTAACCAAACAAAACTCAAAAAAATAAAAAGAGACGATGTCCATTCATACTTTCACCATAAATAGGTTGCTCCTCCCACTAATGGTCTCTCAAATTCCAACATCATGCTCCTGTTCCTTGTTCTAGTCCAGGACCCTTCTCTGCTTCCCAGCTTCCTAGCTGGCTTTGCCAGCCTACCTCTGATTCCTCATTGTCACTCCTTGCTTACCACATTGCCATGTCTCTCTACTAAGGGGTTCAGCTATCTCTAAAGTGGGGTGCACATGTCCCTGGGGATGCTGGGACAAATCAAAGGGGGAATGGAAGAATATTAGTGTTCTATTTATAGAGTTTTCCATTATTCTTTGATGACTTACATGCATATTTCTCATAGTATATATCTGTTCTATAGTATAATATAGCGTGTGTGTGTGTGTGTGTGTGTGTGTGTGTGTGTGTTTGATGCGCTTGATTTTACATTGGAATGCCCTAAGAGCCTAGTCTTTTCCTACCTCTCAAGTCTCAGTCTGGCCACTCTTCTACCTTCTGCCTATCCTCTACACTTCTGCTACATAGAAGTGCATGTACTTTCTCCTCATGAGGGAACGTGTGTTTTAAGATTTTGCCTTGATTTTCCAGACTGCCTCCATAGTGCTTGGCTAGTGGTCATTTCATAATTTAAGCTTTAGTTTGTGTGTCATTTTCCCAAGGCTTCCATCCACTGATCACCATCTCTGACTGGGCCTCGTGATTCCCACGTTTTTGCAATCAGCTTTCTCTTTCCTCCTGGAGTATTCTATTTAAATCAACTGGTTCGTGTGTGTGTGTGTGTGTGTGTGTTCCCCATTAGACAGTAGACTGGGAGCAGGGACTGTGTGCAGTCCATCTTTCCACCATAACTAGTCAGTACTGTGTGAGTCGTGCCTTTAGTATCAGGAAAAGGTTTGCTGTTTTTTTTTTCAAAAAACAAAAAAACAAAAAAAACCCAAAACCTAATTTTCATCAAGTATTTATCATATGACAGGCACTAGTGTTAGCATAGATTTCCACACATTTTAATTCATTGAATCCTTGCAAGTGGTTTCTAATTTTATCTGCATTTTACAGATGTGTAAAATAAGACTCAGAAGTTAGGTAGCTTATCCTGACTCGCACAGCTGGCATAGTCAGGTTTCAAAGTCAAGATGCCTGCTTTTATAATTCATCCTTTTAGCTACTCTGCACTAGTGAAAGAACAAGATCAAATGAATGTACGCATAAATGAATGAAACAGTAAGTTTAAAAGCAGACTTACATTGTGAAATTAGAGATAAAGGCGATACGGGGTAGATTCAGGTCAAAGATGGCTTCATGGGCTTCATCATGTGGATTGAAGAGGACAGAGGTGACCAAAGTGTGTGCATAACGAGACCCACAGTGGAACGTATGGAGTAACTTGTCATCAACAACTGAGAGAGAATACAAGAGAAGTGAGTTGGAGAGAGTCCATTTTGGGTCCAGATGGGCGGGTACTTGGGATCTCAAGGTTTGCGAACTGGTTTCAGGCTGTAGGAGGACAAACTGAGGTGACTCAAAGGGTAAGTGACCTCTGTCATATGCGGACCTGCCCAAGAGTGCAGCAAGCGAAGTCTCAGAACTAAATTTTCATAGAAGATCCCAAATCAAGCCATCTTTAGATAAGAGTTTCTCTGATCTTAATGAACTCAGATCTTGCTAAATGTGGGTTCTGATTCAGCAACCCTAGAGCAGGGAGAGGTTGATGTTCTCCTTGCTCCCAAATTCCCTGAAGCTGGTGGTGGTGGTGGTAGTGGTGGTCCATGGGTTTCACTTAGAACGAATCTAACATTTTAGCAAAGCTTTAGAATATAACAGAATGGGTGTATTCATTTGAGCCCTCCATTCTTACAAGGCAATGTAATACTTAGTTTTTTCCTCTATGATTTCAGCTAACCTCATACGTATAGATAATGTACTACAATCATGATAAGTGTCTGATGCGTTAAATTCCAGTATTCCCCATATCTCACAGATATGTTAACGGAGGCTTAGACACTAAGTCAGCCAGCAGGAAGATAACTATCTTCTTCCCTGACTTCCCTGAATTTATGATCCTTCCATCTACCCACACATCACATACATCTCGTTTGCTTAGTGTAGGGAAGTGGGACACAGAGCTAATCTAGAATCAGATGGCGTAGGTTCAAGATCTGTCTCTGCTGTTTCCTCTGTCTTAACCTCTGAGCCTTTGTTTCCTTCTCTCAATAATGGAATAATAAGAGAGCATGGTTTACAGGGATGCTGAGAGGACTAACTGAAACAATAAAGAAAATCACTGGTACAGCACTTGCCATGCACTCAGCAAACAGTACCTCTTGTTTATTCGAGCTCCAACTTCTCAACCCTGCAGAAACACACTGAGAAACTTCCACTCCTCCCACACCCAAGGAGCTACTTTTGTCAAAAACTCCAGAGCTTTGTCCTCTCATGCTAGAACTGACCTTGCTGCTTGATGAGGCAGAGCCATGAGGTCCCTGGTGTGTTAGGTCTAGGAGGATGGTGAGCAAAATGCTGACCCAGCTGAGGTACCTCCATTCAGACATGGTACCACTTCTGACCTGGGTCTGCTGTTCTCATCCAGAATGTCTGACCCTGATCTGCAAGCCTTCCCTCTTTTAAACTTCCAGGTATCCCTTCTCTTGAGAGGGAGGGACCGTGCTGAAGGGTGGGGAAGTCTCTGAATGTGGCATTGAGGCCTACACAAACCAGGATTGTCCAAGAGCTAAGGCTGGCATCTTGCCTGGAGACGGGCCAGTTCTGTGCCTCCTTTTTTCCCCTTCATCCAGCTGTAAGATGAATGGAAACTAAACATAGCCGAGTGCTGGGTCTGTCTGTTTGCTATGTTGGCTCAGGGTGGGGTTTTTCTTTCCTATAAACATCCACTGAAGCTCAATAACTGGAGCCAGAGAAAGGTCACTCAGCACTGATCATCTTAAAAAGGTAGCAGACTTTAAAGAAGGTTAGAGAGGCAAGTACCCATTGTCGATCTTTTCTGTTGCTGACTTCAGTCGTGACACAGGGAGAACTATAACAAAGCAGAAGTCCCATGGACGTGAGATTTCCAATTGAATGAATAATCAGAGGTCAAGGTGGGCTGTAGTAGAGATGAAAAAGAGTACAACTCAGCCATTTAAAATATAGCCTCAGGACTGAGAACATCTGGGTTTGAATTGTAGTTCTGCAGCTTACTGCATGCATGATATTCAGCAAGGAGACTAATGACTCTGCAGCCTCAGTTCCCTCATCTGTGAAATGAAGATAACAGTAGAATTTCATAAAAATATTAACACTGAACTCATACTTTTAGAATTCTTGACATCTGGTAAATATTCAATAAACACATGCCAGGATGAAGTCTGGTAAAAATCAGGCATAATGCTACACATTTATAGTCCCAGTACTTAGGTCCAGAAGGACTATGAAGCTGATGCCAACCTATGTTGCATAGTGAGTTCCATGCCAAGTTGGCCTTTGCAGAGAGATCTTGCCTCAAAAACAACAGCAAAAGAGCATGGGAGTCCCCTTTTCCACTGTAGACACGAAAGGGACAGCAAGATGCAGAATTAAGGTGCTTTGAGCCCAGTGTCTGAAGGTTTTGTGGAGGGTGGATTGAAGAGTATGCCTGCACAGAGGACATAGTGCTTATCGGAACCTTTATCTCACCTCCTCTGAGGACTTCTTATAAATTGGCATCAAGACAACAAAGATAGTTGGATTTGTCCTGTGGCATTCATTACTGCACAACAAAGTCTCATTCTGGGCTTTGGGGGGTTCCAAATCCTATTAGTTGCCGGCTACCCCAAGTCCACTCAAAGCTTCCCATTGCAGCATCCACAGTGGAGTGCAGGTGATAGGGATGTAACTCAGTTGGTAGAATGCCTGCCTAAAATTCACAAAACCCTGGGTTAGGTCTTCAGCAAGCACTGTGTAAATGAGACATGGTGTAGCTTGTCTGTACTCTTGGCACTCAAGAGGTAGAGGCTAGAGCATCAGAAGTTCAAGGGTTGTCATCAGCGATGTAGGGAGTTTAAGTTCTATGTGAGACCATTTAGAAGGAGGAGGAGGAGGAGGAGAAGAAGAAGGGAATTTCCTCATAGGGTAGAGTCCTATCTCCAGAGACACTTTATTTATACAACACCAGAGAAAACTCCATCCAGTACCCACACTCTCTCTTTAGGACAAATAGATAACCAGGAGTCCTCAGGCAAATTAAGAAAGCCTGTACCATGAAAGCAAGAAGCCCAAACATACAACTAGAACAAATTAACCCAGAGCAAGATGGGAATTTGAGTAACCAAAGATAACTTCAGGAGAAAAATGATGATGGTCAGTGCTTCAAGAAAAAAAAAAAAAAAAAAAAAACATGTGTGAGACAAGACTGAGATGCTACACAGTGGGGGCAACCAAGGGAAAGGAAGACACCCCAGAAATGGAAAAGAAGTTCCTGGAATAAACATATCAATAGAGATCAGGACATAGAGAAAAATCTCTTAGAATGTAATGGGAAACAACAAGACAAATATGCAATAGGAAAGAAAAATGTAAAAGACATTGACCAATGCAGCAGACTCAACACTTAGAAAAAGGAGTTATTAAAAGAAAGATAACGAAGTATTTTTATGTGTTGTTTTGGTATATTTGTAATTATTGATATTCCTTTTTAAAATTAGTTTGCTTTGAATTTTTAAAATCTTTGTTGTTTTTACTGGTTTTGTGAGGGGAGAGAGAGAGAGAGAGAGAGAGAGAGAGAGAGAGAGAGAGAGAAAGTTGGGTGAGTAACAGGGTGGGGGTTATCTGGGAGGAGTTTGGGGAAGGGAAAGAATATGATCAGAATATAGTGTATGAAAAAAACTTTTAAATGTATCAGAAGCTGGGCATAGTGGTGCATACCTGTCATCCTAGAACTGGTAAGGCTTGGGCAAGAGGATTGCTGTAACTCAGAAGCCACCCTGGTCTACATAGTGAGTGTCAAGCTAGCCAGAGTTACATAGTGAGACCTTGTTTCCCAAAACCAAGCTAAAAATGTATCAGAAGTCAATTTCCTACAGCTAAAGATCACTAGAGCAGGCGCCAGAAAGTGAATGCAGACAACTGACTCCACTTAGTCACTAGCTCTCTTCCTTGTTATCATCCTCCCTTCTGTCCTCCATCAGTATACTTCCAGGTCCCTTTAAACTTCAAGCCACATTCTTCCTGTTCTCTGCTAAAATGGAACCCTCCATGGTTCACTTCAGAGCCTTATATGAGAGGAGCTAGTGAGGCAAGCCTTTGTTACTATTCTCACCCCACAGCCCGTTCATTCTCTCCCCTTCTGCTACTTCTCTAGCAACCATGGATTTTATGTTCTTCCAAAATGCCAGGGATGGAAAAAGATGCCACAGGTAGGTTTTTGCATTGACCTTTTTTGCTTGGAAGAGTGTTCCCAGATACCCACTTAACTCCCTTGCCTTTGCAAGTATTCATTCACATTCGGGCCATTTCAGTGAGTTACTTCTTGATCAACCTACTTAAAATGGAAATAACCTCCTTTCTTTACAGGCATTCTCTAATTCTTTTACCCTGTTTTTGTTTGTTTGTTTTGTTTTGTTTTTTTAATTTTTTTAGTTCCTCCCCATCCCCCTGCCCCTCGTTTCTATGCGATAGTTTTACTATGTAACTCAGACTGGGCCCCAACTCCAGATCTTCCTTCCCTAGGCCCCTGAATGCTGGAATTAAGGAGTGTACCATTCCACTTTGAATTTGTTTTCTCTCCGTAGCACTTGATTTAAGTTGTTACACATTTTACTTCTTGATCTGATTATTTCCTCTCTTCCCCTTACTAGAATCAGCTCCATGAGAAACAGGCATTGATTTCTGTCTTCTCTGCTGTTAGTTCCCAGTACCTAGCAGACTCCCAATAAATATCCACAGAAAGGGTGGATATAATAAAGGCATATAATGGAAAAATAAAACCTGTTACAAAGTCTTTGTATATGCAAGAAATTTGTGGCTCAAATATAAAACAATGCAAGACCTTCATTCTAGAAAAAAAAAAAAAAAACAAAACCACTCCTTAAGAGGCACAAGGTTTATGACATTGGACTTCTAAAGAAGGAAGTATATTCTTGGCCTCATTACTTAGCTGGATTTTGGAAAAAAATAATTTACATAGTCAAGACAATGTAAATACTGTTTATTGGTTTTTAGGTTTAAGAGCTAGCCTGGAAAGACAAAGAGAGGAAGACCTCGTAAATACTTTAGAACAGAATGTAAATGTCAATAATACGTATAACGTAAAAGGAAAGATTAAAGAGATAATGTAGGGCATTGATGGGTAGTGTGTGGCTAATAGCTTTTTTTTTTTTTTTTTTTTTTTAAGTAGGCAGTTAGGTACAACGTTGGCTTAATAAAGTGGTGGTTGTAGGTTCTCCTCTAAGATCCATGACTCCACTAGACCCTGGTACATCCAGTACCAGGGATGATTTCCCGAGAGCTGTTGGTTACTGCCAAAGTATTCATGCACCCTCAGAGTTAATGCCTCATGCTAAGTGAACATGCTGTGTTCATAGACATCATGGCTGTGTAGTACTATTGGTTCTTTCCTTCCTTCGGAAGCTTGCATTGAGCCTTCTAGTACTTATACTCACAGATAAGTGTAGTTCTCACCCCTCCTCAAGGAAACTTCTCCTTGCAAGAGAAAGATCATTACAGAAAGTCACAACCAAGATGTGGAGCCTAATCCCAACTGACACACCTTCAACGCAGCTCCTCCACCTAAGGCTCAAGGGTCATTGCAGAAGAGGGACCAGAATGATTGTAAGAATCAGAGGAACAGGTAGTTTGGTGTAAAAATTGTGTCTCCTAGAAATGTCAGAGAAGTCAGACCCATAAAGTCTCTCAACAACATGGCTACTGAAAACACAATCTGAGCAAGGAAGATCCCAACAGATATGTTAACATAGAAGATGGAAAAGTCATGAGGCCTTACACTTAGACTAAGAACTACAGGCAGCTAAGCAATGCTGAGAGTGGGGAAAATAGTCTTGTCCAAGAAAGACCACATTGATTTGTTATTCCATATGAATGGTCATTCCCCAAAAGATATAAATATGGCTAAGCAGGTTATATTTATGTATTTAGGGGTATGTATGTAACCTCGATTTTTTAAAAAAGAGGCGGTTTAACTGAAAGAAAGCAAGGGAAGAGTACTTGGAGAGGGTTTGAGGGAGAAAGGGAAGAGAGAAAGATGTAATTATAAATATCAAATTATATTATCAAATGTAAAAATATTTAAAAAATAAAGTAAAAATCAGGCTATTGACATCATAGTCAAAACCAGACAAAATAGGAAATAGAGGTAGAAAATAATGGGGAAAATATATATTTTCAGGCTCCAAATTAAGTAATAATAGAAAAAAGATTGATGCTAGACATTTCAGGGTGTAGGGAAAAAACAAGGAAACTCTGTTTACGAAGAACATTGTCATTGCCTCTTGGGGAGTTAATGGACACTGTCTAAATTTTATAAACTAAGAAAGCATATCCTATTATCAAGACTCGTAGGGCCACTACAAGTAGTGGGTTGAAAATGTAAGTGGCTTCGAGAACCAAGTTACAGGTTTGCAGGAAAACAATCCAAGTGGAGATGATATATTATAAACAAATACCTATCAGAAGACATAATGTTTTTCTGTTGTGATCTTAGACTGGCTATAGATACAGAAAGTAGTATATGAAGGCGAAGGATGTCTAGGGATAAAGAGGATAAGGGAAAGGGAAAGAATGGGGATATGTCAATAGTACAATACTTGCATAAAAGGTAAAAAAAATCTAAGTTTCAAAAGGAAGCTTCAGAATGGAATGGAGATGTAAGGGTCGAAGGATGGACCATTTTTATAGTAGTCTTGTTGAGTTGTTACCATGTAACTTAAGAATTTAATAAAAATATAATATTAAAACATATTTGTTCTCACAAATGAAATAAAATTATTTCCATGACCTGGGGTCTCACACTGTAGCCCTTGGCTGGCCCGTAACTCACTATGTAAACAAGGTTGGTCTGGAGTTTGGGGCAATTAATCCTGCCCTCTGCCCCGAGCATGGTGCTTGTGGGTTTTATCCCACCAAACCTAGTTCAAAATGTATGTTTTTAATGACACTTTCTAACTTGGATATTCAGTTAGTCTTGCCTCTCCATAGATGAAAATCAGACCTTGAAGTCCTTAACACAGTTAGGAAGGGCTGGTGTTTTATTTTGTTTTCCATTGCTATAGCAAAGTGCCCGAGGCTGCATGTTCAAAGACTGAGATCAGTTGGTCCCACTTCCTGCAGTCCTGGCTGAATTTCAACAAGACAAACAGCATCATGGCGGAAGCACAAACGAGAAGAGAGCAAACGTGAGCTGTGAGTCTTTTAATGACAATTCACAACTAGAGAGAAAACTAACCTGAGTTCCAAGAGAATGACATTATCTCTCCCAACAGTGATTAGCCCAGTGACCTAGTCACATTCCACTTGGCCCTATCTCTGAAAGATTCCACCAATTCAGACCACTCCACCAGCTCCCAAGCTATCAGCACATGAACCCTTGGGAGTGAAACAACATCCAAATCAAAATGCAGCACTTGGAGAGCATATGGGACATAACACCTCATAGGCAATGTAGTATAGTGGTTAAAACTCTGGTACTTTGACATCCATTGACCTGGGCTCAAATCCACATTGTACTGGAAACCCATTAGATGAAAGCTTGCTTCTGGTAAGTTATCTTGCTTACCCCCTAATGTTGTTCTCTATCCAACAATATGTAGAAATGTAAGCCTTTTATATTTTTTTGGAAAGTTTACTGGGGAGTAAAGAATTAGCTCCCTGTAGCCAGAAGAGGACTTGAAAATGAGTTCCTCATAGCTCAGCCTTTATGAGCAAAGGCCACCTTTGTGATGGTGCCTATTACATAGCTGGACTTCATAATTTTCTTTGGATGGGCCACCCCCTTCTTAGAAGCTTGATTTTAGGAGGCCTCTTGTACGAAGACCCTGGAAAACATGGTATTAGTCCCAGAAGTAGATATCAAGATTTCATATTTATGGGGAATCTGCCTTTTATTTAACAAAAGGTACCCCTTCCCTTCCTCTTCAAATTGCCTACAACAGTGGTGCTGCCTTTGATCCAAGCACTCCAGAAGTAGAGACAGGAAGAGCTGTCTGTGAGTTGAAGACCAAACCTGGTCTACTTGTGAGTCTAAAAGGAAAGCTAGGAAGGCAGGAGATGAGGGGGGGGGGGAGGAGGGGAAGGGAAGAAAGAGAAAGGGGGGGGGGAGGGGAAAAAGGGGGAAGGATTATAGGGGCGAAGAGAAAGGGAATGTAGAGGGAGAGGGGAAAAAAAAAGGGAGGAGGAAGAGAGAGGGAAAAGGAGGAGGGGAGAGGGAGGAGGGGAGAGGGAGAGGGAAAATGGGAGAGGGTAGGGAATTGGAGGGGAGGGGAGAGGAAAGAGGAAAGAGGGAAGGGAGAGGGAGATGGGAAAGGAGAGGAAGGAAAGGAGAGGAGAGGGAGGGGAGAGAGGGAAAGGAGGAGAGGGAGAGGGAATATGGGAGAGGAGAGGGAGAGGGAGAAGGGAAGGGAGAGGGAGGAGGAGAGAGGAGAAGGAGAAGGAGAGGGAGGGGGAGAGGAGAGGAGAAAAGGGGGAGGGGAAGGGAGAAGGGAGAGGGAGAAGGAGAGGGAGAGGGAATGGAAGGAGATGGGAGGGGAGAGGGTGAGGGAAAAGGAGACGGAGGAGGGGGGAGAAGGAGAGCAAGATGGAGAGGGAGAGGGGAAAGAAGGAGAGGGAGAGGAGAGGAGAAAGAGAGAGAGAGGGGGAAATAAAGGGGAGGGGAGGGGAGGGGAGAAGGAAGAGGGGGGGGGGAGGGGAGGGAAGAGGGAGAAGGATAGAGAGGAGAGGGGAGGGGGGGAGGGAAAAGGGAGGGAGAGGAGGGGAAAGGAAGGGAGAGGAGAGGGAGAGAGGGAGAGGAAGGGGAGGGAAAAGGGAAAGGGAAAAGGGGTAGAGAAGAGGAGGGGGGGGGGAGAGGGGAGGAAAAGAGAGGGGAGGGGAGGGAGAAGGATGAGGGAGAAAGGGATGAGGGAGAAGGATAGAGAGGAGGGGGGAGGGGAGGGGAGAGGGAAGAGGGGTAGAGGGGAGGGAAAAAAGGAAGGGGAAAAGAGAGGAGATGAGGAGGGGAGAGGAGGGAGGAGAGGGGGAGGTGGGGGGAAGATAGAGGGGGGGGACGTGAGAGGGGGGGAGAGGGAAGGAGGGGGGGGGAGAGTGGGTTTTGGGGGGGAGAAGGGGGGAGGTTTTTGGGGGGAAGGTGAAAAAAATAAAAAAAAAAACCCCAAAGAAAACCCCCCTCCCCTCCCCCAACCCCTTTCCCCCCTCTCTCTTTCCCCCCTTCTTTTCTCTTTCCCCATTCTTTCCTTTCCCCCTCTTTCCCCTTCTTTTTCTTTCTCTTTCCCTCCCTCTTCCTCTCCCCCCCCACCCCCCTCTCCCCCCCCCCTTTTTTTTACCCCTCTTTCCAGACTGCTCTGAATTTTTCCCCAATTTATAAAAAAAAAATGGTTTTTTGTAGATTTTAGAAGAACATTTTGTAGGCAGGATTGGTGGGAGAATCTGTATCTCCTTTCGCTTCAGGGGTCTGTGGTAAAAAAATTTTCCCGTTAAGTCTGTTTTCCCCTTCCCGGTGTTCTATGCTAAACAATTTTAGCCAGGGTTTTTATTTCCTTAATTGAAACATCTCAAGGTAATTCAACATTTTCATGTCTTCCCTAAGGTGGCATGTGGGACCTATGTAACCTCAGGTACTTTCTCTTTTCTTTTAAAACATTTTATTACACATGTGTGTTTGAGTGCATGTGCCGCTGACCATAATCTCATTTTTTTTGTTTTTGTTTTTTGTTTGTTTTTCTTTCTGGTTGTCTATGTTATTGCAAACAGGCCTAGGGCATAATGACTTAGGCTCTTCAGATTCTGTAAACTAATGTTGATGCTCAAAAGATCCTGCAGTTCATAAGAAGAAAACGGAAGACATTTTCTTTAGTTAAAGGGTAAAGACTTTTGAACTACTTGTTTTTCTTTCAGATAAGATTGCCTCTCTTTGCTGATCTCCAGGTCCTAAGATAAGGATCCTTATGCCATTGTGTTAGGAAGGAGTTAAAGTGAGGAAGGGCATTGGCCTGCTGATGAACATGGATTGAGCTTACTTCAGTAAATTCGATATTATGCAAGGTTCTAATTCTGTTCCTCCAGAACCACAAGTGAGTCGACATGGAACTCTAAATGTTGGAAATCATTAACAGAGCACACAGGAAGCAGTTCTGTAGGAAGAAGTTCCCCAGATGAGAAAAGCATCTACGTGATAGTGAAGTGTGTTGTTTAACTGGTATATGAGCAACTATATATAATTTTCAGAAATATAATTTCAGAAGAAAAAGGTTGGCCAAGAGGGATAGGTGTTCTTGAATAAATCTACTCACTTGCCATGAATACCAATATGACACTGAGAACTGCCAGGAAACTGGTGCACAGTGTAGACTCCAAGTATATAATGGTCAAATGAGGCATACACATATCTCATTAAAAGAAATCCAAGAGGTCGGCTGTCTGTTTGGCAAAGTTAGGTCAGGGAATTAGGTTTTTTTTCATTTACGGAGCTACTACCCTAAAGTATAACTAAAAGTCTTCTGACCTTTATCCACTGTCAGAGCTTATGTAGCCTAAAAATTAGATGTTTTATTACTAAAAAAAAAACAAGACAGAAATAGATATTAGGTATGCCATTAGTAGCTGACTGCAAATGTCGCACCGAGGTATTCCTTCCAAAGTTCACCAGAGATTTACCTATACACATGCCAGACATATTTCTATAGTGTCAGCGATATTTAACATCATAAACACATTTTATTCCTGCTCCCTCTCTCCCTCCCCTTCCTTCCCCCCCCCCTTCTCCTCCTCTCCACCCTATATAGCTCAGACTAGCTAACCCTGCTCTCTTTGGCTCCTAAATACACTGGAATTATCAGTGTAGCCACCAAAGCCCAGCTATTTTTTTTTTTGATAAAAAAATCAACAGTATGTATATTTTTTAAACCAGTAATAGAAATGAAACCCAGGGCCTCAAGCATAAATAGGCAGTCGTTTGATATGCAGGATATCTGTTATGGTGACCCAAATGGGTTACAATTCACAAGTTGAGAACCACTGCTTTAAAATATATAGTTTTTCTCTCCTGTTTTTTTTCTTTGGTTCACTCCTTACAGTGTCTTTTTTTTTATTTCATCCCATACATGTTGCAGGTTTCCAGGGCTGATGCCTGAGGTCCAGTATCTTCCAGTTTGGTGCTTTCCTTCCTCCTAGGTGCACTTTTCTTTGAACTAAAGACCCATTTATTAAGTGCCAATTTCTAGATTGATACCCTCTACTCGGACCGTTTTCTTGATTCTCAGACATGCTTATCCAACTCTCAATATGACATTTCTACCTGGATGTACCACCAGTGCCATAAAAATCAATGTCTTTTTCCTTTTAACGCCATTATTCTGTGACTCAGCGAAAAGGGTCACTATCCACACGTATCTGTTTTAAGAAAGATGCCAATATTTGACTATGTTCCTCCTTCCAATCCATCCCTCCACAATCCTATTTCTCATCAAGTCCTAGCAGTCCACCCCACCCCTGCCAATCTCCTCACTATCTCCCCTGCTAACTAACACTCTAGGCCAAACCACAAGCACTGCTTGTTTGGATGACTACCAAGGTCATAGCTATGCTCTCTAGTTCCAAGAAGACACTTAATCCCCCTACAACACCTAAGAAACTTCTAAAACACACAAACCTACAACATCTATGCAGTGACCAGCTGTAGGGTGCTTTCATAGACCCTCAGGACCCTCAGGTTGAGAACTTTATTTTCTTGGTATTGAAAGCTTGCCATAAGTTGGAAAGGATAGGAATTTGGGCACCAGAATTGGAAGAAAATGAAAGATTGCTCTAATGTGCTCAGCAGAGAGAGCCTAGGAGATAAGAAAGTGGTAGGGTGACATTACAAACTGGGGGGGAGCAACAGTTCACAAAAATGAAACGAATATATAAACCGCCTTGATGATGTATGAAAATGCATGTGAATCAAATTGCTCTGGAGCATAGGGATTCATTTTCTTTCATTTGTTCAGTAAGGAGGAAGGTGACCTCATATAGCAGCTCGTGACTATTTGTGTATAAGAAAGATCTTGAATTTTATTTCCATAACTGCCATGATTATAGTTTCTAGTAAGCTTTTTCTGGGTCTGTTTGCATTCACATGCTCTATTACTAATGATATTTTGTCTACTTCTCTTTGTCTTTACATTTTATCTTGTTCTCTGAAGACACCCCAATTGTTTATGTGAATTTCTTAGGTAACAGAAGTGCCATTTCAAACTAGTGAGAAACATTAATGAGGGAATCTGTCAATGCTGTAGTAAAAGTCAGTAAATTTGTACATTAACTTAAGCTGAAAATGGTAGTCTTTTTAAATTATTTGAATCAGCAAAACATTATAAAACAACAAAACAATCCAATATAGACACCAGGATAGTCCTTGTAGCGTTGTTTGTAATAGTTCGAAAAAGGGGAAACAATCCAGAAAGTACATGCAAGCTGAACTAAGTAAATAAATTATAGGACACCTATACAAGAAAACAGTATATGTTACTAAGAAAAGCATACACTAAGGGAAAGAGGTGTAAATATATAATGTGAAAGAAGCAGTTACAGAACAGTAGGTAACTAGTGCAGCCTGTGCAGGGAGAAAGCGCAAATAATCAGACTAGGAATTAAAAAAATATAGAGGAATGTCCATCAAAATACTCAACATCATGAGTATTTCTGGGGAAAGGAGATTAAGATAGCTTTTCAGTTTCTGTTACATATTTCAGCACTTCTCTGGTTTTCACATGACAACATACTACTTTTGAAGTAAGAAAAATAACAATATAAAATAAATAATTTCAATGAATGAATCGTTTTCGTGGGGCAGTTTGGGTTGGAAGAGCTTCAGACCGAACCTGGTACAGAGGCATAAACATGGGCTTTGGCGTCAGACAGCATTGAGCAGGGCCCCATTGCCCCACCCCCGAGGAAGGGGGCGGGGGTAGGGGGCTGCGGAAAGGGGCTGGGCTGGGCTGGGCTGTCTGCAGCTCTAGTCCAGGAGGCTGAGACTTCGAGAGGGACTGAGGAGCAGGCACACGCATCCCAGACTTACTGGAGGACAAGGTGAGGGAACAAGATTGGGCTTTCCTGGTGAGCAGACAGTGGTTCTAACTAACCTGAAAAACCTACAGCTGACCAGGTGGGCAATTCTTATTTGACCACTGTAACTGGAGCAGAGGTGCTGCATTTAATGCAGTGTGGAATGAGAACGACCAGAAAGTAGTAAGCCATATAGAACTGGACAGCAGAGAGTGACAGAGGTGGAGGAGAGAAAGGGGGAACTGTGCATGTTTGGAAGAGAAGGAAGAATATGGGGGAGTAAGAAGGGGAAGGCGAGATCCAGGGGGACGAGGATAGGGGATGCAGAAAAGGGTTAAGGGACACTGGGGAGGGGGTTGCATAGGTAATACAGAGAAGGATGTAAGGAATGGGGAGAGATTTTTGTAGAGTAAATAGGAAATGCGATGGGAAATAGGGAGTCCGGAGTCAGGCAGAGGGAATAGGGAGGGTGGGGAATAAGGAGTGTTGAGGGGGGAGGGGCAGACGGGCTGGGACGGAGGCCCCCTAGGGAGGCGGAAAGGGGCGGGACTACTTCCGGCTTAGTGGGGAGGGCAGTATCTGAGTTTTCGGAGGGGCTTGGAGAGAGTGGACACACTCGGGAATTGTAGGAGGGGCCGAGGTAAGTCATGGGCCCCAGCTTGGATGAGAGCCTGTAGGGGTCGGCTCCACCCCCTGGGATCTGGAGAAAACCTGCCTTAAGAGCCAAATCTTTCCGAATCCATCCAGCTAGGAAGGGAGGGGACTGGACCCCGTTTGGCTGGGCCTAGATGGAATCACTAGTTCAATCCTGAGTTGAGGAGGGGGTGTTACAGGGAAGGAGCCAAACCATTTGGGTTTTAACCGTTTGGAGGGGGGCGTGTTAGGATAAAGGGCGGGGACCTGGAGGTTCTGTGAAATTGATAGGGTAGATGTGAGTAGGGGAGGGGCTAGGACCAACCAGACACTGCGACAATTTCGAAGGAAGGCTTGTTGGGAGGGGGCGGGGCTGAACAGCATTGGGACTGGAGAGGGGCGTGTGTAGGAGCTTGCTGCTGGACTGAGACCGTGGCCATTGCGCATGCGCTTTATGTATAGCTAGAAAGGGGCGTGTTGAGAAGGGCTCGCAGAGAGACAGGGCCAGCTGCTGAATGCGCATGTGCACGGTGGACTTCAAAGAACGGGTTTGTACTGGGAAAGCAGGCGGGGTTGAAAGGGGCGCTGCAGAAGACGCGCATGCGCACTGTAAGCCTGCGGCTGGGGGGGGTGCGCTGGGAAAAGGGGGCGGGGTCCTCAGAGCTGCCGCGCTGGCACATCTTCCTGGAGGAGGGGAGGGTGCGGCTGCAGAGAACTGAGACCTAGAGACAGAATTTCTGTATCTGAGCACCTACTGGTTGGGGCTCGGGGAGGGGCTGGGCTTTCGGGCCCTAAAGAAGGTGAGGATCAGCTTCTAGGCAGAGCAAGGGTACGACGTTCAGCGGGCTCTCCACTTGACCCAGGCCTTCTCTTTGAACTCAGCTTTGCCAGGTGAACTTGAGACATGTCTGACACAAGCGAGAGTGTGCAGATCCAGCTCGCTTCTCAGGTAAGACCGATTTTCCCCCCTCTTTCTTGCTGCTTTGCCTTTCCCAGCCCCTTTTGCTGCCCTAAATCCTTGGAGCTTCTCCTCCCATCCTTGTCATTCTCCACCCACTTCTTTGCCTGGGTGCATCCCCTCTCCCCATGGAGGGGAGGCCAGGAGGAAGGGAGAGAGGGTGGGCGGGCCCTTGTTCTGTCATTATTTTTAAACTGGGAAGCCTGTTTAGGCTGAGGTGGTCGGAGCACCCCACAGGTAAGAGTCTTTACAGGTCAGAAAAGTGTAGCCCCCTAATTTTGGGACCATTTGCCTTGTTGAGGGTGGGAAGGAGGTCAGTGAACTTCCTTGCTTTCCTTGCAGGGCAAAGCTTCAGAAAAGGACAGCGGCTCCGTGATGCAGGACCTGTTGACCGTGACCAGAACTTGGAGGTCTCAGAGACACCAAAGGCTGAAAAGGCAACCAGAGGTCTCAGAGGCTGCGAAGGCTCCAAAAGCCTCTGGGAACCCAAAGGCGACAGAGGTCTCAAAGGCCCCAGAGGCTTCTGAGGCAGCTGCCACCAGGCCTCACCTACCACACAGCTGAGTGAGACCCAGGTCTTGGCAGCGGAAAACAAGAGTCCAGCAGCTGACACCAAGACGCAGAAGGCTGACCTGAGGCTATAACAGTGCCTGCAACCCAGACCAAAAAGGTCAGCTGTGTTACCCGATCAGAAGGGCAATACAAAGGCTCCGGAGACCGAGGCTCCTGCCTCTCAGGCTGGGCAGATGAACCCAAGCCTGAGGGTGCAGCTGTCCAGGTTCAGGAGAACAAGATACTCGGCCCAAAGGTCAAGCCAAGAATACCCAAAAGGTAAGATCTCTGCCATTAACCATCCTTGCTTCTCCACATTCTTCTTGTTCATTTGTCTGCCAACACTAAAACGATTCCTGTGTTCAGGAAAGACACAGGGAACACTAACAGGAGTGTGCCACAGTTCTTGTATCCACAGAGCTCCCGGGATGGTGGGAGATGAGGCAGGCATATACATAGCTGCAGGCTGACTGGAATGCACCTTTTTATATTTGCAGCGTAGCTGTACACTGTAGGCCTTGAGGTGGGCATATTCACATGTGTAGTCTCATATCTGAAAGTAACTCCTTATGGTGTCATTCTGTAGAGCAGGAAACTGATGTCCAGAAAGAGGACTGACTAGTCAATGGTACGAGAAGCAGAGTCGGGTGGACGTGGGAAGACGAAAAAGCCTCAGGCCTTATTTCTGACTTGTTCCTGACCCACTCAGGGAGGAAATTCCCAACTGGTAGTCAGTGATAAAGCCCATGACTCAGGATGGCTAAGTGTCCAGTGAGGCAGTCTTACTACAAGGCAGGGATGTATCCTAGAAGAGATGGGGTTGGGGGTGCTTTCCGGAAGAGACTGAGTTATGAGAAAGAACCACCTGCGCCACTTGCGGATACCGACCTTCCCCTCCTCTGATGCAGGAGAAACACCTGGACGGAGAAGAGGATGGCAACAGTGATCAGAGTCAGGCTTCAGAAGCCACAGGTGGTCGAAGGGTCTCAAAGGCCCTAATGGCCTCCATGGCTCGCAGAGCTTCAAGGGGACCCATAGCCTTTTGGGCCCGCCGGGCATCAAGGACGCGGTTGGCTGCCTGGGCTCGGAGAGCTTTGCTCTCCCTGAGGTCACCTAGAGCTCGGAGAGGCAAGGCCCGAAGAAGAGCTGCCAAGCTGCAGTCATCCCAGGAACCTGAGGCACCCCCACCCAGAGATGTGGCCCTTTTACAGGGAAGGGTATGAACTCCACCCTCTGCATCCCACCTTTTCCATTGCGTTGCCTGATATCTTCTCTGTTGTGCTTTGGAGTTTTCTGTGGTTTGTTTTTCTGTTTTTGTCTTTTCACCATTTCTTTTTCTCCTAGGCAAATGATTTGGTGAAGTTACCTGTTGGCTAAAGATCAGACAAAGATTCCCATCAGGCGCTCAGGTAGAGTCCTATAAATATGTTCCCTCTCCTGGGCTCTGCCTCCTCACGAATGTGCTGGGGACAACCCTTCATTCTCCTGCTCCTGTCCCTTCTTGAAAAGTTCTCCCAACAGTGGGATCTCTCTTGAAAAGCCCCCCAACTTGGTTCTGCCACCCATGGCATGGACAACAAAGGGTCTGTTGATTGGGCATCAGGGTTACCTGGTATCTCTACAGCACAGATGCTTGCAACACTCTCATTTGCAGATATGCTGAAAGAATCATCAAAGAATATAACTGATGTATACCCTGAAATCATTGACGAGCAGGCTATTCCTTGGAGAAGGTGAAGGGGCATCCCTGGGGGATGGGCGCACCAGGGAAACTTTAAACAGAAGAAAGGTATATGGTCACCCTCCTGGGGGGAAGCAGAGACCTACTACATCCTCATCACTATGGAGATGAGCACATGGTGCCTAGGGAGGGGGAGCCACTGACCACACAGCAAGTCAGTGGTGGAAAACACACAGCTAGTACTAAAGCTGTGCAGCTTAGTCCTGGCTTCTGTCTGCTGCTGGATACACTGTCTCATGCATTGCAGATGCTCACCCTCTGTCTCCCTAAATTCTCACTGATTACAAAGATGCTATGGATAACCACCCTATGTTTGTTATGTGTGTAAATAGCACTTAACTATGTGCTTTATATACAGAAGTCCATTACTTTCTTAGACACGCACGTGCACACATAATGCACATGCAGAAACCCTTAGCTATAAAAGAAACTACAGGATGCCCTGGAAGCTGAATTTTATGATTTTATAAGCTCTTCTTTCTATCTATAGGTATTTGGAATTCAATTGAAAGAAATTGACAAGAATGACCCCTTGTATATTCTCCTCAGTACCTTAGAGCCAACTGATGCAGGCATACTGGGGAACGTAAGCTGGAAAACTGCTAGGGTGGGAAGGGACTTCTGCTTCCATCCATCCCTCTCCATGATATATTAGAAGCTGAGGAAAGAGGGCCTAAATGCCCCTGTCCCTGCTCCAAAACATGGCTGGATCCCTGTGGGTAGTGGTGTGCTAGAGTGCCTGGGTTGACAGGCATTCTCCCATGTCCTAACCCTAGGTAGGAGTAGCATTTTGGTGCATGGAGAGCTTAGCTCAAGGGTGAATGCTCCTTGCCTTGGGTCACAGATGGCTGGGACCGTAGAGTAGGCTGAATTCTCTATCTGAGGAATCTAGGAGAGGGTGGGCTAGCAAGCTTCCAGACAGATGATGGCTCATGAACATAAACTTTCTTTACTTTAGGACCAAGGACTCACCTAAGCTGGGCCTCCTCATGGTGCTTCTTAGCATCATCTTCATGAATGGAAATCGGTCCAGCGAGGGTGAGTGGCTGGGCACACAGTCGAATAGGTGGCTGTTGCCTGAATTCCAGATGCTCATTTTCTGTCCTTGTCTCCTTCTTGCCTCCTCTTGCAGCTGTCATCTGGGAGGTGCTGCGCAAGTTGGGGCTGCGCCCTGGGTATGATTGGGCTCTCTCAGCGCTTGCTGTCCGTGTTGTCTTTTGGCAAGAGAGGACGGTCCCAGGATTGCATCAGCCTGGTGGTCTGGTGGAGCTGGGGGTGGGGATTCTGGGCTGGGTAGTGGGCCCAAGATTCTGACCCGTGTGGATGGGGAAATGGCTCTTGTCTCTGCTCACCCTCTCAACCATCTCTTGAGCTTCCACGGAGCTTTCTCTGTGCTGTAAATCTCTTTTCTATCTTGGAATTAAATGCCTCTGCCAGCATCTGGGAAGTGTACCAGATCTGATTATATTTATTTGTTTATTTGAGCTTTCTATATTCTCAGGATTCATCACTCACTCTTTGGAGATGTGAAGAAACTCATTACTGATGAGTTTGTGAAGCAGAAGTAAGTGCTTTTGTCTGCTGTTGGAGTCTACCTTGCATTTTGTCTATTTTGATAATGGATGTGTCCCAAGCATGTGTTTGTGGTCTGAATGTGTGCATGTGCACAGTCATAGATTTCTGTTTCATATGTGGTTTTAGAACAACTCTGTGAGGGACGGGTTATTAACAGCCTTGGACATATGTAGAAATAGTCTAAATGAAGTGAAAAGTCATTTGCTCTGAGTTACACAGGTAGCAAATAAACATTGTGTTTAGAACATGATTCTTTTTACTCCACTAAGCAGTGCTTTATGAAAATAAATTTCTGTCAGGCGGTGGTGACACATGCCTTTAATCCTAGCACTTAGGCAGCAGAGGCAGGTTGATCTCTGAGTTCAAGGCTAGCCTGGTCTACAGAATGAGTTCCAGGACAGCCAAGGATACACCACACAAAAAACATCATCTCAAAAAAGCCAAAAAAATTCCATCAAAATGGCCTTGACTGGTACCCTTAGGCAACCTAAGACAATGGTGGGATGGTGTTTAACTCCTGGTCATCCTGTTTCAGCTTCCTGAGAGCTGGAATTAAAGGCGTGTGTCATAATACCTTGACAGTCTTTTTTTTTTTTTTTTTAAATGGTGGATCTTTCCAAAGCCTGGTTAGTCCCCTTCCAAATCCTTGCAGTGTGGTGTGCTCAGAGCAGGGACGGTGAAAAGTGGCCTCTGTGTTTACAACACACCCAATAGGAATCTGGCACCGTGTAACAAGGAGCGTAACACTCACTTCCTCCCTGTGAGCCAGTGCCCCACACGTTTCTCCCCAGTTCTTCCATTGGCTTCTGGCATGACCAGTAGAATAGAGTTCCATTTTGGGAAGGTCTAAAGAATTTAGTTGGAAATGTATGCATCTACAGACTAGCTCGTCCATTTGTGAGTGGTCCACAACTGACCCTAGAAATAGACTTTGATTCTTTTTTTTTTTTTTTTTTAAAGGTACCTGGACTACGCCAGAGTACCCAATAGCAATCCTCCTGAGTATGAGTTCTTCTGGGGCCTACGCTCTTACTATGAGACCAGCAAGATGAAAGTTCTCAAGTTTGCTTGTAAGGTAATTGGAGAGTCATTTGTACTTGGCATATGAAGGTCATGGGGTGCCCTGGGATGGGCATTCTATGTTCAGAGTGTCCTGAAGTACATATCTGGACATTTTAAAGCTTCAGAGGTAGCAAACACTGTGACAAGCATGATATCTAAATCGTTTAATCCTTACAACTAATACAGCACTGTTGTACTGCCCATGTGAAAACAGCCTCAGAGAAGTTGGCGGGTGATGTATCCAAACCATAGAGTCAGCTAAGTGGTGAAGAAGGGTTGGAGTGGTTGGTGCAAGATTACTTGTAGTACCAACTGTATTGTTCCATGACATGCAGTGTGTAGTATGGCCTTACAAACAGTAGGTGCTAAATTCTCTGTGAACCTTCTAAGGGTCATTATTTCCATTTCAGGTGCAAAAGAAGGATCCCAAGGAATGGGCAGCTCAGTACCGAGAGGCAATGGAAGCAGATTTGAAGGCTGCGGCAGAGGCTGCTGCCGAAGCCAAGGCGAGGGCTGAGATTCGAGCTCAGATGGGCATTGGGCTTGGCTCTGAGAATGCTGCTGGGCCCTGCAACTGGGACGAAGCTGATATTGGACCCTGGGCAAAGGCCCGGATCCAGGCAGGAGCTGAAACTAAAGCCAAAGCCCAAGGAAGTGGTGGTGCCAGTGGCAGCGCTGGTGCCGGTGCCAGTACCAATACCAGTGTTGGTGCCAGTGGCAGTGCCAGCGCTGGTGCCAGCGCTGGTGCCAGTGGTGGCTTCAGTAACAACTCCAGCCTGACTGCCAGTCTCACATTCGGGCTCTTCGCTGGCCTTAGTGGAACTGGGGCCAGTACCAGCAGCAGCTCTGGTGCCTGTGGTTTCTCCTACAAGTGAGATACAGGTTATCTGTCATGGTGGCAGTGAGGTGCTGGTGCTCATGAGGTTGGGATGGGGAGCTGACTCCTGGGTTGGAGATAAGCCTGGAGCATGTGCAAAGACACTGCTGTGGTTTTACTGTGTCCCATTTGCTAGATACCAATGGACTGACTTTCCTTTACTTGTGTTTGCAGATTGCTAATAATCACAGCGTCTTCTTCTCAAGCTGGGGTGCACTCTCAAAAACTTACTCAATGCAGTGCTCCAGGCAGCCACTATCAATCAATTGAAGTCGACACTCTATATTAAATCTATTTGCCATTTCTGAGTTTATTGCCTTTTTTTGGGTAGACTATCACATTTTAAAAACAATTGTCAATGTTTCCATCTGCTTGGTTAGATTCCTGAGAATGAGGATGTGTATATCTCACTGGAGTAGGTCAGGCATTGGTCTCCTTAAGGGTAGGTAGGCTCTCTGTGTGGGACAGTCATGGGGATTGTAGTGTCGGAAGATACTATTTCAAAAAAAAAAAAAAAGAAAAGAAAAGAAAAAAGAAGAAATGTGGGCAAAAGATGCAGAGAAAGGTGAGTGGTTGGAGAGACCAAAACAAAAGAAACATCTTACGGCAGAAGAGTGTGGTCTAGCTGGGTAGAAGCCAGTGGACGGGGGACTCTGGGAAGAATCCTGCACCATCTCTAATTCGTATGGTAACAGAGTCCCAGTTGCTGAGAAAGTCTTGTGGGCAATGAGGCCCTTGTAATGGCCACTCCTTCTACTCTATATGCCATGAAAGCAACATTTATTGCTTAGGAAATATAATTAAAGAATCAAACAACAAACAAACTCCAGTCAGAGAGGAATGACATAACTATGGTCATCGACTCAGACCTACTTTCATTCTCGGGGATGTCTTCACTACAAGCAAGTCCTTCCATTTGGGGTCATAGTCTCATCAGGAAACTGGGTGGTCCCTATGATAGGCAGGTAGAGTCAGTTTTGGCATCCTAGGAAGTAAGCAGGTACTGTGTCAAAGGTTACCTCATTGCCAGGTGATGCCTCTGTGCAAATGTGAACTAAGAGCTAGTGGAGGGTACTGGAGAACTCGGGGACTTAGTGTAAAACTGGAGTTTAAAGTGATTGATAAAGTTAAGAGTCAATCAATCATGAACTCTGCCCTTGCTGTGTGGTCTCCAGAGGTCACTGGGTTTGTGGAGTTCCTCACTTCTGGGAAACTTAGGCATTAGTGCGTTTCCAAGTGTCAGGTCTTGAAGGCAGGTGGGACAGGGAGAAAAAACTCATTCCTGACAAGTGGGGTTGCACCATGGCACAGAAACCAATGGAAGAACTTGTTTCTGCTACCTTCATCAGTCTGAATGCCATCACTGTAATAAATAGTGCAGTTTCCAGTTCTTCCTTTAGGCTACCATTAGTCAAATCCAAATATTCTACATCATATTATATAGCTTCTTGTCTAGGAATAGGAAGAGCCCTTTGAACAGTTTCACCCTCTAAAACACCTGTAGATATTTTTGTTCAAATTGTTCCCTTCCTTTGAAATCTATTTTCCATAAGCGGACTGTAATTGTACAATATAGTTATGCTTTATGCATAAAGAAAAAGTAAGCATGGCTGCAGTCCCAGCTACTTAGGAGACTGAGGTTGGAGAACTCTTAAGTTCAAGGAATGTCTGGTTTACAGCGTGAGATCATAGCCAGCCTGGGCAAAATACTGAGAACCCATCTTAAACAATAAGCAAAAAGAGCAGAGACTGTACCTCGGTGCAAGAGTGCTTGCCTACCACGAAAAAGGCCCATTGTTCAATCCCCATCATGACATATTGCAACTGTATAAAGATCACGCCATTTTAAAAATCCAACACAAGGTTAATAATCACTAGATAAATTGTTTTAAGGTAAAGGTTAAATGTGAAAGGCAAACCATATGGAAATTATACGTGACAATTATTATTGCACTGGGGCAATTTGTACACTAGTTCATTGAGCCAGTATTGAGTTGTCTGAGGAAAGTTGTTGATGAGTTAATAGGGCATAAATATTCCCACACAGCCAGTTCTGACAGAGCTGTTCGCTTACTACTCAAAATATCTGCTGACAAAGCAGTTAGAATTATGCCTGGTACATAATGTGTGCCTTTGAAGTAATTTACTCCAATGATGCTCATCACTTTCAGTTCTCCAAGTTTTCTCCCCATTTTCTGGCCCTCTAGTCTGGCTCAATTAGCATTGATTAAGGCTTCTTACCAGGTTGTTTTCTGTTCACTTTGTGTTTTTGAGACAGTCTTAAATAGTCCAGGCTGGCCTCAAACATCTCTGGCCTTAAATTGCTAATACTTCTACCTCTGACACCCTCCACAATGCTGGGAAGACAGGGCACTTTCCAAATAAGGCAATCAAACAGATGCAGGACCTTGCCCCAGAAGGATTGCTCTTCCCTGTGTCCTAGCAGGGTCACATCTAAACTGGGCTGTAGCAGCTCAACCTCCAACTAGTTCCTTTTTACCAAAATTCATCTACAAACCATGTTCCTAGCTTCTTTTCTCCTGGAAGCTGGTTATCAGGCATTCTGAAGTAGGGCCTAGGGGTGAGCTAAGCAATGCAATGGACAGGTAGGCGTTAAAGAGAGCGTAAGCCTCCTGTAACTCAGTAGTAAATACTGCCTATATGCATGGTCACTTGGGGGTTCCCTCATTAGGCATTTGAAATTGGTTAGGTCATTTTCAAGTTGCATTCAAATAGAAGCTGTTTCTCAAAAGACATATGATGAAAAGAGCATGAACTGTAGGAGCCTAGAGAAGCAGGACATCTGTTCTCCTATGAACAAGGTGTTATTAATCAAAGGTGGCATGTTCTAGCTACATCTGCACAAATACACACAGGCATAGATTTGTGTAATAGATATGAGTCAGCAGCCAATGTGCACTGGCAGAAGAAACCCTTGTCTGGAACTGTAAGGGAAAGACTAATTTCATTAGCTTTCTTACAGGGCAGCCACAGATACATCCCTGCCCATCTGTGGCTTCATACCCTGCTTGCAGGATGCAAACAGCATCCACTTGCTGGGCTTTGAGAACTACAGCAAGAAAGCTGGGTGGTCCCTATGATAGGCAGGTAGAGTCAGCTTTGGCATTCTAGGAAGTAAGTCAGCAGGTACTGTGTCAAAGGTTACCATATTGCCAGGTGACGCCTCTGTGCAAATGTGGATTAAGTGAGTGGAGAGTACCAAAAACCACTCCCCGATACACAGAAGGTGCTGCGTAAGTGAGAACTGTACAAATGAGAATGAGCCTTTGAAACTAGGAGCTATGGAGAGAGGTCAGTAGATAAAGTTGTTTGCTGTGTAAGTATGAGATCTGCAATTAGGCTCCTGCCCCTAGCAGAAAAACTGCTGTGAGACAATCACACATAAGATGAAGGTGATATTATCTTGCCAGTGACAGAAAAAAGCCTAATGGGTATGCTGACCCATCAGTAATCCCAAGACATTGTCACAGAGGATCCTCTGGGCGTGCTGGCTAGCTAACTGAAAGAGTGAACTTTGCGTTCAGCAGGAGACTCTGGAGGTGTCCTCAGACTTCATTCTCAGTTCTCCCATTCTATAAAGCAGAGAAGGGAGCCCCTTGAGCATCAATCAGCCTTGTTGATGTCAGGTGATCACTCTCTCACAAAGTTATACCCTGGCTTAGTTAGGGTTGATATTGCTGTGAAGAAACGCCATGACTACAGCAATGATTACAAAGGACAACGTTTAATTGGGGCGGGGTTGCAGTTTCAGAGGTTTAGTCCATTATCACCATGGTAGGACGCATGGTGGTGTGCAGGCAGACATGGTGCTGAAGCAGGAGCTGAGAGTTCTACAGCTTGAGGGAAGGCAGCAAAGCCCTTCCACCAGTGACACACATCCCCCAAGAGGGCCACACTTCTTCCAACTAGCCCTCAACTCCTAATAGTGTCACCTTGTATGGATGAACAAAGCATTCAAAAATATGAGTCTATGGAGGTCGTTCTTACTCAAGCCCCTTCACATGCTAGGAACTACGTCAAAACATGAGAACATTGATCCTTCCATATGATATATAGTATCCTGATGAATACTGGTGGTGGTGGTAACAGTTCCCTTCATTTGACACTCACGAAAGTACAGGTGTGCTTTAAAAGGCCTTTTTCCTTAAGCCCACATAAAATCCCTAAGACAAGCCACAACGACCCAGGAGCCACTGGCACCCTGTACTGTGACTATGAAGACCAGAGCGCATTGGTCAGCAACTGGCCCAGGCACACAGGGCACTATCAGGGACCTGGGCCCACAGGGCAGCTGAGTCTAGCAGCCTGCATGCTTGAGCCCCAAGCTATAAATGGCAGCACCCTCCCCTTCTCCTTAAAGTTAAAACAGAGGATAGAAGTAGTCCTGTGGGGATAAAACAAAACAAAGAGGCCTGGGAGGAAGGAAGCCCAGGGAATGTATGTGACCAGGCCCCAGAGCAAGGGGCTCAGTTTGCCCCTAAGCTTCCTGACAGCTGGAGCAGGAAGGAGGAGGGAGCTCAATTCCCAAGTCTCTGCTTTCTGGAGAAAGGGAGGCTCTGGGACATTTCTAAGTGGACACTTGTCTTGGACTAAATTCCAGAGGAGTTGATCTTGACGCCAGTTGAGCAAATGTCCAGAACCAAAAGTTGCCCATGATTTCACGAGACTCCAAGAGGCTCATTCAGAGGCACCATTCTGAGTAAAGGAGGAATCGAGGGAAGAAAGGCCAGCAGTTGTATCTCAGAGGAGAGCCCTGCTAGCCTGCCCTGTCTCACAGCAGGAAGGACAGGAGAGGAGCTCGGCCCTGCCACTGTGTCTGTCTGTCTGTCCTCTCCACCCACTACACTGGTCTCAGGAGAAGGAGACTGAGACTCCCTGTGGAGCTGGGGGCATGGGAGGCCTGCAGAGACAGGCCTTGGGTGGGGTGGGAAGTGAGGCAGGGAGAGGTTGTGAGTGGAGAACAGACCCTTGACCTCATGGTGCTGGGAGCTGAGGGAGGGCTGGGACTGGCAGACAGGGTGTGAGGAATGGGGCAGGGCAGGAGCTGACCAAGGGGCATGTGACAGAGTGACAGTGGGCAGCAGGAAGGGCATGGTAGGCAATGGGGCAGCCCGGAGTACCAGGGCTTCCAGGTCTCACCCTCCCACTCATTGCCCCGAGCTCTTACTGTCCCCATCCATGGCTTTTCTCTCTGCTGAGCCCTCCGTGCCACCTGGATGCCCATACAGGTGACGGTGACTTGCCCCCATCCACCAGGATACAGAGGGGAGAGACAGGTGTCCGCATCACCTTCTCCCCAACACTGCGAGACCAGTCTGCCTTCTCCAGCTCAGGCATCATGGCTGACTTCACCATCTACTATGATGTGGTCATGGAGGACATTATTGGAGACGTGCAGGTACCTGGACCCCAGAGCTACAGAGTTCTTGGGCACACAGTGACTGGGGCCAGAGCCATGCTCTAGGCTATAGGAGGCGTCCCTCTGTGTGTTCCTAGGGTTATGTGAGAGGGGTCAAGGCATGTGGCTTCCCTCATGGGGAACCATGTACACACAGCACAGTTAGACACAGCTAACTGGAGGACTTGGAACAGGGCCTGAACAGAGTCACCGAGTTGGGTCAGTAAGCAGCCCCTTTGCAGAGCAAGGTATTGCTGTGTAATTGGGCCACATACTTTCTGTATGTCTCACCCTGTCTGCTTGTCCTTGGCTTTCTTGTCTGGCTGGCTTCTGCACACTTGTTCCCCACCACGAGCCCCCTTCCTGCACAGGAAGTGTGTGACCTCTGAGCCTGAGCACCCCTAGAGGAGAGGGGAGCTCCTGTGTTCCAATAGAGCATGGTGGATCTGACCCCAGACACCAGGCTTGCTCACAAGGTTAGCCAAAGCCTGAGAAGCCATCTCCCAGAAGGACTTTCCTGCCTCCCTGCAATGCTCCCCACACAAACCACCCTGCAGAAAGCCCCCGGTCACCAAGTACCTTTGTCCACAAGTGCCTGAGCCAGTTCCACAGGGCACAGGAGCACTGATTTGCTCGGGCTCCCTGGTGCCCTGGGTGTGTCTACCTCCACCTCCACTGGTCACCTTCTGCTTTTCCAGGCTTGTCCCTGGTAAACCCCTTCCTATCTCCATCCCTCCACATCTGACCACGGTTCTCTCTCTACCTGACCACATGCAGGGCTGGGAACACGCATGCTCCTTCTTCCCTGTCTTGACACATTCACCAGCAAAGTACTCAGGCCCAGGGCCCAACTCATTGTCCCTGGAAACTCGGAAAGGATCGGCCTCAGCTCCCAATCTCTCCCCTACCTAGCTCCTGGTTGTGAAGCAGACAGATCTGTGTGTCATCAGAGATCAAATAAACCATAAGTGCTGTGCTAAGCAGCACGTGAGTGGTGCAAGGAGGTGTTAGGATGGTCTTCCTGGAAGAGCTAACATGGAAAGTCCTGTGGCAATAGTGAGTAGATCTTGCCTGGAGTGAAGGGAAAGGCCCAGGGTACTGTGGGGAGGAGGCAGCCTATGCAGACTGAAGGCAAGGACACATATGGAGACTCGTAGCAGTTATGCCTGTTGCCAAGAGGCAGCCTGGAAGGCCTGCACTAAGACAGGGGGCCTGAGAGTAAGCAGTCCACACTGTAAATACGGCTGGTTTGAGGCGCAGAAGCCTGGCAGCCCTGGATGTTTGCAGCAGCTGAAAGCAGTGAGGATGGGTGGCCACATGCTTAGAAGGCCAGGCTGTCTCTCCGATGTGATGGGAAGGGAGCCTGGTGATGGTGATGGTCTCCATGAGGAAAGCATAGCAAGGCTGCTGCAGAGAGAGCAAAGGTGTTGCTGGGCCCTCCCCGTTGGAGGCCCCTGAGCTTTCCAATTCTTCATGTGGACAGTGAGTGGGACACAGTGGGGAAAGGGGCAGGGGTGCTATGGCCTGGGGTTTGTCATGTGGAGTCTGAAGTGGCAACCTAGCACTATAATGGAAGGGAGGAAGCAAAGTCACCCAGAGACAGTGTGCCCACTTAGCACTCAGAGTAACTTCTGAATTCAGCAGGCCTGACCTTAAGCTCGGGGTACCTGACCCCAAATTCCTCAGGAGGGACCCATTCTTGAGCATATGGAACGCTCTGGAAATCAAGGTGGGTCGTACAAGCTTGTGGGACTTCGTGCCTTTCCGTGTGTTACGGGGCTGACAGCATGGCATGATTGCCTGAGTGGGCTGCCAGCGGCTGCTGGACACTCTTGTACCCAGGATACAGGCTAGTCACAAACTGCTTAGAATGGAGCCAGGCATCGTAGGCTCACTTCCCTTCCCCACATATACCAGGTACACGGAGCTCTCAAGGTTTCTGCTCATGGCTTGGCAGTGACAGCGCGGGTAAGGGATAGGGGAGCCCTGGGGAAAGGGGACAGGGAGCCAGGATCATGGGGACAGGCCTGCCATTCCATGTGAATGAACTCAGAGGCAGGGAAGGAGGAGAAAGCATTTCCTCTTCCCATTCCTCTCTCTTCTGGAAAAGAAGGGAGCTCACTGAGTGACTGAGAACGCACTGCAGCAAACTGCAGTTCCTGGGCAGTCCTGAGGCCTTCCTTAGGCCTCAAGCTGTAAGCTCCAGGCCAGCCTAGATCCTTAGGCAGCCTAGGCCTCTCTGGCTGGAGAGGACACTGGTCCTGAGGGGGTCTCCTGGCCCATCTCCTTCTCTTGCCTCCACTGACCCAGCCCTCAGGCTCTGCAGAGGGAAAGATGGGAGTGGGGGCAGGGGACCAACAGCCAATCACATCAGGACAGCCCAAGGCATCTGCACCTGGTGCTAACCAATCCCTTCTGCACACATAAGCTCTGTTGGCCTCTGCTTCCTCCTCCCCTCCCTGCTCTGCCCAGCAACAGCAGAAAGGAGAGTTTAGGAGGAGAAGGAGGCCCTGCGAGCTCCCAGCCCTTGGCAGCAATGAGCTGGGCCCCCGGCTCACTCTGTCGAGGGAGGTTAAAACAATACTTTCCGTTCCTGGAGCCCAGACAAACGTCCCTGGGGACCCTCAAGCCTGTGCAAGTCAGGCAGCCTCGTGGACAGGAACTCACATATTCCAAAGATGCTGACCCTTGTAGGCCCGGGCCCCAAGCTTGTCTTCTTCACTCTGCTGCTCTGGGCACGGCCTGGGATGAAGGTCTGCAGAGCAGAGGTTCAGTTCTGGTGTGCAGATAAACACCAGGCCAACACACACAAGTAGGGAGAGAGAGCTGGCCTGGGAAAGAGAGAGCAGGGCGTCATGCAGGAGAGGGAGAGGGGCCTGATTAGGTCTGGCTCTCATCGTGCTTCTTGGCTCCCCCTCTCTTTATCCAGGTCTATGGTGGCTATTTTATTCATTACTTTGCCCCCAGAGGCCTCCAGCCAGTAGAGAAGAATGTGGTGTTTGTTATTGACGTGAGTGGCTCCATGTTTGAAACTATGTTAATGCAGGCTGTGATGATTGCATTCATGTTTCTTTTTATTTGTTTATTTGCTCATTCATTCATTCATTCATTCATTCATTCATTTATTCGTTTTTCTTTTATATATTATACCCCAACCTCAGCTTTCTCTCTCCCCCCTTTTCTCAGTCCCTCCCCTCTACTCCTCTCCCCTCTCTCCCAGATCCTGTCTTCCTCTATTTCCCTTTAGAAAAGAATATAGTCAATAATATGCCTTTTGTGGGTATCAAATATGGCATAAAAAGTCACAATAAGACTAGGCACAAACCCTCATATCACAGCTGAACAAGGCAAACCTGGTAGGAGGAAATTGTCCAAAGAGCAGGTGAGAGCGTCAGAGACAGCCCTGATCCCATTTTTAGAAATCCCATAAGAAGAAGTCTCAAGCTAAACAATCATTACGTATATACAGAGGACATCTGTCAGACACATTCAGCTTCCCTGATTATCTCTGTAGTCTCTGTGAGGCCCCATGAGCACTGTTTAGTTGATTCTGTGGGCTGTGTTCTCATGGTGTCCTTGACCCTTCTGGTTCCCACAATCCTTCCTCCCCCTCTTCCTAAGCGTTCCCAGAGCTGTCCAATATTTGGATATGGGACTCTGCATCTGATTCCTTCAGGTGCTGGTTTAAATCTCTCTGGTGACAATTAGGATTGGCACAGGTCTACAAGTATAGTAGAGTATCATTAGCAATCATTTCATTGGTTATTTTTTTGCCAGTTGTGTTTGGTTCTACCTTAGGTTCCTGGGCTATTCACCCTCTGGTTTCTGATCCTATAGGCAGTGTCAGGGGTGGGCCGTCTTGTGGCATGCATCTTAAGCTCGACCAGACTTTGATTGACCACCCCTACAATGTCCGTACCACCTTTACCCCAGCACGTATTTCAGGCAGGACAAATTGTAGGTCAAAGCTTTTGTGTCTTTCTAGAGGTCCCCTCGCCCCCCACCGTACACTGCCACATATTTCTATTCATTCTTCTGGCCCTCTGGGCTTCTCTCCTGTTTCCCCTCATACCTGATCTCGACCCCTTTTTCTTCCCTTCCCTTCTCCCACCAGTTCCATCCTCCCCTCTGCCTCCTATGATTATTTTGTGGCTGGGTTGGTGTCCCAGTCCCTCCACTGGAAGCCTTGCCTGGCTAGAGAAGATGGCCAGTTCAGACTCCATATCCTCCATTACTAGGAGTCTTCACTACAGTTATCATTGTAGATTCCAGGGAGTTTCCATTACACTCCTCACCCCTAAATACTCCCCAATTCCAGTGGTCTCTCCCAGTACTCTCTTCCTCCCATCTGATTCCTCCTCTTTCCATATTCATCCACCCCAGCTCTACCCATAAAATCTATTCTATTTCCTCTTTCCAGTGAGATTCATGTGTTCCCTGCCCCTGTTCCCTCCTTGTTACTTAACTTTCTGGGTCTGTGTATTGTAGCATGATTATCCTTTACTTTACATCTAATATCTACATATAAATGAGTATATACCATGTTTGTCTTTCTGGATCTGGGTTATCTCACTCAGGATTATTTTTTTTTTTCTAGTTATATACAATTGTCTGCAAATTTCAGGATGGTTTTTTTTTTTTTTTGACAGCCAAGTAATACTCCATTATGCAGATGTACCACATTTTTTTTCATCCATTCTTCAGTTGAGAGACATCTGGGTAGTTTTCAGTTTCTAGATATTATGAATAAAGCTACTATCAACATAGTTGAGCAGGTGTCCTTGTGGTAGAATGGAGTGTCCTTTGGATATATGCCCAGAAGTGGTATAGCTGGGTCTTGAGGTAGGGCTATTCTCAATTTTCTGAGAAACTGCCAAATTAATTTACAAAGTGACTCTAAAAGTTTGCACTCCCACCAGCAATGGAGGAGTGTTCCTTTTGCTCCACATCCTCACCAGCATGAGGTTTCACTTGTGTTTTTGATCTCAGCCATTCTGATTGGTGTAAGGTGGAATCTCAGAGTCATTTTGATTTACATTTCCTTGGTGGTTAAGGGTGTTGAACATTTGTTTAAGTGCTTCTCGGTCATTTGAGATTCCTCTGTCAAGAATTCTCTGTGTAGATCTGTACGCCATTTTAAATTGGTTTATTTGGTTTGTTTATGTGTAGTTTCTTGAGTTCTTTATATATTTTGGACATTAGCCCTCTGATAGATGTAGGAATGGTGAAGATCCTTTCCCAATCTGCAGGTTGTTGTTTTGTCCTATTGACAGTGTCCCTTCCCTTAGGGAAGCTTTTCAGTTTCATGAGGTCCTATTTATCGATTGTTGATCTCAGAGCCTGAACCACTGGTGTTCTGTCCAGAAATTTGCCTTTTGTGCCATTGCATTCAAAGCTATTCCCCACTTTCTGTTCTAGTACATTTAGTAAATCTGATTTTATGTTGAGGTCTTTGATCCACTTGGACTTGTGTTTTGTGCAGGGTGATAGAGATGGGTCTATTTGCATTCTTCTACACTTAGACATCCAGTTGGACCAGCACCATTTGATGACCATGCTTTCTTATTTTCATTGTATAATTTTGGATTCTTTGTAAAAAATCAGATGTCCATAGGTGTGTGAATTTTTGTCTGGGGCTTTGATTCAATTCCATTGAACAACGGTTTTTATTGCTAAAGCTGTGTAGCAGAGCTGTGTAGTAGAGCTGTGTAGTAGAGCTTTAGCTTGAGGTCAGGAATGGTGATACCTTGGGAACCTCTGAATCCTTTATTATTGTACAGGTTGTTTTAGTTATCTTTTTTTTAAGTTTTCTATATGAAGTTGACTATTGTTCTATAAAAACTTGTAATTATGTTGGAATTTTGATGGGGATTGCATTGAATCTGTAGATTGCTTTGGCAAGATGGCCAGGTTTTATTATGCTAATCCTACCAATCCAAGAGTATAGGAGGCCTTTCCATCTTCTGATATCTTCTCCAGTTTCTTTCTTTCTTTAAGGTTTATTTATTTATTATGTTTACAGCCATCTGACTGCATGTATGCATACAGGCCAGAAGAGAGCGCCAGATCTCATTATAGATGATTGTGACCCACCATGTGATTGCTGGGAGTTGAACTCAGGACCTCTGTAAGAGCAGCATGTGTTCTTAACCTTTGAGCCATCTCTCTGAGAGCCCAGTTTCTTTCTTCAAAGACTTGAAGTTCTTGTCATACAGGTCTTTCATTTGCTTACACCAAGATATTTTTATATTATTTGTGACTATTGTGAACAACATACTATTTTCTTTTTCAGATCATTTATCATTATTATAGGAATGTTACTTATTTTTTTTTTTTTAGTTAATTTTGTATCCAGCCACTTTGCTGAAGTTGTTTATCAGTATAGGAGTTCCCTGGCAGAATTTTGGGGGTTGCTTATGTATACTATCATATCATCTTCAAATAGTGATACTTTGACTTCTTCCTTTCCAATTCATATCCCTTTGACCTGCTTTTGTTGTCTAATTGCTCTGGCTAGGACTTCAAGTACTATATTGAATGGATATGGAGAGAGAGGACAGCCTTATCTTGTTCCAGATTTTAGTTGAATTGCTTTGAATTTCTCTCCATTTAATTTGATGTTGGCTATTATCTTTTTTTATAATGCCTTTATTACATTTAGGTATACCCCTTGTTTCTCTGATATCTCCAAGACTTTTATCATGAAGGGATGTTGGATTTTGTCAATGGCTTTCACGGTATCTAATGAGATGTGGGTTTTGTTCTTTCAGTTTGTTTATATGGTAGATTATACTGACAGAATTTTATATGTTGAACTATTCCTGCATCTATGGAATGAAGCCTAATTGATCACAATGGACAGTCTTTTTGATGTGTTCTTGGATTTGATTTCCAAGTGTTCTGCTGAGTATTTTTGCATCCATGTTCATGAGGGAAATTGGTCTGTAATTCTCTCTCTCTCTCCCTCCCTCTCCCTCTCCCTCTCTCTTTCTTTTTCAGTCTTTGTGTAGTTTGGGTGTCAAGGTGACTGTGGGCTAATAAAATGAATTGAGTGATATGCCTTCTGTTTCTATTTTTGTGGAATAATTTGAGGAGTATTGGTTTTAGCTCTTCTTTGAAAGTCTGGTAGAATTCTGTAATAAAACTATCTGGCTCTGGGTTTGTTTTTGTTTGTTTCTTTGGTTGGAAGACATTTAATAACTGCTTCTAATGGGTTAAAGGTATATTAAATTGCTTATTTGATCTTCATTTAACTTTGATATGTGATATCTATCAAGAAATGTGCACATTTCTTTTAGATTTTCCAATTTTGTGTAGTACAGGCTTTTGAAATATAACCTAATGATTCTTCAAATTTCCTCACTGTTTGTTGTGATGTTCCCCCACTCCTTTATTTCTGATTTTGTTACTTTGGATATTCTCTCTCTGCTTTTTAGTTAGTTTGGGTAATGATTTGTTAATCTTGTTGATTTTCTCAAATAACCAAATTCTTTTTGTCATTGTTTGTATTGTTCTTTGTTTCTATTTTATTGATTTTAGCCTTCAGTTTGATTTATTTCCTACCATCTACTTCTCTTGGGTGTGTTTGCTTCTTTTTGTTTTAGAGCTTTCAAGTGTGCTGTTAAGTTGCTAGTAGGAGATCTTTCCAGTTTCTTTATTTAAGCATTAGTGTTATGAACTTTCCCTTAACACTACTTTCATTGTGTCCCATAAGTTTGGGTATGTTGTGCCTTCATTTTCATTGAATTCTAAAAAGTCTTTAACTTCTTTATTTCAGCTTTGACTCAGTAGTCATTGAGTAGAGAGTTGCTCAGTTTCCATAAGTTTGTAGGCTTTCTGTTGTTTCTGCTGTTGTTGAAATCCAGTTTTAATCTGTAGCTGTCTGATAGGATGCAGGGAATTATATAAATTTTCTTGCATCTGTTGAGACTTGCCTTGTGTCCAAGTATGTGGTCAATTTTTGAGCAAGTTCTGTGAGGAGCTGAGAGGAAGGTATATTCTTTTTGTGTTTCAGTGAAATATTTTGTAGATGTCTTTGGGTCCATTTGGTCTATAGCATCTGTTAACTTTATTATTTCTCTGTTTAGTTTATGTCTGGGTGAGCTGCTAACAGGGAATGGAACCAACTCAAGAGAAAGAAGTATGTTGCTCGTTTTTAGCAAGTAGCAGACTATTACAGGAAACCACAGCTGGACACAAGCAGACTGCAATCTATACTCCACCAGAATAATCATTGATCTTGTAACATTTTCATTAAAATAGCAGCATATACAGTCAACATACAAAAATCAGTAGTTTTTCTATATACCAACAGACATGATGAGAGAGGACTGAAGGGGAAATACTATTCACACTAGCTTTAAAAAATAAAGTAGCTGCTGGGCGGTAGTGGTGCACGCCTTTAATCCCAGCACTTGGGAGGCAGAGGAAGGCAGATTTCTGAGTTCGAGGCCAGCCTGGTCTACATAGTGAGTTCCAGGATAGCCCGGGCTACACAGAGAAACCCTGTCTCGAAAAACCAAAAACCAAAAAATAAAAAAATAAAAAAAAATAAAGTAGCTAAGAACAGACCTAAAGAAATGACTGAGTCCTAAAATGGAAATTCTTAGACACTGAAGAAGGAAATTGAAGACACTAGAAGATAAAAAAAAAATACAACATTCTATGTTCTTGAAATGGAAGAATTAATATTGTGAAAATGGGTATATTACCAAAAACAACCTACAGATTCAATGCAAAGTCCATCAAATTCAAGTTAGATTTTTATTATTTCTTGCTATCTACTGTATTTGGGCTTGGGTTTGTTCTTATTTATCCAAATTTTTGAGCTTCGTGATAAGGTCATTTATTTATGCTTTTTCAGATTTCTTGTTTGTCCCATTCCTCATTCAATAATGTGTTGTTTAATCTTCATGAGGGTAATTATTAGAGATTCATTTGCTGTTGACTTTAAACTTTATTTCACTGTGGTTTCACTGTGGTCAGACAGGATACATGGAGTTATTTTATTGTCTGAGTTTGTAACAATCTGCTTTGTGTCTCAGTATGTGGTGTATTTTAGAGAGGCTTATTCAGTGTTTGTGTGGAATAATCTGTAGATAACTGTTAGTTCCACTTGATGTCATTTAACTCTGATATTTCTGTTTATTATCTATCCAGATAAGCCCTCTATTACAGAAAGAGGAGTATTGATTCCACTCATTCTTATTAAGTTGGAGTTAATCTGTGTCTTTGAGCTCAGTAGAGATTTTTTTTTTTTTTAAATTAAGTTGGGTGCATCAGAGTTTGGCACATGTGTATTTAGGATTGCAATACTTCCTAGGTATTTTTTTTTTTATTAAAATGAGATATCCTTTAAAAAATCTCTTCTGATTAGTTTTATTTTGAAGTCTATTTTGTCTGATAGCACCTTTGTTTGCTTCCTGTTCCCATTTGCTTGGGATAATTTGTTGTTGATTTAACCATTCTTTCTACTGAAGGTTGTGCCTATTTTGAAGGTAATATGAGTTTCTTATAGACACAGAAATGTGGATTTTATTCTTAATACATTCAGCTCACCTGTGTTTTACAGTTGGGAAATTGAGGCCATTAATATTTAATTTATTATTGAAAGGTGTAGTGGTTGCAATCATTTGTTGTTGTTTTCTATTTATGTTCTTAGCCCTTTTTGTGCTTCAGTCATTAAGCTTCATTTGCTTCTATAATCTCTTGGCTCTCCTTCTTCCTCTTTTGGTCCAAAGTATTGATTCCAGTGTTCTCTGTAGGGCTGGATTGGTGAAGGCGGATTCTTTTATAGCCTCTTATTCTATGGAAAGTTTTTTTTGTTGTTGTTATTCTTTAACTATGCCAGAAGATGTGCTGGGCATAGTAGTATAAGATGACATCCATGGACTTTTAGAACTTGACATCTATTACTCCAGGCTCTTCAGACTTTTAAATTTCCCATTGAAAAATTAGCTATTTTTCTGGTCTATTTTCCTATGTATGTAAGTTGTGGTTTTTCTCTCACAGCTTTCAAAATTCTTTCCTCGTTCTTTATATTTAGTGTGTTAACTATTGTGTAGATTATACACATTAGTGACTAACTCTGAGTTACTAAAAATACAATGTTGTCAGATTAAGGGAAGAAATGAAAGCACTTCCCCCTTGGAATCTTTTAACCAAGAGTGAGACTAGATTTGAATTCTCTACTCCATGCTCTCTGCGTCTTCCATCTTCTCTCTGTCTAGAAGTTTGAATCTGTGCCTGCATGAAGAAGACGTTCTTGTGAATCTGTCTTTCCCTGTGTCTTCTGTTTGTGTGTGTCTATCCCTAAAAAGGGGGTTTCAGTCTGTATTTATTAAACAGTACAGAAAGAATCACATTGAGTAAGGAATGGGATACTTTAAAGAGACCTTAACAGTTTTATAAGGGTAGTCACTGGCTACAAATGATCCCAACTGATCCAGACATTTGAGATTCCCAGGAAGTCGCTTTCAACCTCTGTATTTGCTGCTTTCAGAAAATGATGCACATACATTACTCTGGGTCAGGGGCATGGGAGAGTAAGTACATAACTTGAGATTGCAGCTATGCAACTATCTTAGGTTGTAAAAAGTTGATTACTCTGGAAATCCAAGGCAAACAAAGTTGGTTGTTACCTTGCTCTCTTAAAGGCAGGTTAAACAAACAGTGTAAGTACACAGTGGGATATCAGTCTTAAGTCTTAAGTGACCTCAAGGTGTATCATTAACTTTGACTGTGAGGACCAGCAAAAGTTCCAGTGTCCTGGAAAGTAAGAGATATTTTTATAATAGTGCATTGCCACAAACTATAATATGGGAAGTTTCTTTATCTCTTTCTGTCTGTTTAGTGTTCTTTGTGCTTCTTGTATCTCTATGGATTTGTCTTTCCTTAATTTGGGGATGTTTTAATCTATGATCCAGTTGAAGATCTGACCTATGCCATTAACCTGGGATTCTTCTCTTTCTTTTACATGTACAATTTGAAGATTTGGTTTTTTAAAGGTATCCCATAGTTTCTGTATGTTTTTATGTGTTTATTTTTTTCATATCCTTTCATTGAGTGGTCCAATTTCTCTACTTTATCTTCAAGTCTTGATAGTCTATCTTCTACTTAACTCATTCTACTGGTATGTCTTTTACTGGAGTTTTCTTTTTATTTGATTACTATTTTTTTGTTCCATTTTCTTTCAGCTTAAATTCCCTTCAATATTAGTAACTCTATTGAATTAAGTTTTCAAATCCTAAGTTTTCTCTGTCATTTCTTTTGTCAGCCATATATTCATGTATTATATGTTTGCATATATATATAATATATATATATATATATATATTTCCATTTATTTTTATCCTCCTTACACTCACTGGGCTGTTCATTCACGTCTTCTTTAAATTCCTTGCAATCTTTCTTTAATCAAGTTGATAATTGTTTAAAGTTTGTGTCCTGGAGTTCATCTAAGGAATTCTCATTGAAGAATATTTCTATAGGAATAGTATTTCTATAGGGTTGGCAGGAGTTTTTTCATGATGTTTGTGTTTTTGTGGTGTCACTTGGGCATGTGAACTTCCATCCTTGATTGTGTGTCTTGTAACAGTCTAGCCTGCCTCAGGCTGGGACACTGTAGGAATTCTGTGATCAAAGCTAAACTTAAAAATGTGGGGATGGTGGGGGCAAGCTTGGCTCTAGGTTATTCTCAGTATCTTGAGCACCCATGTGCTCTACATTCACAGCCTTTCTTGAAAAGGGAAGTTTTGTTTCTGAAGAAAACAAGGCATAATTCATCTACAAGGCATAAATGCAAGTATTAGAAGACACCTTGGCACTATGTCAATTTAGCTAAACAATAACTGTAAGTACCCACTAGTACCTAAGGCCTCCTCAGTCATGAAATTGTAGCCAAGTTTACTATACCATGCATGGATTCTTTCTTTTGAATTAAACCTCAATACCAATCAGAGAGTGCGTGACTGCCCTTAACAGTCATGCTTTTATGGAACTAGTGGAGACACTGTGCCTGGCAGGTTTGTATTATAGTCCACGAGATTCTTATCTGTATAAGACCACTGATACATTTTCACCCCTAGGAGACTACATAGCCTGTATTGTTTAGGAGTCACTGGGGCTCCTGACATAGAACTCATAAGGAGGTATCATGAACTTGACACTGAAGTTCATTTCCTGTAGACAGTGAAGAAATGGGTTCTGTTTCCTGATATGATCAACAAATCTCTCTATTTTGATTGGGTAATTGAGACTGATATTCAGATTTATTATAGACAAGTGTGCCATATTATTCCTGTTATATTGTTGTTTAATGTTTGCTATTTTAGCCCACTTGCTTAACAACCTTCTTAGCATATTTTTGGCCTACCTGTATTGAGTGTGTATTTGGATGTGTTTTTGGATCATCTAGGTAATGCTTTCAAGTTTACTCATGAAAATAGTCAGTACTGATTTTTTTATTATTTTATTTATCTACATTTCAAATATTGTCTTCCATCCCAGTCCACCCTCCATGAGCCTCCCACCCCATCACTGCTCCCCTTTAACTCTAAGAGGGCGATTCCCATCCCCCACTCCTGCCTCACCCCTCTAGCATCCCCTTCACTGGGGCATCAAGCCTCCACAGGACCAAGCAACATCCCTCCCACTGATGCCAGACAATGCAGTCCTCAGTACATGTGTAGTGGGGGCCACGGACCAGCCTATGTATACTCTTAGTCACTGGGAGCTCTGGGGGGTCTGGGTGGTCGACACTGTTGTTCTTCCTATGGGGTTGCAATCCTCTTCAGCTCCTTCAGTCCTTCCTCTAACTCTTCAGAGGGTTCCTCAAGCTCAGTCCAATGGTTGGCTGTAAGTCAGTCAGGTGCTGACGGAGCCTCTCAGAAGACAGCCATGCTAGGCTCCTGTCTGCAAGCACATGTTGACATCAGCAATAGTGTCGGGGTTTGGTGTCTGCATGTGGGCTGGATGCAAAGGTGAGGTGGTCTCTTGATGGCCTTTCCTTCAGTCTCTGCCACATTTTTGTCCATGCATTTCCTTTAGACAGGAACAACTCTGAGTTAAAAATTTTGAGGTGGGTGGATGGCTCCATCCTTCAAATGGGGGCCTTGTCTATCTACTGGAGGTGGTCTTTTTAGGTTCCATCTCCCCACTGTTGGGTATTTTGGCTAATGTCATCCCCACTGGATCCTGGGAGCCTCTTGTATCCCTGGTGTCTGGGAATTTCTAGAGGTTCCCCCATCCCCCACCCCACAGTGCCACATATTTCTATTCATTCTCCTGCCCTCTGTGCTTCTCTACTGTTTCTCCCATACTTGATCCTGTTCCCTTTTCCCTCCCCTTGCCCTCTCCCACTAAGGTCCCTTCCTCTGCCTCCTGTGATTATTTTGTTTCCCCTTCTAATAGGGACTGAAACATCCACACTTGGGCCTTCCTTCTTGTTAAGCTTCATGTGGTCTGTGAGTTATATTCTGAACTTTTTGCCTAATATCCACTTATCAATGAGTATATACCATGTATGTCCTTTTGGGTCTGGGTTATCTCACTCAGGATGACATTTCTTACTTCCATCCATTTGCCTAAAATTTCATCAATTCATTGTTTTTAATAGCTAAGTAGTACTCCACATTTTCTGTATCCATTCCTCTGTTGACGGACATCTGGGTTCTTTCCAGCTTCTGGCTATTATAAATAAGGCTGCTATGAACATAGTGGAACATGTGTCCTTGTTATATGTTGGGGCATATTTTGGGTATATGGCCGGGAGTGGTATAGCTGGTTTCTTTAGGTAGAACTATTTCCAATTTTCTGAGAAACCTCCAGATTGATTTCCTGAGTGCTTGTACTAGCTTACAATCCCACTAACAATGGAGGAGTGTTCCTTTTACTCCACATCCTCACCAGAATCTGTTGTCTCCTGAATTTTTGAACTTAGCCACTTTGATTGGTGTAAGGTAGAATCTAAGGGTTGTTTTGATTTGCATTTCCATGATGACTAAGGATGTTGAACATTTCTTTTTCTATTATTTTATTTATTTGCATTTCAAATGCTATCCCCCTTCCTGATTCCCCCTCCAAGAGGACCCACCTCACTCCCCACTTCACCACTAAGAGTGTAATCTCCCACTCACACACCCACTCCCACCTCACCCCTCTAGCATCTCTCTTCTCTGGGACATCAAGCCTCCACAAGACCAGGGCGCATCCCCTCCCACTGTGGCAAGACATAGCAATCCTCTTCTACATATTTAGTGGGGTGTGGGGCACGGAGTAGCCCATATATGCTCTTTGGTTGGTTAACTTAGTCCCTGGGAGCTCTGAGGGATCCAGTTAGTTGATACTGTTGTTTTTCCAATGAGGTTGCAACCCCCTTCAGCTCCTTCAGTCCTTCCCCTAACTCTTCTATGGGAGTCCCAAAGTTCAATGGTTGGGTGTAAGTATCCGTATCTGTCTCAGTCAGGTGCTGGTAGAGCTCTTAGAGAATGGCCATGTCTTTAGGTGCTTCTCAGCCAGTCCAGATTTCTCAGTTGAGAATTCTCTGTTTAGCTATGTACCCCATTTTTAATTGGTTTATTTGGTTTTCTGGAGTCTAAATTCTTGCATATTTTGGAGATTAGCCCTCTATTAGATGTAGAGTTAGGAAAGAGCTTTCCCCAATCTGTAGGTTGCCATTTTGTCCTATTGATAGTGTCCTTTGCCTTACAGAAGCTTTAGTTTCATGTGGTCCCATTTGTCAATTGTTGATCTTAGAACCTAAGCCATTGATTCTCTCTGTTCAGGAACTTTTCCCCTATGCCAATGTCTTCAAGGCTCTTTTGCACTTTCTCTTCCATTAGATTTAGTGTATCTGGTTTTATGTGGAGGTCATTGTTCCACTTAGACTGGAGCTTGGTACAAGGAGACAAAAATAGATCAATTTGCAGTCTTCTACATGCAGAACACCAGTTAGACCAGCACCATTTGTTGAAGATGCTGTCTTTTTTCTATTGTATATTTTTGGCTTCTTTGTCAAAGATCAAATGTGCATAAGTGTTTGGTTTTATTTCTGTCTTCAATTCTACTCCATTGATCTACCTGTCTATCTGTGCACCAATACCATGCGGTTTTTATTATTGCTCTGTAGTACAGCTTGAGGTCAGGGATGGTGATTCCCTCAGAAGATCTTTTATTGTTAAATGTCAAGAATATCATCACACGGCATTATCTTTAGTCTAATGTGTAAAGGAAGAAAACCACATGAAGATATTTCATGCTATTTCTTATCTCAAACTAAAGTTAACAAGGCCTGAGATAAGCAAAGCAATAACAGTGTCCCCACCCCGAGGAACCACTACCAACAATGACAGGAAAGCCCTGTAGACTTAGGCATCTTGTTTTTTTTTTCAGACAGGGTCTCATGTAGTCCAGGTTGGCCTCCAACTTCCTATGTAGCTCTGGCTGGTCTGGAACCCCTGACGTTGTTGCCTTCACCTTCCTAGTCATCTTTATTATGAGCTTGAGTAAACCTTTGTTCTCACTTCCTTGAGAAACAAACTATAAAACGTAACGAGGGCAGCTGTTAAGGTGATTTAGTTATTTAAAGCAAAACAATTTTTATGTATGTATGCTAAAAAAAACCCTCCATAGATACCTTTAACAAAATACTGGCAAATAAGCTCAAACACAATTACTGTTCAGAACTGTTTCCTGAAAACGGTCCTGATGATGCTGAGTTATAGATGATCAGGAGGATCTCATCTCACATGCTTACTGGAAGTTTTGGGGCTCAGGTTTGTGTCTGAAGCTGTATTTTGATCAGCTATTAGCTTTTAAACAAGGAAATAGCCAATCTATCACGATGAAATCAAGACTCAAATAATTGAGGGGTATCCATGAAACTTGTCTCAAATATTTAAAAATTACATATGGTGTAACCTTAGAATCCATCCTTATCCTGGTCTAAATCTTGAATTGTTCTTTGTGTTTGTTGCTGTTTTTGAGAAAGGATATAATCAAGGGTGGCTTTGAAATCTTAATCCTCCTGCCTCTCTGCCTTCCAGGTGTTGGGATTGTAGCTATGCACCACCACACCTGACACTACTGTTTGGGAAGGTCACCAGCCTCCATTGAGATGCACATGCAGGAAGTTGCCAACACCACATGTCAGCAGCATCAGTGCCATGCTGCCAAGCCCAACTATATCTAGTGCTTCCAAGAACAAGGGGCTCTAAGACTCTCCCCAAACAAGGTGCATGCCTTGCAAGGTGGTGAAGTCAGTACATTTGGGAAACCTAGACATTTTGGTCTCCTGTGGCCCACAGACCCAGGATGGTGATGGTTGACACGTTGCTTAAACTCAAGATCTCATGGGAAAATCCCTGTACCCAGTGATACCCGGATGCTCTGCACAGATCTTCTCCAAGTGTGGACACTGTCCTCAGTACATCATCCTCACTAAGACCAACCTGGTTCAGGTACTGCCTGTACTATTGCTCACCACTGAGAGTCTAGCATGCTAGGCTGACTCTAGACACCAGAACAGTTACATGCTTGCTGCACACCACATGTCACTTTTCCAAGCTTACTGCCAATTGTTTTTGTCAACTTGACAATAACCCTAGACCTATATTGGGCAGGGAATCTTAGTTGAAAAACTGTCTCTATAAGTTTAGCCTGTAGGTAATCAGTGTTTGATTCATGTAGCAGGGCCAGACCACTGTGAATGGTACCAATGTACGCAAAGTGGTTTGGGTATACAAGAAAGCAGGCTGAAGCCAGTACAGTCATGCCAGTAACAGCTTTGTCCAGGGCCTCTACTTTAGTCTGGGTTCCAGGATCCTGCTTGAGAATCCTGCTGGATTCCCATAGTAGACAGAGGGAGGACCTGAGAGGTATAAGCTGAAGTAAACTTTCCTCCCCACATTGTCTTGGTCATGGCTTTATCACATCATTGGAATTCTAGCTCAGGGCACGTAACTGTCCCGCACACCAAGTAATGAGTCATGACGTGCTCTCGAGACTGCCTTGGGGAACAGAAAGCTTTTGGAACAGGCTATGGTGACATCATTGTCCTTTTTGACCGTAATGCTACTGTCTGCTTCCCTCCAACCTCAACGGGATTCTCAGCACAGTTATAGCTGCAACAGGCTGCAAAACACCATTTCAAGTCTGATGGTTGTCAGGGATTCATCTTGTTGGTAGCAACTTGAACCCTGGAGTCACACAGCCAAGCCCCTTATATTCTCTTCAGTATCTATGTTACATGACGCAGGTGAAGATCTTGTTCAACAAGGAGAAGACAGCAGCTAGGCCCAGCTGGCCGTGACGCACCAAACAAGCTGCATGGGAAACCAACGTACATTACAATGTCAAAGCACCAAAGTATGCTGCTGCCTCCTGAGGGCCAGGAGACTAGGGCTTCACCAAAAACTCTGACAGCTCGCACTGCACTGCTTCAAGAAGCTGGGCCCCAAGTTCTTTCAGAAGTTCTTCCTGTTCAACCACCCTGCACCTTGTCAACATCCTTCTTTGGTGTCAGAGGAGTTCCTTAAGAACTTCTCAAACTACAAGGGCAAGACCAAGGGCTTCAAATTCTTCTAGGGACTGCAGCCCTGATCCTGCTCTCTGTCACATCTATAATACCTGACTTATCACCTTACAGGAAGGACCATGGATGGTTCTGATCCAGATGAGTTTGTTGGAGGAGGATGTGAAGGCACCAATTAAGCTTCTTCTATATTGGTAGAGCCAGACCAGAGGGCCTTGCTATCCTTGGATGTATCATGGCTATGAAAATTTATGTAAAAACTACACATAAATGGGAACAGTTCAGGATTTTACTGGAAATACTGCTAGAGAGGGTCTGCAGCCACATAAAAATCACAAAAAGAAGCAAACACACTCAAGAGGAGTAGATGGCAGGAAAATAATCAAACTCAGGGCTGAAATCAACCAATTAGAAACAAAGAAAACAAACAAAGAATCAACCAAACTAAGAGTGGTTCTTTGAGAAAATCAACAAGATAGATAAGCCCTAGCCAAACTAAGGGGCACAGAGACAGTGTATAAATAAACAAAATCAGAAATGAAAAGGGAGACATAACCACAGAAAATCAGGAAATTCAAAAATCATCAAGATCCTACTACAAAAGCCTATATCAGCAAAAATGGAAAATTAGATGAAATGGTGATTGTAATGTCTATTCTTGTTGTCAAATTGACTATATCTGGAATAAATACATTCCAGAATTGGAAGGTTCACCTGTGATCCAGATCTTGAGGCTGGGAGATACAAGTTTCTGACTGGATCTTGGCATGAAGATCTGATCCATAGTGGCTATGAATCCCAGGAGGACTAAGGCAAGGATATCTCTGAGTTCAAGGTCTTTTGGGATAAAAGCAAGTCCAGATCCAGATGTGGTGGTACACACTTTTAATCTGGACTACCACCTTTCATAGACCACCAGAATATTGAAGGGAAGGAACCAAAATATGGCAGAGTTGTTAACTTGTTGAACGCTGCCATTTCAGCAAATTTATGTCTTCCCATCACCTTGAAACTTGAAGGTATGGCCCCCAAAGTTTCATGTGTTTGAACAAGCTATGGGGACTAGGGAGTGGAATGTGATGGTTTGTAATGATTGCCAAGGGATGGCATATTAGGAGGTGGTGGGCCTGTTGGAGTATGTGTCACTGTGGACCTGGGCTAAAGACCCTCATTTTAGATGCTGGAAGTCCGTCTCCTCATATAGCCTTTTTGATGAAGATGTAGAACTCTCAGCTTACCTGTACCATGCCTCCTGGATGTTGCCATGCTCCTGCCCTTTTACAAAAGAGTGACTTCTGAAAACTGTAAGCGCACCAATTTTAAAAGTAGTTCCGTATAAGAGTTGCCTTTGTCATTTGTCTGTTCACAAACAGTAAAATTCCAAGACAATCCCTTTCTAGGCAGTATCATGTACTCTTATGGGTGTGATGGTCTGCTTCTTTTTTTTTTTTTTAGTCCTATGGTTATCAGGTATGCCATTTTTGCATATGAGACACTTCATTTCTTTATGAAGACGCTTAGAGCTATGAACTTTCCTCTTACACTGCTTTTATTGTACCCTAAGTGTAGGGTTGTTGTGTCTTCATTTTCATTCAATTCTAGAAAGTCTGTTTAAATTTTTTTTTTAATTTTTGTCTTGACATATTTTTTTTACAGAACAGATTGCTCAGTTTCTGTGAGTCATAAGCGTTCTGTTTTTTCTGTTGATGACATGTAGTTTTAGTATGTGGTGGTCTGATAGGATCGGGAGTTTCTTGTTTCAGTTTCTCGTATCTGTTTGAACTTTCTTGTTCTGGTATGTAGTCAATTTTGGAGAAAGTTTTTATGAGGTTTCTGGGTAAAAGTTATTTTTGGGGTTTAGGTAATGTTCGGTAAATATGTTAGGTCTTTTGGTTTATAACACTGTTAGTGCCAGCATTTCTCTGAGGGAGCTTTTGTCTGGATGATGGTGATGATTGGATGAGGGTGAAAGTGGGGAATTGTAGTCTCCCACTTCACTGTTTGAGGGTGATGTGTGGATTTAGCCGTTTTTAGTAGTGTTTTTTTATGAATTGTGTTGCCATTGTGTTGAGCCATAGATATTAAGAATTGCATATCTCTTGGTGGATTTTTCTTTTGACAGAATTGTGTTCTTATCTGTCTCTTCTGATAAATTTTGGTTTGAGTTATTTTTTTAATATTAAAGATGATTAAGCCAGCTTGTTCTCATCTCCATTTTCTTGGAATATCTTTTCCCTAATCCTTTACCCTGAGGTAATGTCTATCCCTCAGGTTAATGTGTGTTTCTTATATGCAACAGAGAAGGATCCTGGTTTCCATTCATTCTGTTAGTCTGTGTCTTTTCTTTTAAATTGGAGAATTGGACTACTGATGTTTAGCATATCAACGAACAATGGTCATTAATTTTGGTTTTTTGTTTTGTTTTTGTTGTTGCTGCTGCTGGTGGTGTTTTGTGTTCTTCTCTTTTGATATATGGAGTTGTTATTCTTTGTGTTTTCTTGGATTTGGTTATTTCGTTTATGTTGAAGTTTTTGTTCTATTGACTTCTGTAGAATATCCTGAATTTGCATATGAGTATTGCCTAAATTTGTTTTTGTTATGTAATGTCTTATTTCTCCATCTATTGTGATAGAAAAAGAAAGCATCTTTAATACACCGGTGCTGGTCTAACTGGCTGTCTGCATGTAGGAAAATGAAAATAGACCATATTTGTCCCTTGCAAAACTCAAGTCCAAGTGGATCAAGGACCTAACATAAAATGATACACCCAATTAATAGAAGAGAACAGTGGGAAAAAATTCTTGAATTCTTTGGCACAAGGGGAATTTCCTAACAGAAACTCAATGGATCACACTCTAAGATCAAAGAATTGGTAAGTGGCAATCATGAAACTAGAAAAGCTTCCATAAGGCAAAGGACATATTTCATAAAGAGAACTGGCAGCCTACAGATTGGGAAAAATATCTTAAACTAACCCCACATCCATAGAGGGTTATATCCAAAAAAAAAAAAAAAAAAAAAAAAAAGATCAAAAGCTGAGTATAGAACTATACTGGAATTCATACAGAGGAATCTTGAATGGCTGAGAAGCACCTAAAGAATGTTCAAAGTCCTAAAGTGATCAGAGAAATGCAAATCAATAACCCGAGATTCCACCTCACACCAATCAGAATGGTACGATCAAAACCTCAAGTGACAATTCATGTTGGAGAGGATATGGAGAAAGAGGAACACTCCTCCATTGCTGGTGAGATTTCAAATGGTAAACCACTCTAGAACTTCAATCTGGAGGTTCCTCCAGAAAATTGGAAATAGATTCTGAGTCAGCAATACACTTAGGGAATATAACTCAAAAATGCTCCACCATTCCACAGGGGCAGTGTTCCACTATGTTCATAGTGGCTCATTTGTGATAGCCAGAAGCCAGAACAATCCAGATGTCCCAAAGGAAGAAGGGATAAAGAAAATATGGTTCATTTACCCAATGGAATACTACTTACGTGTCCAAGAGGAGGATATCCTGAGTTTTGCAGGCAAATGGAATGGATTAGAAAATATCACCCTTCAGTGAGGTAACTCAGACCCATAAGGACATGCATGGAATGTACTCACTAATAAGTGGATATTAACCAAAAAAGTATGATATGCAGATACAGTCACAGAAACTCAAAAAGGTCAACAGCTGAAGGGCCAAGTGAGGATTTTCAGTCCACTTGGAGGGAGAAGAAAAGAGTCACAAGTAGGGAGGGAGGGAGGGAGGGAAGGTGGGAAGGAGGAGGGAAGGAGGAAGCCTGTGAGGGTAAAGGGGACTGAGAGGTGGTTGTAGGGGAACATGATCTGGTATTGGGTGAGGGAAAAGGAACTGAGACCTGAGGGCCAGCAGAAAGAATGGAAACAGTCAAACCTCCAGAGGTAGGAGGTTGAGGGGACCTCAGAATGTACCAGAGACCTGGGAGGTAAGAGACTCTCAGGACTCAAAGGGAGGGACTCTTAGATGAATGCCTACAGTGGGGAGAGGTAACTTGTAGAGGACCACCTCAGCAGAAGACAGGGCATCAAAGTGAGGGATGGGGGTTGCCATCCCTAGTCAAACTGTGGCTCATAGTTGTTCCTGTCTGAAAGAACTGCAGGGATGGAGCTTGAGGAAAGGAGGTCCAGAGACAGGCCCAAAGTGGGATGCAGCACAAGGGGAGGTCCCAAGACCTGGACACTATTACTGAAGCTATGCAGTGCTCACAAAAAGGGACCTATCATGACTGCTCTGAAAGACCCAAAAGGGAACTGAAAGCATCAGATCCAGATTTGTCCCCCACCAGTGAACCGGAAATGTGACCCTGTGGTTGAATAGGGAAACCCGAAAAAGGGTGAAGAGAGGCCTGAAGGTGGACCAGAGTCTCAATTAACCAGGCCCGAGATTTCGACACTAGACACCAACCCGGCAAAATACACTAGTGATTTGATGTTTTCCACAAAATTACGCAGGGACTTCTGGGTTGGGTTCATTTAGAAAAAAATGACCTAACTCAAGGGCCGGAAGCCCAAAGGGGGGTTAGAGGTCTGCCCGGGGTTTGGGGGCGGGGGGAAAAACTCTGTGGAGACAGGGGGAGAAGGGGGGTGTGGGAGGTTTGGGGCAGTCAGGAGTGGACTGTGGGAGAAAACATTTTGGAGTGTATAAAAAAGAAAAAATATAAAAAAGAGAAGGGCATGAATTTGTATGATTTTATAATTTGTAGCTGCTATTGATAAAAGAGCCATCAGAAAAAGTATTAGGGTTTTGTAATTGGTTTTAAGTCATTACCTTTAAAATTTCAAAACTAGGCTGTCAGTTCCTGCTGGCAGGTGCGGCGAGAGGGAGGGGGTTAGGTCCCGTCAGGTTTGGTGGTCAAAAGAAACAAACCCCGCTGGGGTCCTGTCCCAAGCAGGAACTTTAACTTTATGATCACCTTTCGCTTATATAATCGCATAGGGAGGGGGAGTTTTGGTGGGGTGAGATGGGGAAAGGTGGGGGAGGGGGGCCAGGGGTATGGGGTGATGATAGCAATGGCAAGCTTTGGGATCGCAAAGGCCGGGCGGCCCGGGCCCCAACCCGGGCTGCCCCGAGTCCCAATACCGATGGGCTGAAAAGTCAAATGGATCCAGGCTTGGATTTGTCCAAAAAAGGCCCCCCCCAGGACCATGGGACATAATACCCAAAGAAAATTATTACCGTATCCCTCTCTAATTTGAGATCCATTTTATTTTTCTCCCCCATGGATATCCTACTTAACCCAGGAATTTTTCTAAACATTTATATAAAATTTTTTGTAAAGACCAAATCTTTTTTGATTATTTATTGGGATATGAAAATAATGAAAAATATATTATGTTAGTTTATTGGCTTCAAGAGCCAGAGTATCATTATCATTGGAGTAAGTTTGAAATCCTTTCTAGTTCTTTTGCCCAGTGTGGGAATTACAGTTTGGAGAGCTACAGGAAAGGGAAACAGTTTGAATCATAAAATTTCTCCAAATCATATCGTAGTTTTTCTTGGAAGCCCTTTTTAAACAGGGCCTTTTTTAAGACTATATAATGCACTTATAGATGACAAGTTTAGATTTTAAAAGTGCTAATAATCATCTGATATGGAGGTAAGTTAATGTACAGTATATGTCTAATGCCCCCACATAAGAAATGACCCGGATTTGCATAATTAATAGAAAATATAAGTATATTCATTTTTCATAGTCATAGCCATATCTTTATATAGATTCTTGATCAAATTTAAAAATTGCACCCGAATAAAGGTTTCTGGGAAAAGACCCCAAAAAACTTCATGATCTGCATTTAGAAGGTTTTTTGAGGGAGCAAACTAGAGGAAATGTGTTCTAAGCTATCTGAGAAAGCTTATTTTAAACTTTTTTACCCAAATTTTCCCTTTGCATAAAAGAAAAAAGAACTGGTTTTTGGTTCTGTTTACCCTCCTGAAGAAGGAGAAGGAAGAGGGGAAAGGGGGAGAGGAAAGGGGGAGGAGGGGAGGAGGAGGAGGAGGAGGGGAGGAAGAGGAGGGGGGAGGGGGGAGGAGAGAAGAAGAAAAGAAGAGATGATATATAAAGTAAAATTTCCCTTGGGATTTATTTTATATTTTAATTAAACACTTATTGCATTATTTTATCTATGCCTATAGTGTGTCCAAATGTGACATGCATTGGGGGCTAAAGCTATATGGGATGTCAGGGGACATTTTAGAAGATTTTTTTCCCTTTTTTCACTGTGCGATTTCCTGGGTCCAACTTGGGTTTTTTATGTTGGTATAAGTGTCTTTAACAAAAGAGAAATCTTTCTGGTTCTATTGTGTATTTAAAAAAAAAAAACAATTTAGGGTTAGATCTTTTTCCATTTTTTACTACGATAAAAAAATTTTTTCATTTTTAAAAACAACAAAGAATAGAAAATAGGGTTTTGGTGGAGTATGGGTGACAATTATAAAATGACAACAACAACCAGCAAAAAAAATTTTGGCAAATTTAGTTGATGAAAAATAAATCCAAAAAATATTTTTAAAAAAAACCCAAAAAATCAAATTTAATAACAAATCAAAAAGATTTTGGGTTCCGGTCGAGACACAAGCTCACCAATTCCGCATTCCAATCCCACCTTAACCAGGACGGGATTTCCCCTGAGTGTTGTACCCCTCTGGTTAGAAAGTACACTTTCTTGATCCCCCGAATCTAGTAAAGAACTGGTTGCTCCCGAATCGACCCCCCCGCTTGATATGCTGGTACCCCATCCCATGACTATAAACAAGATACTCACCAGAAACTCCCGCCTACCCATAAGTCAGAGCCACCCCTTATGACACCCCAGATGTTGGGTAGTGAGGTCAGAGTTGCCCAGGAACTGGGATCAAAAGCAGTAACTCCAAAATCATGAATCTTTTCCACCAAAATGATTATCAATTTCTGGAAATCTACGTGAAATGGATGATTTTTTTAACAGTTTTGCACATTTCTAAAGTTAAATCAAGATAAGTTAACTATCTAAAACGCCCCATAACCCCTAAAAGGGAAATTTGAAAAAGTCATTAAATCCCAACAAAAAAAAAAAAAAAAAAAAAAAAAACCCAAAGCGATGGCTTTTGTGAGAATTAACAGACCTTAGAAGAGCCCAATCCAATACTTCTCAAACTATTCCCCAAAAAAAAGAAAAAGAGGAACACTACCTAATTTTGTTCTAGAAGTCACAGTTACTTTTACCTAAACCACACAAGACCCCACAAGAGGACAAATTTGACCAAATTTGTTATTAAAGAATCCCCGAATATTAAAAAAAATGTCTGTAGATATCCTATCCCGATTCAAGTTGTACATTTACACAGTGAATTTTATGGGAGGGAATTAAAACAGTGATATTGGCACAAAATAGATTGATCATGGAATCAAGTTGAATGGAAGGGGGATGAATGATATTTAGTTCTTGCTATTAAAGATTTCCCTAATAATATTAAAAGTTATTTATGTCATAGGTTTTAATTAATGTAGATAACAAAAGAGGTTTGATTAAATACATTAAAATTTTAATAAGAAATAGGGAATAATGCAGTTCAAAATGCTGAAAACAATAGTTACAGTTGATGTTATCTTTTTTCTTTTTTTTTTCCCCGTCTCTTTTATTGCTCTCCCTCTCCATTTTTTTCTCCTCTCCTTCTGACTTGATACCTTTCTTTTCCTTTTTGTCCTCAGTCTTTCTTTTTTCATTTTGTGTTGGAACACTACCTAATTCAGTTTTGAACCACGTTTTCTCTGATACAAAACCCCAAAAGCGCCCCAAAAAATAAGGACACTTTAGACCAAATTTTGTTTTTGAAAGAACCCCGATAATAAAAAATGTTGTATATACACTATCCCTTTTGTTGGGTTTTTGAGTTTTAGTAACCTGCAATGCTAGGCAATTACTCAAACCCAAAGAGCTGTATCTATATCATAAGTGCTTGAAAATGTTTCTTTGATAACATGTTTAAATTTGCTCTCAGTTCCTTTTGGCTCCAAAAAAAGGAAATGAATAAAATATTATTTACAAGAAAAAATATTGGCATGGGCAGGACTTTTAAAGGAGGTTCAATAGTACCAAAAGTAACTGAAGAAAAAATTTGACTTCACAAATTAAAAAACTATGTGCGAGAGTGAAAAGACAAACTGCAAATGGCAATAAAACTGTGGAAATGTATTTTATAGGGTATAGTATATAAGATTTCATTAATAAACCCTAAAACCTTCAATCAGTAAAAGGACGTTAATTATTGCTTAGGTTTTATTAACATCTACTTTAGTAAAGGGTTCATAAATACTTAAACCTTCTTTCTAGACCCACCACCACCAAGGTAGTGGAAAGAAAAGGTTTAATAGGACAATGAAATGGGGGGTAGTCTCGTACCGTGTTTAGGACATAGTTCTTTGGGGCCTATTCTGATCGTTGTTGTGGCAGTTCCAGTCTTTAGCAAACCCTCAAACATGAATCAGGCAGTGGCAGTCTAGTCCCACTCAGCCATCAATCCTACAAATCAGCAATGGCATTTTCTGAGAGGCTACAGGAAGCCACAGAAATTATCGTGAGAAGTTCTTTGATGAGTTATATTTTAGGAAGGCACAACAATGAAGATCAGCAACTCGATGCAGGGGAAAAAACAATGCCAGAGGCTGTCTCCTTATGTCTGTGGAGTCCTACTATATATTTGTTTTAACATCCATGCATCCTTTCATGTGTCGCTTCAGTCAACTATTATATGACATAAATGTGTTTGCAAAGAAACAGAAATTTCTCCTTTCTGTTACATGAATTAAAAACCGTTCTCAAAGAAGAGCCACAAATGGCAACGTAGTTTATAAGTATTCAACATTTTTAGATATCTGAAAAAATGTTACATGCAGACACTTTGAGATGCCATTTCATGTTAGCAGAGCTATGGCACTAAAAAAAAAAAAACACGCTACTTTGAGATACTTTCTTAACTTTTCAGATGGCTCTCTTAAGGAAGCATATAAATTTGTGAGTGCATCAATGGACCAGGGAATGTTCAGAGAACTGTGTTTCAAGAACTTCTCCCCAATTCTCTTGCTCTTGCAAATATGCTGTCATAAATGTTTATGAAAGAAAACATACGAAAGAAAGAGAATAAGCAAAGAAAAAGAGAGAAAGACAGGAAAGAATAGCAAGAGAAAGACGGTAGGACTAAAGAAACGTAAGGAATTGAAAGAAAGAACAAAGAATACGAGGGAAATTTTTAACAAAAAAGCAAAACAAAGACAAGAAATGCTTGCAAGGATGCAGAGAAGCAAACCCCTGTCACTTATGTTGAGGGAATGCGCATGGGCTCAGGACTGTGGGACATTCAGTGTGGAGATTCCTCAAAATACTAAAAATAGATTCCCATTCCGGCCGCTCTATCCCCTTGGGCATACAATGGACCATACCATATTACAAAGATCCCTGACATCATTTTAACTCTTGCGCATTATTCACAATCACCAGAGAAGTGGAACCCACTGTTTGATGCCATTAATAGTTGCTGAATGTAAAAAGTTGGTACATACATACAGTTAGAATTTATGTAGCCAAATAAGGGATAATAAAACTATGTTATTTTTTTAGGAAAACTGCTTTGCAGTGGAGATTGTTTGATCTGTGAGCTAACTCAAACAAGCAAATTAGTGAATGTTTTCTTTTCATAGGTGGGATGCTGCTAGACTTTGTTCTTATTTGTATGTATATGTTGTGTGGGAGATGTAGATAATTGAGACTAGAAAATGAATCATGATGGGAGAAAAAAAGAGATCATAAGGAGATAAGAGAGATCATATGAATAAGTGATGAAAATAGAAAAGGGGCATCACTAAGCATGGAGGGAGGGGACTGCGAGACAAAACAGGGGACACACACCACACACAAAACAAACATGAGAGAACATGCCATAATACACATGATTATTTATACAGCTTATCCATAAAAAAAATAAAATAATATATTACTGATGATCACCTATGCTGAGTTGATTGCTTATTTTACAAAAAAACTTTACTGGTTTACACACCAATCCACTGTCTGTCGAGACCAAAAAATGATTCCATAGCAGGCGCAGGGAAGACGACCTTGAATCAATACACAGAACATCAGGGTATATCATTTCTGAATCTTAATTAGCAAATCTTCGGCAACTGGTAACACCCTGAATACCTTAGATTAATGCCTTAGGGCCAGACTTTGGTCTTTCATGAAAGTGGCAGCAAGCAAGAGGAAGAAAAGCAGCTACTGAATCAAGACGGCACTCGAGGGCGGAGCTGGAGGGTTAAGCGATGTAAGAGGATGGAAGAGCACGCAGGGCTTTACTTAGAATATCTACAGTTCTTCGGTCTGGGCCCGAGCATGAGCAGATCCAGACAGCTTGCTTGCCCCAATCTCACAATCCAGAGGAAGCGGGCTCCCAGGGGCTCTACTGGGAGAGCCTTAGGTAAGGAGATAGCAACCTCCCGCCCAAACGGTGTAACTGGACCCACTAGGACCCAGAAAATTCATCCTGGGCCTGGAAGCACTGGTTCTTCCGGTTGGGTTTGAGCATATGCAGTCTTGGGGCCCAGCTTTAACCCCAGTAGTAACACCACCCACACCGTTCTGATAACTACCATGAATAATAGGAAAAGGACCGGGCTCAAGTCAGACGGGGACGGGCAGGTAGCACAGAGAGCCAGATGGTGAAAGCAAGTGCAAGAACATAAGCAATCAGCAACCCAGGGTGCTTGGATCATCAGAAACCTTAGTTCTCACACTAGAACGTCTGAATTCCCATATCACAGGCAAGCAATGAATCAAATTTAAAAACTACTTCTAATGATGATGATAGACGGACTTTAAGGAGGACAAAAATAACACTCTCAAAGGAATTTGAGGAGAACACAGGTAAACAGGTCTTGCTGAGTCACCCAATACAGAAGTGACTGAAATAAGTCTCAAAACTGGATCCAGGCTTGGATTTGTCCAAAAGGCCCAAACCAGGACCAAAATGGGGCCCAATAATAGACAATGAAAATTATTACAGTATCCATCTCTAATTTAGAGATCCATTTATTTCTGTCTCCTCATGGATTATCCACTTTACTAGGAATTTTTATAAACTATATATAAAAAATTATTTGATACAGACCAAATTCCTTCTTGACTGATTAAATTGGGAATAATGAACTATATGACAATATAATTATGTTTAGTTTATTGAGCTTCAAGAGCAGCATAGTATCATTTATATCTTGGATGTAAGGTTTGAACTCCCTCTTCTAGTTCTATTAGTCCAGTGTGGGAATTACAGTTTGGAGAGCATACAGGAAAGAGAATCAGTTATGAATCATAAAATTTCTCCCAAATCATATCTGTAGTTTTACTCTGGAAGCTTTTTAAGCAGCCTTTTGAAGACTATATAATGCACTATATAGATGACAAGTTTAGATATTTAAAAGATGCTAATATCACTCTGAATATGGAGGGTAAGTTAATGTACAAGATATGTCTAATGCCCACATAAGAAATAGTACCCCAGGATAGCATAAATTAAATAGAAAATATAAGTATAATTCATTATCATAGTCATAAGCCATATCTGTATATATAGATTCCTTGATTCAAATTAAATATTGCAACAGAATAAAGAGTTTCTGAAGAGACCAAAGTAACTATCACATGATCTGCATTTAGAAGGTTTTTTTGGTGAGCAAAACTAGAGGAAAAATGTGTTCTTAAGCTATACTGTAGAAAGCCTTATTAATCATTTTTGACAATTTCCTTAGCAATAAAAGAAAAAGACACTGAGTTTTAGGTTCATGTTTAACACATCCTGAAGAAGGAGAAGGAAGAGAAGGAGGAGGAGGAGGAGGACGGAGGAGGAGGAGGAGGAGGAGGAGGAGGAGGAAGAGGAGGAGGAGGAGGAGGAGAAGGAAGAAGAAAAGAAGAGATGAAATATATTAAAGTAATTCCCATTGGGATTTATTATATATTTTAATTAAAACACTTAATTGCAATTATTTTATATCTATGCCTATATGTGTGTACACACATGTGCACATGCATTGACTAAAGCTTATATGTGGATGTCAGAGGACAATTCTTAGAGATTGTTTCTCTTCTTTCACTGTGCGATTTCCAGGGATCAAACTTGGGTCTTGATGCTTGGCTATAAGTGTCTTTAAACAATGAGAAATCTTTCTGGTTCTATTGTAGATATTTAAAAACAACACAAAATCAAGATTAGATCTGTTTTCCATTTTTTACTACGATAAAATATCTTCATTTAAACACAACAAAAGAATAAGAAAATAGTCATTGGTTGGAGTTATGGGCTGACAATTATAACAATGACAACAACAACAACAGCAAAAATTATAGGCAACTTTAGTTGATGAACATAAACTCAAAAATAATTAAAATACCAACAAATCAAATTTAATAACAAATCAAAAAAGATTATGCTCTCCAGGTCAGAGACCCCAAGCTCACCAATTCCCAGCATTCCAATCCCAACCTTAGACCAAGGACGGGATCCCATGGAGTGCTATGTACACTCTAGGTAAGAAAGCATACACTTTCATGATCCCTAGAATCATGTAAAGAACTGGTTCTGCTCCTGAAATCAGAACACACGCTTGAATAATGCATGGTACTCAACCTCCATGACTATAAGCAAGATACTCCACCAGAACTCCTGCCTACCCATCAAGTCAGAAGCCACACCTTACTGACACACAGAATGTCTGCTAGTGAGGTCAGAGATTGACTAGGTGAACTGGGATCAATGCAGTAACTCCAAAATCATGAGATCTTACCACCAAAATGCTATACTCAACATAACTGGAAAATCTACGTGAAATGGATGATTTTCTACACAGATAGCACATACTAAAGTTAAATCAAGATCAAGTAAACTATCTAAACAGCCCTATAACCCCTAAGGAATTAGAAGCAGTCATTAAAATCTCCCAACCAAAAAAAAAAAAAAAAAAAAAAAAAAAACCCAAAGCCAGATTGGCTTTTGTGCAGAATTCTACCAGACCTTCAAAGAAGAGCTAATACCAATACTTCTCAAACTATTCCACAAAATAGAAACAGAAGGAACACTACCTAATTCGTTCTATGAAGTCACAGTTACTCTGATACCTAAACCACACAAAGACCCAACAAAGAAGGACAACTTTAGACCAAATTTGCTTATGAAAGAACTCCTGAATAATAAAAGAATGTCTGTAGATATCACTATCCCGATTCAAGTTGTACAATACACAGTGGAATTTTATGTAGCAATTTAAAACAGCATGATATTGGCACAAAATAGATTGATCAATGGAATCAAATTGTTGAATGGACAGGTGATGAATGATATTTAGTCTCTTGCCTATTAAAGATTTACATAATAATATATAAAGTCTATTTATGTCATAGGTTTTAATTAATGATAGATAACAAAAGAGGTTTAGGATTAAATAACATTTAATTATAATAAGAAATAGGTATTTATGCAGTTCAAAAGTGCTGAATACAATAGTATACAGTTGATGTTATCTTTTTTCTTTCTTTTCCTGTCTCTCTTTATTGCTCTCCCTCTCCATTTTTACTCTCTCTCTCCTTCTGACTTGACTACCTTTCTTCCTTCTTTTGTCCTCCAGTCTTTCTTTTGTTCATTCTTGTGTTGGAACACTACCTAATTTCATTCTATGAAGCCACAGTTACTCTGATACCTAATCCACAAAAAGACGCAACAATAAGGACAACTTTAGACCAAATTTTGCTTATGAAAGAACTCCCGAATAATAAAAGAATTTTTATATATCACTATCCCTTGTGTTGGGTGTTGAGTTCAGTAACCTGCACATGCTAGGCAATTTACTCTACCAATGAGCTGTATCTATATCCATAAAGCTGCCTATGAAATAGTACTTTGATATTACATGTTTAAATTTGCTCTCAAGTTCTCTGGCTCATCAAAATAGGAAATTGAATAAAATATTAATATACAAGAAAAAAATATAGGCCATGGGCAGGAACTTTCTCAAAGGAGCTTCAATAGTACAGAAAGTAACCTGAAAGAAATTAAATTTGACTTCACAAAATTAAAAGCTACTGTGCAGCAGAGTGAAGAGACAAACTGCAAAATGGCAAATAATCTGTGGCAGCTGTATTTTATATGGGTAATAGTATATAAAGAATTGCATTAATAAACCATAAAAACCTTCCAATCAGTAATGGGTTAATTATTGGCTTAGGTTTATAAAAATCTACTTTAGTAAGGGTTCTTAAATACTTTAACCTTCTTTCTAGCCCACCACCCACCAGAGGTAGTGGAAAGAAAGGTTAATAGGAAATGAAATGGGGGGTGTGTACCTGTTTAGAAATAGTTCTTTGGGGCTATTCTGATCGTTGTTGTGAGCAGTCCAGTCCTTTAGCAAACCTCCAACAATGAATCAGCAGTGGCAGTCTAGTCCACTCAGCAATCATCACTCACAAATCAGCAATGGCAGTTCTGAGAGGCTACAAGAAGCCACCAAGATCGTGAGAAGTTCTTTGATGAGTTATTTTTTTAGGAAGGCACAACAAATGAAGATCAGCAAACTCGAATGCAAGGGGAAAACAATGCCAGAGCTGGTCTCCTACGTCTGTGGAGTCATACTTATATTGTGTTTTAAAACATCTTGCATCCTTTCATTGTGTCTGTTCAGTAAATATTATATGACATAACTGAGTTTGCAAAGAAACCAGAAATTTCCACTTCAGTTTAATGAATTAACAGTTCTCAAAAGAAGAGCCACAAATGGCAAATTAGTTTATAAGTATTCAACATTTTTAGATATCAGAAAAATGTACATGAAGACCACTTTGAGATGCCATTTCATGTTTAGAAGAGCTACTGGCACTTAAAAAAAAAAAAGCTACTTTGAGATACTATCTTAACCATGTCCAGATGGCTCTCATTAGGAAAGCAAATAAATTTGTTGTGCACAATGGCCAGGGAATGTTCAGAGAACTGTGTTTCACAGAACTTCTCCCCCATTCTCTTGCTCTTGCAAATATGCTGTATAAATGTAGAAAGAAAACATAAGAAAGAAAGAGAGATAAGCAAAGAAAGAGAGAAAAAGAAGGAAAGAAAAGAAAGAGAAAGAAGGAAGGAATGAAAGAAAGGAAGGAAGAAAAGAAAGAAAAAAGAAAAAGAGGGAAATTTTTAACCAAAAAAGCAAACAAATGACAAGAAATGTGGCAAGGATGCAGAGAAAGCAAACCCTGTAACTTACTGTTGATGGGAATGCGAAACTGGCTCAGGCACTGTGGAATTCAGTGTGGAGATTCCTCAAAATACTAAAAATAGAATTACCATACCGGCCCAGCTCTACTACCCTTGGGCATACAATGGACCCCATACCATATTACAAAGACACCTGCACATCATCTTCACTCTTGCATTATTCACAATACCAGAGAAGTGGAACCACTGTAGATGCCCATTAATAGTTGAATGAATGTAAAAATTTGGTACATACATACAGTGGAATTTTATGTAGCAATAAGGGAAAATAAAAATCATGTTATTTTTTTAGGAAAACTGATGCAGTGGAGATTGTTCTGTTATGTGAGCTAACTCAAACAAGCAAATTAGTGAATGTTTTCTTTCATAGGTGGGATGCTGCTTGACTTTGATTCTTATATGTATGTATATGTTGGTGTGTGAGTGTAGATAATGAGACTAGAAAATGAATCATGATGGGAGAAAAAAGAGATCATAAGGGAGAAAAGAGAGAGTAATAGAATACATGTGATGCAAACATAGAAAGGGCTTCACTAAGGAGAGGGCAGGGGACTGAGAGACAAAACAGACACACACACACCAAAACAAAACATGTGAGAAAAATGCCATAATACAACTGATTATTTTATACACTTATCCATAAAAAAACATAAAAATAATTTTATTACTGATGATCACCTATGCTGCAGTTGATTGACTTACTTTTACAAAAAACCTTAATGGTACACACATCCACTGTCATGTCAGAAGACCAAACAAATGATCTCCATAGCAGGAGCAGGAAAGACTAAACCTTGAATCAACTACACAGAACATCTAGGGTATATCATTCTGATCTTAATTAGCCAAACTTGGCAATGGTAAAACCTGAATACCTTAGATTAATGCCCTAGGGCCAGACTTTGTCTTTCAATGAAAGTGGCAGCAAGCCAAGAGGAAGAAAGCAGCTACTGACATCAAGAAGGCACTGACGGGAGGAGCTGGAGGGAGTAGAGATGTAAGAGGATGAAGAGCCACGCGGGTTTACTTAAGAATATCTTCAGTTCTTCGGTCTGGGCCCGAGCACTGAGCGATCCCAGACAGTGCTCTGCACCCAATCTCACAAATCCCAGAGGAAGCGGGCCTCCCAGGAGCTCTAACCTGGGCAGTACCTTAGGTAAGGAGATAGCAACCTCCCCCCAAACGGTGTAAACTGGACCCACTAGGACCCAGAAATTCACTCCTGGCCTGGAGCACTGGTTCCTTCGGTCTGGGTCTGAGCACTGAGCAGATCTTGGGCCCCAGCTTTAACCCCAGTAGTAACACCCACCCCACACAGTTCTGAAACAACCAAGATAATAGGAAAGACAGGCTCCAGTCAGAGACAGGGCAGGTAGCACCACAGAGAGCCAGATGGTGAAAGGCAAGTGCAAGAACATAAGCATCAGCAACCCAGGGTGCTTGGCATCATCAGAACCTAGTTCTCCCACACTAGAAAGTCCTGAATTCCCCATATCACCAGGAAAAGCAAGATTCAAATTTAAAAATCACTTCTAATGATGATGATAGAGGACTTTAAGGAGGACATAAATAACACTCTCAAAGGATTTGAGGAGAACACAGGTAAACAGGTAGAAGCACTTAAAGAGGAAACATAAAATTCCCTTAAAGAATTACAAGACCATTATAGAGGCAGGAGGAGGGGGGAAGGGATAGGGAGTTCCTGGGAGGGAGGGGGAAAGGGGGTTAAGGGGGAAAACACCTGAAATGTAAATAAAAGTTCCAAAAAAAAAAAAAAAAAGAATTACAAGAGACCACAACCAAAACAGGTGAAGGAATTGAACAAATCCATCCAGGACATAAAAATGGAAGTAGAAACAATAAAGAAATCACAAAGAAACACTACCCTGGAGGTAGAAAACCTAGGGGAAAAAAGTCAGCAGTCATAGATGCAAGCATCACCAACAGAATACAAGAGACAGAAGAGAGAATCTCAGGTGCAGAAGATGCCATAGAAAATATTGATACAGCTGTCAAAGAAAACGCAAAATGCTAAAAGTTCTTAACACAAAACATCCAGGAAATCCAGGACACAATAAGAAGACCAAAGCTAAGGATAATAGATATAGATGAGAGTGAAGATTCCCAACTTAAAGGGCCAATAAATATCTTCAGCAAAATTATAGAAGAAAACTTCCCTAACCTAAAGAATGAGAAGCTCATAAACATACAAGAAACCTACAAAACTCCAAATAGACTAGACCAGAAAAGAATTACCTCCTGTCACATAATAATCAAAACACCAAATGCACAAAACAAAGAAAAGAATATTAAATGCAGTAAGGAAAAAGGGCCAAGTAACATATAAAGGCAGACTTATCACAATTACACCAGACTTTTCACCTGATACTATAAAAGCCAGAAGATCATGGACAGATGTCATACAGACCCTAAGAGAACACAAATGTCAGCCCAGGCTACTATACCCAGCAAAACTCTCAATTACCATAGATGGAGAAACCAAGATATTCCATGACAAAACCAAATTTACACAATATCTTTCTACAAACCTGGCATTACAAAGGATATCAGTGGGAAAGCTCCAATATAAGGAGGGAAATTATACCTAGACAGAGCAAGAAAGTAATCTTCTTCCAACAAATCCAAAAGAAGATAGCCACACAAAGATAATTACACCTCTAATAACAAAAATAACAGGAAGCAACAATCACTGTTCCTTAATATCTCTTAACATCAATGGACTCAATTCTCCAATAAAAAGACATAGGGTAACGGGACTGGATACATAAACAGGACCCAGCATTTTACTGCATACAGGAAACCCACCTCAGTGACAAAGACAGACACTACCTTAGAGTAAAAGGCTGGAAAACAGTTTTCAAGCAAATGGTTCTAAGAAACAAGCTGGAGTAGCCATTCTAAAACTCCAGCCCGAGAACACAAAGGGAGGGACTCATGGCTCCACCTGTACAGGTAGTTGAGGGTGGCCTTGTCAGCCATCAGTGGAAGTGGAGGGCCTTGGTGCCTGAAAGTTTGGATTCCCTAGTGCTGGGGAATTTGAGAGCAGGGAGGCGGTAATAGAAGGATGGTGGGAGCACACCCTCATAGAAACTCCCAGAATTATATAGATTAGATATGATAGAGACAGGCCGCCAGAAGACTAGATTCCAGGATTCAAACAAAAAATATCTTGATACTAAAATTTGTTTTGAGCATTGTATATTGCAGAATACCCATTCTTGGTGTATCTACTCGTCAAGCAAGCTGAGCAGACCTGCTCGAACCTCTGATGTCCTGGAATCTCAGCTGAATGCAGTGAAGACACAGAAGTCAGAGGCTTATCAATTTACTCTTTCCCCCACCTCTCTTCTAATATCTCAACGCCTGTAATCAGCTTGAAGAAGTTAATGAAGAGTCGGCGTCCCTATTCCCTGGGCTTGGGGACTGAGGTGGTTAATATTGGGCTGTCTTTCTAGGGAAAAGTAGTGGTTTTGTTGGAACATGGAGGAATAGCTAGGATTAATTGGATAGCCATAACCTATTGGTAGAAATCTGTATAATTGTTATTAAGCTGAAGTTATAATTTCTTAAATGATACAAAATTTACTTTCATTTCAAATTTAAGGTTTTCATTGGTACAAGTTTCTTATTGATATAGAAGTGAGATTAGTATTGTTACTCTCATAGGCATTGTGCCTAAATAACACATTTAGGAATACAAGACTTAGACCCAGTCCTTCTTTAACTTTTTTAACTGATTTGAGATGGTCAGCCTGTGAGTTAAGGACCTATAGCAAATTCATGGCTCTGAGTTTATTGTTAGGGTGTTTTCTATATTTATTTAGAAATAGCTGAGAGGGGTTAAGAGACAACAGTCCAGATTGCCTTACATGGATAGTTGGTTTTCAAAACGTCAGAAGTCTACAGAATTGACGTTACAAACATTTCTGTATTAAGGTTCATTTTGATTAGAGACCTGTCTGCTCCTGACAGCGTCCTGTCTTGGATTCTAAGAAGAAATTGAGCATCTTTGGAATTACTCCAGTTGTGGTGAGACAGCCACTAGGCAAGAATTGCCTCTTTTCACTACAGACAAATTACTGTCCAGAAAGGACACACTTGCGGAATAGTCTACTGATTATATCTGCCAAGACAGAGTAATCAGCCCTTAATAATTCTGCATCACTTGGTCTGTCAGATGATCCTGGGCCAGAAGGCTGAAGATCAGATGCTCCAAGGTTTTGTAGTATAGGAACTGTTCAGGTGTTCAGTGGTCTTTATAAATTGGCTAATTTTAGAAGCTTTGCTTTGTGCTTCCCATAATTTCAGTTAATTCAGTCATTCTGGATTTCTGATGGGGTTGAAGACTTATAGTCTCATAGCCAATCCCAGCTATTTACTTTGAGAGAAAAGATTTGAGAAGATGGTTTTCAGCTGACATTCATTCTAAAGCCAAGAAAAAAGCCAAGTTCAGAACTAAGTCTTTTAGTTAGGAGAGATGACAGAGGTTCTGATCAGTCAAGAAAATGATGGACTGGGTATTAGGTCTATCTTGTACCTTACTGATACAAATTGGTATAGTTATGCTCTAATTGTATTTTGAGAGAAAAGTTTTATCTTAACAGGAAGGGTGATATGTAGGAGGAGCTAAGGTGGGAGGAGTAAGGAGAGGAAGAGGGGGAGCGAGGAGATGAGGGGGGGGTGGGAACATGGAGGTGGATGTTCGAGTGTCTCCACCAGTCAAAGATAGTTGGTATATCTCGGTTGGGTACTGGGTTACACTTCTGATTGTATGGGCATCTTGTTATTGAGCATTACCAAACTTATAAAGCCTTTGATTAACATTTTAAAAAGGTTACTAATAAAAAAAAAAAGAAGCAGGAGGAGGGGGGTGGGATAGGGCGTTCCTGGGTGGGGGGATGGGGAAAGGGGATCACATCTGAAATGTAAATAAAACATCCAATTAAAATATAAAATTAAATAAAAAAGAAAGGCACTGAGGCCAAATTCTTTTCTTACTAGACATAATTGATTCTGCTAAATTTTGGATATACTTTGATTCAAAATTTGAATCTACTTTGATTATTATAATAAAATGAAACAGAGCTTATAAATAACAGAAATGTGTTTCTCACTGTTCTGGTGAGTGGAAGACCTGATAGGAAGGTACATTTTGCTGTATCTTTACACTGTAGAAAGGGCAGTATTTCCTGGTGTATTATTTATAAGGGAACAAATTCTACTCATGAAGGCCCTATGCTTATATACTTCTGGGCTAATCTCCTCCCAAAGGTTTCCCCTAAATTGGTATGTTGGGAATTAGGATTTCAACATACACATTTTTGGAGACATATCTCTCTACCCACAGACTAGTGCAGTTCTTAGTCTTTATCAGAGAATTTTCTTTGTGCCATGGACATTGGACAACCCAGAGACTCAGAACCTAACAAAGTGCAGAGAAGTATATGTGCAGAACTCAGCCACAAATGGGATGTCTTACCCCTATACACACACACACACAAAGCTCAAGGACCAATGTAGAAGAGGATTAGAAAGATTATAAGAGCCAGAGGTCAGGGAGGGATGAAACAAAATTTTCTTCTGGACAGGACAGGAGCACATTGATGAAATTACAGCAACTGTGGTTGCCTATAGAAGATCAAGTCAGTAACATTCTTGTGTGGAAGGGCAAGGGTTCATGAATGAATCACTTGTGACTGAGGAGCTTCTAGTGGAACGGTGAGTCAATTTTCTTTAAGGATATGGCCACTGTTAGATCAATCATGTTTCAGTTGATAGCTTCATGCTTATGAGCAGAACAAACCGAACTTGACAAGTTATTTTTTTTTAAAGACACAAAATTTGAGGGAAAGATGCTGTCATTATTGGGGCATCCCCCAACAAGACAGCAATACCCATGGATTGTTAAAGGGTGTAGAGATAAGCCACTCTGGAGACAGTTTCAGGGAACAGCTTCTGCTTTATGACACACGAGCAACCACTTAAATAGAGGACACCGATTGACTGTGATTGGTTAACACATTCCCTTGGATTAGATAGTGAGTACTGATATCACCAGGGGCTTTATGTAGAAGAAGCACATACATTTTGTGGTGAATGCAAACTTGTCCACAGTCTAGCTACCAGCTACTCAAAGTACTTTGGAATTCAGTGTTCTGACTTCAGGAGCTTGACGTGCCATGCTTCCTTTTTCGAAGTGCAGTGTGCCAAGTAGGCTGGCCACCACTTCATGCCTGCATTTTCTCCTAAAGTTCCACTCTATATCATTTTGTTTTCCTGTGAGCAGAGTCTCCTGATCAATGGACAGAATATTCCAACCAATATATTACAACTAAGGAAACAATAGCATAGATAAGATATACAGATTATATAACCTTATATAGATTATAAGGGTTATGAAAGCAAAGAGAGTATCTGGGCATGAGGATAGTGTCATTCCAAATTTTATAATCTTTTCTTATAGAACCCATAGCAGAAAAATAAGTTGGAGTCATTGGCAAACAGCTGATGGCAAAGTCCTCTGACTGTCAACTCTGATAATAAGGGAGGGTTAGGTACCAATGCCCAATAATTTTCTCCTAAAGAAAGGGAGGTAGGGGTGAGTCTTGGAGGAGTTAGGAGAAATAGTGGGTAGGAATATGATCAAAATCCATTATATGGCATTCTCAAAAAATTTATAAAATATTTTTAAAACTAATTGACATTTTTATTAAATTATATAAAATATTCTTCAACTTAATGGGGTTATATTATATCCTCCACACATAGTTCACTGTAAGTCATTTATTGTTCTCTTTTGTAATTATATGGCTGACTAGGCAAGGTCATATGCCTGTGGCCCAAAAATATCTACTGAATATATATCATTTTTCACCACTTTCAAAGTAGAAAAATGGAAAGTTTAACCACATTAAGTTAGGTATGGTCTGTATTCTAATTTGAGGGGAGGTGGATTTACATCTTTATAGTGTTTTCTCAACATAAATAAGAATGAGAGTCATGTTTGATGAGTTCATTGCACTCATATTCAGGAAGCTGTATCATAAAAAGAAAAATTCATTCCTCATACTTTTGGAGACCAGGACGTCTAAGATCAAAGTCCTGATGAACTTGGTACCTGATGGGGGCTCAGGTTCTGGTTCAAGAATGGTATCTTTTCACTGTGACTTCTTGTGCTGGAAGACTAAAGGCAGAATTCCAAACATCCATATCCAACATGAGATGACCAATACAAAACAGTCTCTAAGGTATTTTGCAGATTTTTTGTCTCATTTTTATCTTACTAATCATTTGCTTACAAATTATGTTTTCTGATTTTGTGTTTTTGTGAATTGTGTGTGGTGGGGTATGGGGCCTATTTCAGATGTGATTTATATGCCCAGTAACACTCCATTGGAGAAAACTGATTTTTCTTTTGCAAGGGATGCAAATTAGAGAAAGCTTGTTGACCCCATGGATCATGGTATATTGGAAAGAGACAGCACAGAGTTGACTACAAATTCTGCATTTGCTATTAATTTTCTGGTTCTCAAACAAAGCTGGTGTAAATTGAATTTCTGTCTACAAAGGAGGAGAGGTCCAAAAGGTCACTGGGAAAATAAGCACCAATATCTGCAAAGCATTTAGCTGTAGCAAAATAAAGCAGCATACAATCCCAGCACATACTTAGCATGCACTTCCTCTGAAATAGGTCCTGTGCAAGTGCTTAAAACAGATGGTCTCATTAAAACTCTAGAATCACTCTCATGTAGGAGTATGTCTAGTTTCTTTCCAAGTAAAATTTGGAATCCTTTGTTTGTGGGGGTATACTGTGCTGAATGTAATTCCCATGCTCTCTTTATCTATTTCAGATAATAAATATTCCTCTACTCAAATAAAAGGGAAAGTAGCTATTTTTCATATTGTGTTACATATAACAAGACAGATATTTAAACAGTGGAAATAATTTACCCAAGTCATAAAGCTGCAGTATCTTGGGTCTTTCAGGCTACCTGAGTCCAAATTAACTATGTTCTTACTTTTGAAAACAGCCATATGGAGATAAACTTAGCATAAAAACAAGTTTGATACATATTGGACCTGGGTTTAAATCCCAACACCCTTCCCCAAAAGAAAGAAACTTTACAGAAGTATACAAGTATCCAAACATCATATTATTCCATAGGAATAACAGTCCAAGTAATGAACATAGCCATTAGCTCTAAAGCAGTGGTCGTCAACCTGTGGGTCACGACTCCTTTGAGGTCATATATCAGATATCCTGCATATCAGATATTTACATTACAATTCATAAGAGAAACAAAATTATAGATATGAAGTAGCTGTGAAATAATTTTATAGTTAGGGGACAGTATTGAGGAGTCACAGAGTTACAAATGTTGAAGAACCACTGATCTAGAGCCTTCCTCTCTCTCTCTTCTATAATTCATTTTACTCTTTCTCTGAGACATTTCTTTCATGGCCCAAGCATTCACTGAAATGTTTCTTATCACTAGAAATTCACTGAAGGATGTTTTCTTGAGTTGTCTAGATTTTTAAAATCCAGCTTAATTATTCTGGAAGTATTCTGTGTTAATGTATAGCCAGTAGCTCGTTCCTTTATAGAGTTCAGTACTGTGGATATTTGGTTATCTATTTATGTACTGATAAAACACATCTGAATGTAAATCAGGTTTTAGTTATTACATCCAAATGTACTGTAAACATGTGTATACAAGTCTTTGTGCACATATATGTTTTCCTATTTCTTGGAAGTATAATGTCTGGGTCATGTGACAGATGCAGGTTTACTTTTAATAGGAAATTCAAAGTGTTTTTTTCAAATCACTTTATCAGTCATGATTCAACCCACCACATAACAGAACAAATAGGATAAATATGTTAGGAAATTTACTACATGTTATTGACTTTCTTGATAGTAAGGTCTGGCAGAGTGTCTTAGTAAGGGTTTTACTGTCCTTCTGCCCCGCGCCTGGTCTTTTTGGCTGGGGCAGACACCTAGCTGGTCTGCTCCTGTAGAGACACCTTATCCTGAGCCATCCTAGAGAAGTCACTGCACTCAGAGCAGTGGGTAAGAACCCGCGCCCACTACCCTATGCCCCAGAGTTAAAACTGGGAGCCAGGGGCACTCAGGTCCCATCAACCACCCAAACCCTACCCCTCCAGAATACCACTTCCCTTCCCCCCACATGCCTGGGCCTTTTGGCTGGGGCAGACACCTAGCTGGTCTGCTCCTGTGGAGACACTGTATCCTGAGCCATCCTATAGGAGCCACTGCACTCAGAGCAGTGGACAATATACCCTGAGACATTCTAGAGGAATCACTCCACTCAGACCAGTGAACACCTAGCTGGTCTGCTCCTGTGAAGACACCATATCCTTAACCGTTCTAGAGGAACCACTCACACAGAGCAGCAGGATTTCAGGAACCCAGAGGCAGCCTGAGGCCCAGGAGTTCTTCCACACAGGAGCTTAGGATCACAGGAACACAGAGACATCTGGACTCTGAGGAGTTCCCACACAAGCAAGATAACTGGAAAGACAGACTCCAGTTAGACACAGTGAACACAGGGAACACTAGAGTTAACCAGATGGCAAAAGGCAAGAACAAGAACATATATAACAGAAACCAAAGTTACCTGGCATCATCAGAACCCAGTTCTCCCAACATAGCAAGTCCTGGAATACCCCATCACACCGGAAAAAGCAGGATTCAGAATTAATATCATTCTCATGATGATGATAGAGGATTTTAAGAAGGATATAAGTAACTCCCTTAAAGAAGTACAGGAGAACACAGGTAAACAGGTAGAAGCCCTTAAAGAGGAAACATGAAAATCCCTTAAAGAATTGCAAGAAACACAACCAAACAGGTGAAGAAATTGAACAAGACCATCCAGGATCTAAAACTGTAAATAGAAACAATAAAGAAATCTCAAAGGGAGACTACCCTGGAGATAGAAAATGTAGGAAAGAGATCAGGAGTCATAGACACAAGCATCACCAACAGAATACAAGAGACAGAAGAGAGAATCTCATATGCAGAAGATACCATGGAAAACATTGATACAACTGTCAAAAAAAATGCAAAATGCAAAAAGCTCCTAACCCAAAACATCCAGGAAATCCAGGACACAATGAGAAGACCAAAGCTAAGGATAATAGATATACATGAGAGTGAAGATTCCCAACTTAAAGGGCCAGTAAATATCTTCAACAAAATTATAGAGGAAAACTTCCCTAACCTAAAGAACTAGATGCCTATAAACATATAAGAAGCCTATGGAATGCCAAACAGACTAGAACAGAACAGAAATTCCTCCCATCACATAATAATAAAAACATCAAATATGCAAAAAAGAAAAAATACTAAAAGCAGTAAGGGAAAAATGTCAAGTAACATATAAAGGCAGACCAAGAAGAATTACACCAGACTTCTCACCAGAAACTATAAAAGCCAGAAGATCCTGGGCTGATATCATACCAACTCTAAGAGAACATAAATGCCAGCCCAGGCTACTATACCAGCAAAACTCTAATCACTGTAGATGGAGAAACCAAGATATTCCATGACAAAACCAAATTTACACAATATCTTCCCACAAACCAGCACTTCAAAGGACAATTGATGGAAAACGCCAACACAAGGAAGGAAACTACAACCTAGAAAAAGCAAGGAAGTAATCTTCCAACAACCCAAAAGAAGATAGCTACACACCTCTAATAACAAAAATAACAGAAAGCAACAATCATTTTCCTTAATATCTCTTAACATCTATGGACTCAATTCTCCAATAAAAGACATAGACTATCAGACTGGATACATAAACAGGACCCAGAATTTTGCTGCATACAGGAAATGCACCTAGTGACAAAGACAAACACTACCTCAGAGTGAAAGGAGGAAAACAATTTTCCAAGCAAATAATCCCAAAAAACAAGTTGGAGTAGCCATTCTAATAGCAAATAAAATCGACCTTCAACCAAAAGTAATCAAAAAAGATAAGGAAGGACACTTCATACTCATCAAAGGAAAAATTTACCAAGATGAACTCTCAATTCTGAATATCTATGCTCCAAATACAAGGGCACCCACATACATAAAAGAAACTTTAGTAAAGTTCAAAACACACATTGCATCTCACACAATAATACTGGGGATTTTAACACCCCACTCTCAGCAATGGACAGATCATGGAAACAGAAACTGAACAGACACATTGAAATTAACAGAAGTTTTTGAACCAAATGGATTTAACAGATATCTATAGAAACATTTCATCCTAAAGTAAAAGAATATACCTTTTTCTCAGCACGTCATGGTACTTTCTCCAAAATAGACCATATAATTGGTCACAAAACAGTCCTCAACAGATACAAAAAGATTGAAATAATCCCTTGCATCCTATCAGATCACCACGGACTAAGGCTGGTCTTTAATAATGACAAAACCAAGGGAAATCCCACATGCATGTGGAGACTGAACAACACTCTACTCAATGATGACTTGGTCAAGGAAGAAATCAAGAAAGAAATTAAAGACTTTTTAGAAGTTAATGAAAATGAGGAAACATCATACCAAAACTTGTGGGATTCCATGAAAGCAGTGCTAAGAGGAAAAATCATAGCTCTAAGTGCCTACAAAAAGAAACTGAGAGAGCATACATTAACAACTTGACAGCTCGAGAAAAAAGAAAGCAAAAACACCCAAGAGGAGTAGGCGTCAGGAAATAGTCAAAACTCAGGACTGAAATCAAACAAGTAGAAACAGAAAGAACTATACAAAGAATCAACAAAACCAGAGCTGGTTCTTTGAGAAAATCAAAAAGATAGATAAATCCTTAGCCAGATTAACCAGAGGGCACAGAGACAGTATCCAAGTTAATAAAATCAGAACTAAAACGGAGACATAACAACAGAAACCGAGGAAATTCAAAAAAATCATCAGATCCTACTACAAAGGCCTATACTCAACAAAACTGGAAAATCTGGAAGAAATGGACAATTTTCTAGACAGATACCAGGTACCAAAGTTAAATCAGGAGCAAAGAAACCATCTAAACAGTGCCATATCCCCTAAAGAAATAGCAACAGTCATCTCCTTACCAAAAAAAGTCGAAGACCAGATGGTTTTTTGGGCAGAATTCTATCAGACCTTTAAGGAAGACCTAATACCAATTCTCTTCAAACTATTCCACAAAATAGAAACAGAAGGATCACTATCCAATTCGTTCTATGAAGCTACAATCACACTCATACCTAAATCTCACAAAGACCCCAACAAAGGAAGAGAACTTCAGACTAATCTTTCTTATGAATATCGATGCAAAAATACTCAATAAAATTCTAGCAAACCGAATCCAAGAACACATTAAAACAATCATCCATCATGATCAAGAAGGCTTTATCCAGGAATGCAGGGATGGTTCAACATTCGGAAATCCATCAATGTAATCCACTATATAAACAAACTCAAAGAAAAAAACCACATGATCATCTCACTAGATGCTGAGAAAGCATTTGACAAAATTCAACATCCATTCATGGTAAAAGTATTGGAAAGATCAGGAATTCAAGGCCCGTACCTAAACATAGTAAAAGCAATATACAGCAAAACAGTAGCCAACATCAAAACTAAATGGAGAGAAACTTGAAGCAATCCCACTAAGATGAGGGACTAGACAAGGCTGCCCAATCTCTCCCTACCTATTTCAATATAGTACTGGAAGTCTAGCCAGAGCAATTAGACAACAAAAGGAAGTCAAACGGATACAAATAGGAAAGGAAGAAGTCAAAATATCACTATTTGGAGATGATATGACAGTATTCTTAAGTGACCCCAAAACTTCCACCAGAGAACTCCTAAATTGGCTGGTTATAAAATCAACTCAAACAAATCAGTAGCCTTCCTCTACTTGAAAGATAAACAGGCTGAGTAAGAAATTAGGGAATGACACCCTTCACAATAGTCACAAATAATATAAAATACCTTGGTGTGAATAACCAAGCAAGTGAAAGATCTGTATGACAAGAACTTCAAGTCTCTGAAGAAAGAAATCAAAGAAGATCTGAGAAGATGGAAAGATCTCCCATGCTCATGGATTGGCAGGATTAATATAGTAAAAATGGCCATCTTACCAAAATCAATCTACAGTTTCAATGCAATCCCCATTAAAATCCCAACTCAATTTCTTCACAGAGTTACAAAGAGAAATTCTCAAATTCATTTGGAATAACCAAAAACCCAGGATAGCGAAAACTATTCTCAACAATAAAAAAACTTCTAGAGGAATCACCATCCCTGACCTCAAGCTGTACTACAGAGCAATAGTGATAAAAACTGCATGGTATTGGTACAGAGACAGGCAGGAAGATCAATGGAATAGAATTGAAGACCCAGAAATGAACCCACACACCTATGGTCACTTGATCTTTGACAAAGGAGCTAAAACTGTCCAGTAGAAAAAGGACAGCATTTTCAACAAATGGTGCTGGTTCAACTGGAGGACAACATGTAGAAGAATGCAAATCGATCCATTCTTATCTCCTTGTACAAAACTCAAGTCCAAGTGGATAAAGGACCTCCACATAAAACCAGATACACTGAAACTAATGAAGAGAAGGTGGGGAAGAACCTTAAATACTTGGGCATAGGGGAAAGTTCCTGAACAGAACACCAATGGCTTATGCTTTAAGATCAAGAATTGACAAATGGGACCACATAAAATTGCAAAGCTTCTGTAAGGCAAAGGACACTGTCAATAGGACAAAGAGGCAACAACAGATTGGGAAAAGATCTTTACCAATCCACATTCGATAGAGGGCTAATATCCAATATATACAAAGAACTCAAGAAATTAGACAACCAAATAACCCTATTTTAAAATGGGGACATAACATGCTGACAGGAGCCTGATATAGCTGTCTCCTTAGACGTCTGCAAGAGTCTGACATACTCAGAGGCAGATGCTCACAGCTAACCTATCAAACTGATCATGGGGTTCCCAATGGAGATGATAGAGTGAAGGCTGAAGGAGTTGAAAGGATTCGCAACACCATGAGGAAAGCAACAATACCAACCAACCAGACCCCCCAGGGTCTAAACCACCAGCCTGGGAGCACTTAGGAAGGGACACATGGCTCCAGCTATATATGCAAGGGAGCTATATATAAGTGGGAGAAGAGATCCTTGGTCCCATGAAAGCTGGGGGTCGTGGAGGGGGGATATTCGAGGGTGGGGAGGTGAGGTACTGGGGAGGTTGGGTGGGGTACACCAACGTGGAGGCAGGAGGAGGGGGGAAGGGATAGTGAGTTCCTGGGAGGGAGGGGGAAATGGGGTCAGGAGAGAACATCTGAAATGTAAATAAAATTTCGAATAAAAAATGGGGTACATATTTGAACAAAGAATTCTCAACTGAGGAAATTCGAATGGCACCTAAAGAAATGTTCAATATTCTTAGTCTTCAGGAAAATGCAAATCAAAACAACCCTGAGATTCCACCTCACTCTAATAAGAATGGCTAAGATCAAAAACTTAGGTGATAGTAGATGCTGGTGAGGATGTGGAGAAAGAGGAACACTCTACTGTTGGTGGGGATTGCAAGATGGTGCAACCACTCTGGAAATCAGTCTGGTGGTTCCTCAGAAAATTGGACATAGCATTACCTGAGGACCCAGCTATACCACTCCTGGGCATATACCCAGAAGATGCTCTAACATATAACAAGGACATATGCTCCACTATGCTCATAACAGCCTTATTTATAATAGCCAGAAGCTGGAAAGAACCCAGATGTCCTTTAAGAGAGGAATGGATACAAAAAAAGGGGTACATTTACACAATGGAGTATTACTCAGTTATTAAAAACAATGAATTCAAGAAATTCTTAGGTAAATGGATGGAACTTAAAAATATCATCCTGAGTGAGGTAACCGAATCACAAAACAACACACATGGTATTTACTCACCGATTATTGGATTTTAGCCCAGAAGCTTCAAATACCCAAGATTCAACTCACAGACCACATAAAGCTCATGAAGAAGGAAGACCAAGTGGGGGTGCTTCGGTCCTTCTTAGAAGGAATGACAAAATACTCATGGGAGCAAATATGGAGACAAAGTGTAGGACAGAAACTGAAGGAGGGGCCGTCTGCAGACTGTTCCACCTGGGTATCCATCCCATGTGCAGTCGCCAAAGTTAGAAGCTGATGTGGATGTCAGGAAGTGCATGCTGACAGGAGCCTGATATAGCTGTGTCCTTAGAAGTCTGCAAGAGTCTGACATACTCAGAGGCAGATGCTCACAGCTAACCATTGAACTGATCAAGGGGTTCCCAATGGAGGAGTTAGTGTGAAGACTGAAGGAGCTGAAAGGGTTTAGGACCCCATAGGGAGAGCAACAATACCAACCAACCAGAGCCTCCAGGGTCTAAACCACCAGCCTGGGGGCACATAGGTAGGGACCCATGGCTCCAGCTGTATATGTAAGGGAGGATGGCCTTGTCGGGCATGGGTGGGAGAGGAGTTCCTTGGTCCCATGAAGGCTGGACCCCCGCCCACCCTCCCCCGTAACTCACCTCCCTAGCCTTGAATTCCCCCCCCCCATGACGTCCAGCCTTCATGGGACCAAGGCTCTCTTCTCTCACCTATAACACCCTTGCATATATAGCTGCATATATAGCTGGAGCCATGGGTCCACGTTCTCTTCTATTAGATTCAGTGTATCTGGTTTTAAGTTGAGGTTGTTGATCCACTTGGACTTGAGGTTTGTGCAAGGTGACAAATATGGATCTATTTTAATTTTTCTATATACCAACTGCCAGTTAGACCAGCACCATTTATTGAAGATGCTTTCTTTTTTTATTGTATATTTTTTACTTCTTTGTCAAAGATCTCCCTAATTTTAAATTTGCTTTAAAAGCTAATGTGTAAAACATAGAATCAAAAACACTGACTGTCCTCGAGAACAGCTAGTATGCACAATAAATAGGAGCATAGGATCATAATTTACCTGTGACGTCAGTGCTCATTTTTCCAGCATAGTTGTTTTTCAACAAGGGTCTGGTAGTGCAAGAAGTATAATGGACAAGGGTAAAGTTTAGGCTGATGAGATGGCTCAGTGGACAAGGCACTTGTCACACAAGCATGGTAACCTGAGTTTGATCATCAGAACCCACATGAAGGTGGAAAGAGTGGAATCATCTTACGGAATTTTCTTTGACCCCAGACACATCCTGTTATGTGTGCCCACATGCACATCGCATGCAGTAAATTTTTAAACATTAAAAATAATTTTTTGATGATGATTTTGCTATGCTCCTGTTTAAAAGTACTTTTCAGGCAGGACAAACTGTAGGTAGAAGATTTTGTGGCTGGGTTGGTGTCCCAATCCCTTCAGTTGCCTGCTTATGGAAGATGGCTGGCTTGGGTCCTGTGTGAATTGTCATCAAAGAGATGAGAGAGACTTCATCCAGCAACTGATGGGAGCAGATGCAGAGTCCCACAGCCAAACATTAGGTGGAGTCTGAGGAGTTCTGTGGAGGACAAGGAGAAAGGATCAGAGGAACCAGAGGGGTCAGTGACACACCATGAATTCAAGGCCCTTAGAGTCAACTGACCTAGACTCATGGGAGCTTGAGAGATCAGGAAACCTGTAGGAATCTGACCTAGGTCCTCTATGTATGTTATGACTGAATAGTTTGGTGTCCTTGTGGAAATCCTACCAGTAAGAGCAGGGGCTATCCATGTCTATTAACAGTTGTGGATCCCTTTCCCCCTACTAGGTTGCCTTGTCCAGCCTTGATGTGATGTTGTGCCTTCTCTTATTATAGTTTTTTTTTTTTTTATGCCAGGTTTGTTTGATGTCCCTGAGAGGCATGTTCTTTTCTGAGGGGAGGGAAGAATCTGGGAAGAGGGGAGGTAGGAAGAGGTAAGGAGGAGGGAAGGAGGAAAATTGTGGTTGCGATGTATATATGAGAGAAGAATAAAAGATCTTTAAATTTCAAATACTTTTTATTTTGATGATGACTTAATTTTTCAGTTACCTTTTCTAAAATGAAAAAAAAATGTAAACACAAATTAAACATTAATTTTTTAAACTGTTAAAAGATTTCTTATTTCATTTAGAATTATGAGTGTATGTGGGTGAGTTTGTCCACATGAGCTCATTTCCTGCAGAGGACAAAAAGACAGTGATGGATCCTCTGGAGCTGGAGTTGTGAACCACCAAGGTAGGTACTAGGGACTGAAACTCAACTTCTTTGTGCTATTTAATTATCTAGCCAGCTTTCCAGTTCCCTAAAAATAATTTTTAAGTAAGAGAAGAACTACTCCCTTCTCTGCCTTGAAATAACTATTATACATATTCCACTAAATGAATAATCGACTATGTAAGCAAATTTCCTTGAAAGTAGTACTTATTATTATCTTGATAATGAATATTGGTTGAAAAAAAATCTATCCAGATATTTAATTATCACACAAATCTTAATTTATTGTTGTGAGCCAAACATGAGAATATATCTTAGATAAATTTGGTCACAAATAATATTTTCATTTGTTTACCTCCTACATTGCTGATGTTTCACAGTACAATGTTTTATGAAGAGCTAGAAGGGAGTCACTAAAGGTCCCAAACAAAGAAATGATGAGAATATCCAGGTCCCCTGGGGTGTGAGCATAATATCAAGACATGAGGAATGTAGGTAGGAGGATTGCTGTAAGTTTGAATTTCAGGCCACTTTGGAACACAGAGTGGATGCTGTCTCAAAAGCACTAAAAAATAAATAAAAAAGGAAATGCTATTACTTTGATTTAATTAGTGTAGTCTGTGTGCACATTTTGAATTATCACATGATACCCAATTAATGAGTATAGTAGTTACATATTAAAAAAATAAATGTAAATGCAGAGTTGTGTAGTCCTGCAATTACAGCCCAGGATCATTGCGAAAGAGGGATCAGAAAGATTGTAAAAGCCAGAGGATATGATACTTGGCTGTGACACCGTGTCTCCTAGAAATATCAGAAGCTACACCCAGAAAGTCTCCCCTAAATATCAGCTGAACAAAATAACAGGGGTGTGTGTGTGTGTGTGTGTGTTTTGTGTGTGTGTGTGTGTAATAATAATTAATGAACCATGAGGCTATGATTTTGAAAGAGTATAAGGAGTGGAAATTTGTATTGGGGGACATGGAAGGAGGAAAGAGGGAAATGAGATTAATTTTATGCTAACTTAACACAAGCTAAAGTTGTCTGAGAAGAGAGAATATCAATTAAGAAAATGCCTCCATAAGATCAGACTGTCGACAAGCCTGTAGGGCATTTTCTTAATTAGTGATTGATGGGGGAAAGACCCAGCCCATTGTGCAACTCCTTGGGTGGTGGTCCTGAGTTCTATAAGAAAGCAGGCTGAGCAAGCCGTGAAGAGCAAGACAGTTATACAGCACTTTTCCACAGCTCCTCATCAGCTCCTGCCTCCAGGATCCTGACCTGTTTGAATTCTGTCCTGGCTTCATTTTTTAAAAATTCACTTTACATTGTGATAGCTACTCACATCCCGGTCACGCCCTCCCACAATCCCTCTCCCATGTCCCTTCTCTTCTCAGAGGAGAAGGGGGAGGCGCCTCCTAGGTATTATCCTGATATATTAGGTCTCTGCGGGGCTAGGCACATCCTCTCCCACTGAGGACAGACAAGGCAGTCCAGCTAGAAGAATATATCCCACATACAGGCAACAGCTTTTGGGATAACCCTCGTTCCAGTTGTTCAGGAATCACGTGAAGGTCAAGCTGCACATCTGCTATATATTATTTCGAGGAAGCCTAGATCCAGCTGGTGTATGTTCTTTGGTTGGTGGTTTGGACTCTGAGAGCTCTAAGGGTCCAGGTTAGTTGACTCTGTTGGTCTTCCTGTTAAGTTCCTGTCCCCTTCGGGCCCGCAATTCTTCTTCCTATTCTTCATAACACTCCCCAAGCTCCCTCCACTGTTTGGCTGTGGGTGTCTGCATCTGTCAAAGTCAGCATCTGGGTGGGACCTCTCAGAGGGTTTGCCTTGCTAGACTCCTGTCTGCAAGCATAAGAGTATCATTAATAGTGTCAGGGATTGATGCTTGTCCATGGGATGGGTCTCTGTTGGGGCAGTTATTGCTTGGCCATTCCCCATCCCTGCATTACTTGTAGACAGGATAAATTTTGGGTTGAAAGTTTTGTGGGTAGGTTGGTGTCCATATTGCTCCACTGGGATTACTGCCTGGCTACAGGAGATGGCCTCTTCAGGTTCTATATTCCCAATACTGTGAGTCACAGCTAAGGTCACCCTCCTAAGTTCACCTTCATTGATTCTTAGTCACCTCCCCTATCATAGGTCTCTGGCACATCCTTGAAATATCCTCCACCCTCTACCCCTGCCAGTTGCAGATTTCCATTCATTTTCATGGCCATCTCTCCTGTCCCTCCCCACACATGATCCTGAACTCTCTCCCATTCCCCTCCCCATCCCCTCTCAAAGTTCCCTTCCTTCATCGTCCACCCCATTGTAAGTGAGATTCAAGCATCCTCTTGATTTTTCTCCCATTTATGCACAGCAAATACAAAGGCTGGTCACGGACACCTCTACTGAATCTTTTTAAAATAACCTTACCAGTTTTTAGCTCTTTCATGGCCTGACAATGAGATAGACTTTTCTCATGAAAACATTATAAATATATCTTTGAGATCCTCCTATACAGGATCCAAGTTCACAGAATCTTTAATTGATGCTCTTTTCTTCTTTGTCCCAAAGTACTTTTTCTTAGTCCTGTATCTGGGCTCCCATTCTGGAAGTTTGTTTCCCTGAAGCTAAGTACTTTTCTAAAGGCCATCTCAGGAGCAAAGGAGAAGATTTTAGTATCCCTTCTATCCTGGTGCTGCCAACTTAAAAACAAACAAACAACCAAAACATCACACCAGGCCCTGTGTGGCAGTCCTGTCCTTTGACAACACATGTTCTCTATTACAAAGCCAGGTTGGCTATTTCATTCCCCCTTCTAAGTGAGATTCAAGCTTCCTTGCTTGGGCCTCCCTTCTTGTTTAGCTTCTTGGGGTCTGTGGACTGTAGTGTGGGTATCCTGTATTTTATGGCTAATATCCACTTCTAAGTGAGTACATGCCATGCAGATCCTTGTGGGTCTGGGTTACTTCTTAATCAAGATGATATTTTCAAGTCCAATCCAATTGCATGCAAAATTCATTATGTCTTTGTCTTTAATAGCTGAATAGTATTCAATTGTTTAGATGTACCACATTTTCTTTATCCACTCTTCAGTTGAGGAACATCGAGGTTGTTTCCAGTTTCTGGCTATTATGAATAAAGCTGCTATGAACATAGCTGAGCAAGTGTACCTGTGGTATAGTCTGGCATCTTTTGGATATATGCCCAGGAGTGGTATAGCTGGGACCTGATGTAGATCTATTCCCAGTTTTCTGAGAAACCACCAAACTGATTTCCAAAGTGGCTGTACAAGTTTGCACTCCCACCAGCAATGGAGGAGTGTTCCCCTTGCTCCACATCTTCACTAGCATGTGCTATCGATTGAGTTTTTGATCTTAGCCATTCTTACTGGTGTGAGGTGGAACCTCAGAGTTGCTTTGATTTGCATTTCCCTGATGACTAAGGACTTTGAATCTTTCTTTAGTGTTTCTTGGCCATTTGAGATACCTTTGTTGAAAATTCTGTTTATCTCTGTACTCCATTTTAAAATTAGGTTATTTGGGTAGTTGGTGTCTAACTTCTTGAGTTCTTTAAAAATTTTGGATATTAGCCTTCTGTCAGATGTAAGGTGGTGAAGATCCTTTCCCAATCTGTGGGCTACAATTTTGTCTTATTGACAGTGCCTTGCAGAAACTTTTCAGTTTCATGAGGTTCCGTTTATCAATTACTGATCTCAGAGCATAAGCCATTTGTTGTTCTGTTCAGGAACTCATCTCCTGTACCAATGAGTGTAAGGCTATTCCATACTTTATGTTTTATTAGATTTAGTGTGTCCAGTTTTATGTTGAGGTGCTCCATCCACTTGGACTTGAGTTTTGTGCAGGGTGATAAATATCTATTTAGATTCTTCTATATGCAAACATCCAGTTAGACTAACACTATTTGTTGAAGATTCTTTTTTATATGCTTTTGCCTTTTTTGTCAAAAATCAAGTTGTGTGGGTTTATTTCAGGGACTTCAATTTGATTTCATTGATCAATATGTCTGTTCCTATACCAATACCATGCAGTTTTTATAACTGTTTCTCTATCGTGCAGCTTGAGGTCAAGGATGGTGATACCTCCAGAAGTCCTTTTATTGTTCAGGATGTTTTAAGGTTTTTTTCTATATGAAGTTTTTGTTTTGTTTTGTTTTTCTATATGAAGTTGATAAGTCCTCTGTCAAGGTCTGTAGACAATTGTATTGGAATTTTGATGGGGATTATATTGAATCTGTAGATTGCTTTTGGTAAGATGACCATTTTCATTACATTAATCCTACCTATCAATGAGCATGAGAGATCTTTCCATCTTCTGGTATTTTTTTTTTCAATTTCTTTCTTCAGCAACTTGAAGTTCTTGTCATATAAGTCTTTCACTTGCTTGATTAGACTTATAGCAAATGTTTTATACTATTTGTGACTATATAAAGGTCTATATTCCTGCCAGGCAGTGGCGCATGCCTTTAATCCAGCACTTGGGAGGCAGAGGCAGGCGGATTTCTGAGTTTGAGGACAGCCTGGTCTACAGAATGAGTTCCAGGCCAGGACTATACAGAGAAACTCTGTCTCGAAAAACCAAAAAAAAAAAAAAAAAAAAAAAAAAAAAAAAAAAAAGGTCTATATTCCCCAATTTCTTTCTCAGCCCATTTATCAATTATATAGTACAAGGCTACTGCTTTTTATGAGTTGATGTGTTGCCAGCCACTTTGCTGAATGTGTTTATCAGCTGTAGGTGTTCTCTGGTAGAATTTTTGGGATTACTTAAGTATGTTATCATATCATCAGGAAATAGTGATACTTTGACTTCTTATTTTCCAATTTGTATCCCATAGATCTCTTTTATTTGTTTCTCTAGCTAGAACTTCAAGTACTATGTTGAATAGATAGGGACAGAGTGGCAGCCTTGCCTTCTCTGTGACCTTAGTGGAATTGCCAAGTTTCTCTCTATTTGGTTTGATGTTGGCTACTGGCTTGCTGTATACTGCTTTTGCTATGTTTAAGTATGAACTTGTATCCATAATCTCTCCAAGACTTTTAACATGAAGGGCTGTTGAATTTTATCAATGGCTTTATTAGCATCTAATGAGATGAGCATGTGATTTTTTTCTTTCAGTTTGTTGGATTACATTGATGGATTGTCATATATTGAACTATCCCTGAATCCCTGGGATGATGCCTACTTGATCATGGTGGTTGATGTTTTTGATGTGTTCCTGGATTCAGTCTGTGAGTATTTTATTGAGTATTTTTGTATCAATGTTCATAAGAAAAATTCTTTGAAATTCTCTTTCTGTGTTGGGGTCTTTGTGTATGTGGTTTAGTTTTCAGTGTGACTGTGGCTTCATAGAATGAGTTTGGCAGTGTTCTTTCTGTTTCTATTTCGTGAAATAGTTTGAGGAGTAGTGGAATTAGCTCTTCTTTGAAAATGTGCTAGAATTCTCATTAAAACCATCTGGCCCTGGGCTTGCTTTTTGGGGGGTGGGGGTGGGAGACATTTAATGATTGCTTTTATTTCCTTAGGAAATGATTGCTGTTTAGTTTACCTGATCTTGATTTAACTTTAGTAACTGGTATGTGTCTAAAAATCACCTATTTCATTAAGATTTTCCAATTTTGTGGAGTACAGTATTTTGAAGTAAGACCTAACAATTCTTTGAATTTCCTCATTGTCTGTTGTTATGTCTCTCTTTTCATTTCTGAATTTGTTTATTTGGATACTGTCTCTCTGTCTTTTGATTAGTTTGTCTGAGGGTATGTCTAGTTTGTTGATATTCTCAAAGAAAATCTCTTGGTTTCATTGAGTGTTTCTATTGTTATCTTTACTTCCCCCCCCCACATACACATTCTGTCTTCTCTTGCTGTGTTTTCTGAGTCTGCTGAGCACTCAATCACTGAACTACTGAATCTCAGCACTCTGTGAAGCCAGGTAAAGAGAAGTTTCTCTGATTAAGACTGAGAACAGCATCTGTCTATAGCTGCAAATAAATATTCAGAAGGGAGTTTCACACTATTGTTATTTAGCAAAAGAATGATATTGAGTTTCTACTGGAGCCTGTGATCACCCGGCCATAGCAGTTTTACAGTATAGGACATGGATTCCCTCCTGTAGAGTAGGACTCAAATCCAATCAGAAAGCAGTTAGTGACCCACATACAAAGTGTCACCACATTTTTTTTTGTTACTGCATTAATTTCTCTTCCTCCTGCATTGGGCAGATGTATCAACAATCCCCTCTGGTAGACTCAAATTGGAGTCTGGGAATCACTGAGTTTCTAAGTGGGAATTGGTATGTGGACATTTTGAGAATCAAATTTCAAATGTTCCACTTCTGAGTATGTTAACCTACTTGAGAATGTTTCACACATTCTCTCTTCTACCTCACTTTTAGAATTGATCTCTGTGTAATAATTCTTCATGCTTTGTGTTGTATGGCTACATTGTGCAATTTGAGAAGCCTCCATTTACTGCATTCAACTGAGAGCTGTTTGTTTGTTTGTTTGCTTGCTTCTTTATTTATTCATTTGTTCATTTATCATTTATTCACTTCAAATTTTTCCCAATATTTTAGTAATTTTTTGAGAACTTTATACAAAGTTTTTTTTTTAAACAAATCCACTTACCCCTGAACACTCCCATTATCGTTTTTTTCTGCCTACCCACTCCTTCCGACTACTTAACTTTGAGATGACTTCTTTCTTCTCTCTCTATCCAGTCCAGTTTGTGTTGCCCAGTTAGTCTTGGGAATAGGACTACCCTTGTATATGGCCAACCTATCAGTAGTAGGTTGTTATGCCTGCATTGATATAGAAAGCCCACCAGCAATGGCCACTCAGATACGCTTTATAGCCAATTGAAAGTCTTCATTCCAGCCAGCTGGAACTATACTCTTGTATTTGGAGACTCAAGTATAGCCCTGAGTATTAGAACAATAGGCTTTTAAGGACAAAATCCAGATTTTTGTCTGCTTTGAGCTTGCAGAGGTCTTGTGCATGATGTCAGTCAGTGTGAAGTCACAAGTACACCTGCCCCGTTGTGTCTGAAAATAACATTGTTTCCTCAAAGTCATTTACCACCTCTGGCACTTACAATCTTTCCAAACTGTCTTCCAGGGCCTTGGAGTAATGTCCCACTTAGATCTGAGCATTGCCCAAACTTTTATTTATTTTTTTATTGGATATTTATTTACATTTCAGGTGTTATCCCCTTCCCCACCCCCAGAACCCTCCTATCTCATTCCCCTCCTCCTACTTCTATGAGGATGTGCCCCCACCCACCCACCCACTCCCACCTACCCACCCTTGAATTCCCTCATACTGGGCATAGAACCAAGGATCTCTCCTCCCACCTATGCCTGACAAAGCCATCCTCCCCTATAGATACAGCTGGAGCCATGGGTCCCTCCCTAAGTGCTCCCAGGCTGGTGGTTTAGACCCTGGGGGCTCTGGTTGGTTGGTATTGTTGCTCTCCTCAAGGGGCTGCAAACCCTTTCAGCTCCTTCAGTCTTCTCTCTCACTCCTCCATTGGGAACCCCAAGATCAGTTCAATGGTTAGCTGTGAGCATCTGCCTCTGAAAATCTCAAGCTCTGGCAGACCTCTAAGAACACAGCTATATCAGGCTCCTGTCAGCATGCACCTCCTGACATCCACATCAGCGTCTACCTTTGATGACTGCACATGGGATGGATACCCAGTTGGAATGGTCTGCAGATGGCTCCTCCTTCAGTTTCTGTCCCACATAATGTCTCCATATTTGCTCCCTTGAGTATTTTGTTACTCCTTCTAAGAAGGACCGAAGCACCCCCACTTGGTCTTCCTTCTTCATGAGCTTCATGTGGTCTGTGAGTTGAATCTATGGTATTGAGAGCTTCTGGGCTAATATCCAGTTATCAGGAAGTGAATATCATATGTGTTCTTTTGTGATTGAGTAACTGGACTCAGGATGATATTTTTCAGTTCCATCTATTTACCTAAGAATTTCTCAAATTCATTGTTTTTAATAGCTGAGTAATATTCCATTGTGTAAATGTACCCCTTTTTTGTATCCATTCCTCTCTTGAAGGACATCTGGGTTCTTTCCAGCTTCTGGCTATTATAAATAAGGCTGCTATGAACATAGTGGAGCATATGTCCTTGTTTTATGTTAGAGCATCTTCTGGGTATATGCCCAGGAGTGGTATAGCTGGGTCCTTAGGTAAAGCTATGTCCAATTTTCTGAGGAACTGCCAGACTGATTTCCAGAGTGGTTGCACCATCTTGCAATCCCACCAACAATGGAGGAGTGTTCCTCTTTCTCCACATCCTTGCCAGCATCAACTATCACCTGAGTTTTTGATCTTAGCCTTCCTGACTGTTGTGAGGTGGAATCTCAGGGTTGTTTTGATTTGCATTTCCCTGATGACTAATGATGTTGAACATTTCTTTAGGTGCTTCTCAGCCATTCTATTTTCCTCAATTGTAAATTCTTTGTTTAGCTCTATACCCCATTTTAAAATAGGGTTATTTGGTTGTCTAATTTCTTGAGTTTTTTGTATATATTGGATATTAGCCCTCTATCGAATGTGGATTGGTAAAGATCTTTTCCCAATCTGTTGGTTGCCTCTTTGTCCTATTGACAGTGTCCTTTGCCTTACAGAAACTTTGCAATTTTATGTGGTCCCATTTGTCAATTCTTGATCTTAAAGCATAAGCCATTGGTGTTCTGTTCAGGAACTTTCCCCTATGCCCAAGTATTTAAGGTTCTTCCCCACCTTCTCTTCATTAGTTTCAGTGTATCTGGTTTTATGTGGAGGTCCTTTATCCACTTGGACTTGAGCTTTGTACAAGGAGATAAGAATGGATCGATTTGCATTCTTCTACATGTTGTCCTCCAGTTGAACCAGCACCATTTGTTGAAAATGCTGTCCTTTTTCTACTGGACAGTTTTAGCTCCTTTGTCAAAGATCAAGTGACCATAGGTGTGTGGGTTCATTTCTGGGTCTTCAATTCTATTCCATTGATCTTCCTGCCTGTCTCTGTACCAATACCATGCAGTTTTTTATCACTATTGCTCTGTAGTACAGCTTGAGGTCAGGGATGGTGATTCCTCTAGAAGTTCTTTTATTGTTGAGAATAGTTTTCGCTATCCTGGGTTTTTGGTTATTCCAAATGAATTTGAGAATTTCTCTTCCTAACTCTGTGAAGAATTGAATTGAGATTTTAATGGGGATTGCATTGAAACTGTACATTGATTTTGGTAAGATGGCCATTTTTACTATATTAATCCTGCCAATCCATGAGCATGGGAGATCTTTCCATCTTCTCAGATCTTCTTTGATTTCTTTCTTCAGAGATTTGAAGTTCTTGTCATACAGATCTTTCACTTGCTTGGTTAGATTCACACCAAGGTATTTTATATTATTTGTGAGTATTGTGAAGGGTGTCATTTCCCTAATTTCTTTCTCAGCCTGTTTATCTTTCAAGTAGAGGAAGGCTACTGATTTGTTTGAGTTGATTTTATAACCAGCCACTTTGCTGAAGTTGTTTATCAGGTTTAGGAGTTCTCTGGTGGAAGTTTTGGGGTCACTTAAGAATACTGTCATATCATCTGCAAATAGTGGTATTTTGACTTCTTCCTTTCCTATTTGTATCCGTTTGACTTCCTTTTGTTGTCTAATTGCTCTGGCTAGGACTTCCAGTACTATATTGAATAGGTAGGGAGAGATTGGGCAGCCTTGTCTAGTCCCTCATCTTAGTGGGATTGCTTCAAGTTTCTCTCCATTTAGTTTGATGTTGGCTACTGTTTTGCTGTATATTGCTTTTACTATGTTTAGGTACGGGCCTTGAATTCCTGATCTTTCCAATACTTTTACCATGAATGGATGTTGAATTTTGTCAAATGCTTTCTCAGCACCTAGTGAGATGATCATGTGGTTTTTTTCTTTGAGTTTGTTTATATAGTGGATTACATTGATGGATTTCGGAATATTGAACCATCCCTGCATTCCTGGGATAAAGCCCACTTGATCATGATGGAGTAGTGTTTTGAAGTGTTCTTGGATTTGGTGTGCAAGAATTTTATTGAGTATTTTTGCATCGATATTCATAAGGGAGACTGGTCTGAAGTTCTCTTTCTTTGTTGGGTCTTTGTGAGGTTTAGGTATGAGTATGATTGTAGCTTCATAGAACGAATTGGGTAGTGTTTCTTCTGTTTCTATTTTGTAGAATAGTTTGAAGAGAAATGGTATTAGGTCTTCCTTGAAGGTCTGATAGAATTCTGCACTAAAACAATCTGGTCCTGGGCTTTTTTTGGTAAGGAGACTTTTAATGACTGCTGTTATTTTTTAGGGGTTATGGGACTGTTTAGATGGTTTCTTTGCTCCTGACTTAACTTTGATACCTGGTATCTGTCTAGAAAATTGTCCATTTCACCCAGATTTTCCAGTTTTGTTGAGTATAGGCCTTTGTAGTAGGATCTGATGATTTTTAGAATTTCCTCGGTTTCTGTTGTTATGTTTCCCTTTTCAGTTCTGATTTTATTAATTTGGATACTCTCTCTGTGCCCTCTGGTTAGTCTGGCTAAGGGTTTATCTATCTTGTTGATTTTCTCAAAGAATCAACTCCTGGTTTTGTTGATATTTTGTATGGTTCTTTTTATTTCTACTTGGTTAATTTCAGCCCTGAGTTTGATTATTTCCTGCTGTCTACTCCTCTTGGGTGTATTTGTTTCTTTTTGTTCTACAGCTTTCAGGTGTGCTGTCAAGTTGTTAATGTATGCTTTTTCCAGTTCTTTTTGTAGACACTTAGAGCTATGATTTTTCCTCTTAGCATTGCTTTCATGGAGTCCCACAAGTTTTGATATGATGTTTCCTCATTTTCATTAACTTCTAAAAAGTCTTTAATTTCTTTCTTGATTTCTTCCTTGACCAAGTCATCATTGTTCAGTGTTGTTCAGTTTCCACATGCATGTGGGGTTTCCCTTGGTTTATTAAAGACCAGTCTTAGTCCGTGGTGATCTGATAGGATGCAAGGGATTATTTTAATCTTTTTGTATTTGTTGAGGCCTGTTTTGTGACCAATTATATGGTCTATATTGGAGAAGGTACCATGAGGTGCTGAGAAAAAGGTATATTCTTTTACTTTAGGATGAAATGTTCTATAGATATCTGTTAAATCCATTTGGTTCATAACCCCTGTTAATTTCAATGTGTCTTTGTTTAGTTTCTGTTTCCATGATCTGTCCATTGCTGAGAGTGGGGTATTAAAATCCCCCACTATTATTGTATGAGGTGCAATGTGTGCTTTGAGCTTTACTAAAGTTTCTTTTATGTATGTGGCTGCCCTTATATTTCCAGTTATCTTGCTTATGTCAGAACTCCTCAGAGTTCAGATGTCTCTGCAATCCTGTGATCCTAAGCTCCTGGGTGGAAGAGCTCCTGGGACTCAGGCTGCTTCTAGGATCCTGAAATCCTGCTGCTCTGAGTGCAGTGGCTCCTCTAGGATGGCTCAGGATAAGGTGTCTCCACAGGAGCAGACCAGCTAAGTGTCTTCCCCAGCCAAAAGGACCAGGCACGGGGTGGGGGGAGGGAGGTAGTATTCCAGAGGGGTGGGTTTTAGATGGCTGATGGTTCCTGAGCACCCCTGGCTCCCAATTGTAACTCTGGGGTGTGGGCTAGTGGATGAGGTTTCTTACCCTCTGCTCTGAGTGCAGTGGCTCCTCTAGGATGACTCAGGATCAGGTGTTTCTACAGGAGCAGACCAGCTAGGTGTCTGCCCCAGTCAAAAGGTGCCTGAGATTTTTCTCTTCCATCTTTTGTGTTCTGCTGGTGAAGCTTGCCTTTGTAGTTCCTGTTCTTGTTCTTAAACGTTTTATTTCTAGAATTCCCCCAGTTTGTATTTCCTTTATTGATTGTATTCCCAGTTTTGGTTATTGAACAGTTTATTTCCTTACACTGTTGTGTTTTTCTGGATTTCTTTAAGTGATATATATTAATCTTCTCTTTAAGAACCTCTATTATATTCATTATGCCATTTTAAGGACTTTTCCTTGTGTTTCACCTATGTTGAAATATTCAAGGCCTGCTGTTATAGGCTAGATGAGCTCTAGTGGAGACACATTTTGTTGGGTGTTGTTGATGGTGGTTTTATGTGGTGTCTAGGCACTTGTGGTTGTGATGATTAAAGGTATAGGTGCTCATTTCTGAATTTGTTTTGTTGGGTGGGTGTTTTATTCCTTGGTTTCTGTTTTCTCTCTAGATTTTCAGAGAATATAATAGCCTTGTGTTACTTCTTTTCCTGGTCTGTTCAGCTGGTGTATTCACAAGGGATACCTGTTGCTGTTGGAGGTCAGAATACTGGGATGAGTTGGAGGAAGGAAGGTTAGAGAAGAATGTCTTTGTGATCCACTGGGGATGGAGCGGAATAGGAAAGGGAGACTACAGCATGTTTTCAGCTACAGAGATGGGGATGCAACTGGATGTATTCACAATGACTAGGAGATAGAAATAGCATTGATATCCATAAACTGGTGAGCAAATGATAAAAAAAAAATAGATCACTTGCTCATCCTTAGTGCTGCAACAGATTGGATTTCAGGAGCAGTAGTGGAGATCTGCCTTCAGCCTACTTGCTGGAGAAGGTCCGTAGGCAACCTACCTGGTTTTCTGACAGACATATGTGTTTTAGCAGGTGGTTCTCACTGGGTTCGGGGCTGGGATACAGTAACAAATGATGAGGAGGAAGGTTAAAAGGGGGTGGTTCGTGGGATCCCCAGGAGATGTGAGCAGAATTCTGTAGCTGGTGTTGTGTTGCAGCGCTAAGGATGAGCAAGCATTCCAAATTTTCATCATCCATTCACCAGTTGATAGGCATCTATGCTATTTCTATTTCCTAGCCATTGTGACTAGAGCAGAAATGAACACGGATTTACAGGTACATCTATGATAGGATATAGAGTCCTTTGAGTATAAACCCAAGAATGATAGGTGGATCATGTGGTAGATCTATTTACAGCTTATAGTGGTACCCTACACTGATTTCCACAGTGGTTGTACAAGTTTGTGCTCACTCTAGCAGTGAATAAGTGTTTCTCTTTCCCAGAATCCATGCCAGCATTTGCCATCATCTGCTTTTTGGCTCCTAGCTATTGTGATTTAGGTGAGATGAAATCCTAAAGTAGTTTTAATTTGCAGTTTCCTGAAAGCTGGGTGAATTGATTATTTTTAACATGTTCCTCAGCTGTTTGTATTGGATCTTTGAGAACTGTTTATTTTCATGCCCTGATTATTTTTGAGGTATTTGTATATTCTAGGCATTAACTAGTTTATTGTATATGTATGTGGTAAATATTTTTTCCTATGCTATAGACATTCACTCAATTGATAGTATTCTTTGCAATATAGAAGCTTTCCAGCTTCATTGGAGACCGTTGACTGTTGCTCTTACTGCCTGTGATATCAGTGTCCTGTTCAGAAATCCCTTTCCTGTGCCAATGGGTCTTTTGTACTTCTATGTAACATTTAAGATCATTTTTTTAAATTTCTGTGAAGAATTTCACTGGACTTTTGGTGAGGATTTCGTTGAAGATGTAGATTCTCATTTTCACAATATAATCATGTCAATCCACGATCATGGGAGGTCTTTATATCTTTCAGTATTTACTACTATTTCTTCTTCAGAATTGTAAAGTTTTCATCGTATATGCCTTTAAATTCCTTGCTTAAACTTGCTGGAACATTTGGGGAGGGGCTATTGTGAATAGGATTGTTTCCCTGATTTCTTTCTCAGTCTGCTTGTCTTTTGGATTTAGGAAGGCTACTGATTAATGTGAGTTCACTTTATATACTACTAGGTCTTTGAATGTGTTTATCATCTGTGGGAGATTTCTGGAGTCTTTAGGGGCTTTCATGTATAGAATCATCACTGAGAATGAGAATCCTTTGACTTCTCCCTTTCATCTTGTATTCCTTTTAACTTTTTATCTTGTCTTGTTGCTCTACATTATCAAGCACTATATTAAACAAAAGCAGAAATAGTGGATGGAGATCCTTGTCTGTTCTTGCTTTTAGTGAAAATGCTGTTTGAGTTTTTCTACATTTAAAAGGATGTTGACTATCATGCTGCATGTTGCCTTTATCATGTTATGAAGGATGGAGGGTTACTTTTGGCTTATAGGACATCAGGGCTGTGAAAACAGCTCTAGACATGGCAACAGGAATATGAGTGGGGCTGCTCACACTGTGTATGCAATGAGGAAACAGCAGAATTCCACACCATTTTGTAACCCCACCAAAAGGGTACATCTAGGGTCCCAGTTTCTGAATGTCTTCAGCAGTGCTCTTTTGCCTTTCAGTTTCTCCTTTTTGTCTTATAAAGGACATTTAATTGGGACTGGTATACTGGTTCTGAGGTTCAGTCCGTTAGCATCATGGCCAGAAACATGGCAGCAGCCAGGTTTGCATGGCACTGGGGGAACTGAGAGTTCTACAACTTCATCCAAAGGGAGTGAGGAGCAGACTATCTCCAGGCAGCTGGGGGCGGGGTCCTGAAAGCCCACACCCACAGTGACACACTTCCTCTAACAAGGTCATACCTCCTAACAGTACCACTCCCTGAGCTAAGCATTTTCAAACCACCACAAACCGTAACTTAGTACCAGTCCTAGTTCACTTTTTGCTGCTGTGATAAATCAAAAACTGCTTATTGAGGGAAGGATTTATTCAGGTTACAGTTCATCTCTGAGGAAAACCAGGACAACAGCTCAAGGCAGGAACCAAAGCAGAAACAATGGAGGAGTGTGACTTACTGGCTTGTTCAGCCTGCGGTTTCATTCAGTGAGCTGGGCCTACCCATAACAACCATTCATCAAAAAAAAATGTGCCACAGACAGCATGGCTAGACTATTGTATTTTATACAGCAAATGTTGGCAAGAAACAGAAAACAACTTCATTAGCCCCAGCCTTGCTAATAAGCCAGTCAACTAGTTACAGTTTCTTTAGTCAACTAGTTCCTGATAATGGCTCTCCTGACAAATATGAGACGCTGTTTCATTGTGGGTTTGATTTTCCATTTCTCTATGGTGATTTTGAGCATCTCTTCACATATCTGTTGGTCATTTCTATGTTCCCTTTGAAGAAATGTCATTTCAAATCCTGAACCTATTAAGAATTATAGTATTATTTTGTTTTGCTATTGATTTATAGGAATTGTCCATGTATGTAAAATGTATCATGTCAGTCATGTCAGTTCTGGTTCAGTTATCATTGACTGGTACTTCTCATTATCTGTCATATACTCTTTTATTTTTGGATAACCTGACAGTTGTGTGCTGATACTTTTTATTCCTGTGGATATACTTTATCTTTATTCTGGACAAAGTTAATTAGGAAATGTTTACTTATATGAATTTTAGAACTTTCATTATTTGTTGATCATTTTTGAGAATTCTTATCCTTTGTTTCTTGATATCTGCAATCTTCAAACCTGTTGTTCCATTAATTTTGACCCTTGGGGGTTCTTTTAGGTGTTAGGATATCAAATTATTGTTCTTTCATCTTTTCCCGAGTTATAAATGGCAACTCCTTGGATCATTCTTATTAAGACTTAAAAGCTAAGGATAGAAACTATCTTACAGGGATAAAACAAAACAAAGAGGCCTGGAGGAAGGAAACCCAGGGAATGTATGTGACCAGGCCCTCAGAGCAAGGGGCTCAGTTTGCCCCTAAGCTTCCTGACAGCTGGAGCAGGAAGGAGGGAGGAGCTCAATTCCCAAGTCTCTGCTTTCTGGAGAAAGGGAGGCTCTGGGACATTTCTAAGTGGACACTTGTCTTGGACTAAAATTCCAGAGGAGTTGATCTTGACGCCAGTTGAGCAAATGTCCAGAACCAAATGTTGCCCATGATTTCACGAGACTCCAAGAGGCTCATTCAGAGGCACCATTCTGAGTAAAGGAGAAATCGAGGGAAGAAAGGCCAGCAGTTGTATCTCAGAGGAAAGCCCTGCTAGCCTGCTCTGTCTCACAGCAGGAAAAACAAGAGAGGAGCCCGGCCCTGCCACTGTGTCTGCCTGTCTGTCCGCTCCACCTACTACACTGGTCTCAGGAGAAGGAGACTGAGACTCCCTGTGGAGCTGGGGGCATGGGAGGCCTGCAGAGACAGGCCTTGGGTGGGGTGGGAAGTGAGGCAGGGAGAGGTTGTGAGTGGAGAACAGACCCTTGACCTCATGGTGCTGGGAGCTGAGGGAGGGCTGAGACTGGCAGACAGGGTGTGAGGAATGGGGCAGGGCAGGAGCTGACCAAGGAGCTTGTGACAGCTCAACCTCTCACTGTCTCATACATTATTCCTCTTGCTCTCTATGTCTGATGTTATTTAAAAAAAAAAAAAAACCTATACATAACAACATAAAAGCTGTAGTTATTAACAGGACTCATCTAATATTCCAATATGCACACATTCTATGATACTTAATACTTATGTCTTCAAACATATACCATTTCCTCAGGATAAAACTTTTCAAAATTCTTTCTTTCCTCTTTTAGAAATGTGTAGTATATTGCTCTCTGTGTCCCCCCACCATGCTTCTTGCTCAAGTCTACCTCCATGTTAACATTCATTTTTTCCACATTCTCTTTCCTTGTCTTTTGTGTCTATTAAGTCCTCCCTTCCCCCTAACTTTAGGTACCACTGCATACAGTTGAAGCTGACTGGCCCCCATCTAGTAAGATTGAAAGGGAATTAGCCTGTACTTATAGGATCTACCGTTCACCACTTTGAGGCCAGTGGCTTTCACCAAATGATCAATCCTGGACAACTTTAAGGTCCATCATTGGAGATGTGCAGGTGAGAAAACCTGGAAAAATACCAAGAAAATGGGCTCTGGAATTAACACATTTTCTCTGTTCCCTAGTTATATAAGTATAGCCAAGTCTCATACTTGGCTAAGGTCTCTAGATTCAAGGAAAATGGAATACTTGACATGAAAAGAAAACATATCAAGGCATACTTGTACTAAACAAGGTGAAATTGGGGCTTCAGATTACTGAATGTTATGAAGTATGTTGCCAATGATGACAATATGCTCCATTTTCTGAAGGAATCATCACAAATTCCTACCACCAGAAACGTTAGAATGGGAAGTAGTAACGTATATTTGTAGACATTTACATTTTGTGATATCAAAACAAACCATATCTAGGAAAAAAATGGAAAATTGAATTAAACTTTGTGGATGAAGTGTGTGTGTGTGTGTGTGTGTGTGTGTGTGTGTAATAAAAGACATTGATTTTTCTTTACCATGAAAACATGTTCTTGAACAATCCCTGAGCTTTCATAAGCTGTCTGGCCTCTACATTCTAATTTAGAAACATCAGCATTAGTTACACTTTGCTTCATGCCCTGTATAAGCTAACCATTTTTTAGAAGGAAGATATGGGAAAAAAGTGACAGAAAAAATTGCTCTGGGTGACATTAAGACAACAATATTAACGTACATACAAGGGGGAAATTCTAGCTGCTCTGAAGGTGAGGAACCATAGATAAGGAAATAAAGGCTACAGGAAGGAAATGCCTATTTGGGGTGAGATAGAACAAGAATGAGGCCTGCACTTTCCTTCGAAGGGCATGGTTCTGCAAGGATGGTTCTAGCCATAAAAGTTACTATATGGAGACTCGTACTACAATAGAAGACCATGAACCAGCATGGCAAGTAGAAAGCATTTCACCCCTGGAAATGGAACAGAGAATACTGCCACCAGGTGGCTGGAAAAGTCTTATTTTTCTCTGAGGCAGAGGTGATTAGTCAACTTTGACTGTTGGGCTTTTCCATTTATGGAAAATGTGAAATGCTGAATACAATGTAAACCTAGATTCCCCTTCTTATACTGGGGAAATTTATACTCTTAAAGGAAAAAAATGACGATGGGGGGGATACTTCACTGCCAGATGTAAACATGTAAAATATGTAAAATATATCTGAACTTAATTACCAGCAGTACAAAAATCAAATCCATCAAGTTAAAGGTTTAAGTTGTACTTGATCTTCTTTCTAACAGCGATTCTTTCTTTTACTATTAAATTGGGTGGTAGACACTTAATTTCGTCTATTTATTGATCCCTTTCCCCTTTGATCCTCTTCTGCTTCATGGAAGTGTGAATTAGGGGATCCAATATTTCGTGCTGGAATCATTGAGATATTTTCTTATGTGGCTTTTGCTCATTTGTTTGTTCTAGTCTCTCATACATTTTCCCTTTCTGATCATAGACTTCAGCTTCCTTTCCTAGGACTTACGCCATTGTTTGTGCACTGCTCTAAACTACAGGAAATATGAATGTTTGCCTAAATCCTATGCAGACAATTCTTTACTCTTGTAAAATATGATGCTACAGGATTTAGAACCTTGCCAGATACTGTTCTCTATACTGGGGTTGGAGTGGGGTGAGGAGGTTCATTATTATATTTTCTTTTTGATTTTAGACCAATATGTAAGCTTTACATCTTGGCCTATGTTTTACCAGGCTTATCATTTCTCTCTTTAGAGTACATAGTGACACATAAACATTCTCTATAGTTAAAATGTCCTGATATCTATCTATCTATGTATCTATATATCTGTCTGTCTATCTAAGTAAATAGAGAGATATAGTTTCTAGATAGAAATATTGTTTTGCTATGCTGAAAATTAATAAGGATTAAATTATTTCAATTAGTCTATTTCTACTTCCTCCTTTTCATCTTTCTAAATCTAAATGTTTCTTGACCTCTTGGCTAAATTATGGTGTAAATCTAGATCTCCATTCTCATACTGAAGAAATTTAATGCCATCTGGAAGGATAAAAATGACCTTGGTGGGAATGCTTTACCGTCAGATCAAGGCTTTTAAAAACAAAAATCAAGAATTGACTTTGCTATTTTCTTCACTAGCAACATCTTAACTGAGATGTAGAAAAGGCAAAAGACATCCTAAATAGGGAAATGACAATAGAGCTATGTATCTGAGTGGGAGAAAGAGAAAGCAAACGAGAGGATTTGGAGACTGTAAGACTTTGTGGAGTGGAGATTTACTTTGAAATTCCAGGGCATGCATGTGGGGGCCTCAGGAAAGGCTGGGACAAAGGATGGACACTGAGGTCATTCCAGGAAAGCGAGTGGTTCCAGGAAAAAGATCTGGGGGGAGGGGGAGGCTAGCTGAGGACCTAGTATGGGGCTGGGCTCTTTGGGGAGGATTTCTAAGGTTTATGGAGAATATTGCTAAAATTATTGTACTGAAAACAGAGCACAAAATATATGTTTGTCTTTAGAACAACTAGCCATTTCAAATTCAAGCTGTTGATTATTTATATGAGCAGTACATGGAAGCATAATTAAGCATGTCAATTCCTCACAGTTCTTATCTTATACATTAAGAATGATATCACCACACCAGAGGTCAGATTACGACAAAACAAACTGTGGCATACTCCAGTACTGAGTAGTCAATTCTATACTTCAGCTAAACAGTTTTGTTTATTCTGAAGAGGGGAAAGCCAGCTGTTCCATACCTTATTACAACCCCTGGGAGGAAAGCGACTATCTCATGGACAGCCTCTTAGAAGAGTCAGAAAAGCAAATGGGAAATGCCTTTGTTCTATGCTCCTCATAGGCCTACTATCAGTTCATATTTGGGGATCACAGCTATACAACCAAGACTTGGATCAAACAAAGTTAGATATGTGTGCTATATAGGTTTGAGGCCAGTCTGAGCTTCATAAGGAATTTCAAACACCTACAATTTAAGCCATTGCTCATATGAAAGGATGTCAGAGTGCCGTGGGAGAGACTCTTTCCTAATGTCCTTCATTATCTTGTTTTCCTCTGAAGAAAGAAAAAGCAGGATCTAGCTCTATAGTCCTGGGACTTTGGGCCTCAGACTTAACACCACAAAGTAGCCTCAGGCTCCCGTCAGCCTTAGACTCACTGGCCTTAGTAGATACTGAACCTTGGAGGTGGGGTGGTGGGTATACTGGACCTCTCCCTTTCTCTTCTCTTCAGAGATAGAGGAGGAGTGGGGACAAGGGACCAACAGCCCATCACATCAAGACAGCCCAGGGCATCCATACTGGATACAATCAATCCCCTCTAGACAAACAGCTCAGTTAGCCTTTTCTGGGCCACCTCCACCTGGGCTCTGCCCAGCAACTGCAGAAAGTAGGAGAAGGGAGCTCTACAGGGTCCTAGCACCCATTAAAGAATGGAGCTGTACTCAAGATACATATCTTTCTACTAGTTAAATCTTAATATACAGCCCAGTCTGTTCTCAAACTCACTATCTGTGGCCTCAGTCCCCTGAGTGTAGAATTATAAGCATATGCCACTATGCGTGGCTTCCAGGCTCTTTTCTTGGTGGAAAGGACATATTTTGCAGTTAGGTCCTAGAGTCCAAGATCAGTGTGGTTACATACACATGGAGACACTTATGCATTCTGAACTCTAGTATCTTGTAGAAGGTGGGTAAAGAATAGTGAGAAGGATGAAGTATAAAAGAATTTATATTTAAGATCCACTAGCCTTAACATAGCTGAGGAGACAAATTTAAAATTAGAGAGGAACACACATTATATGTGTAATCCTTGCCTTGCCTAAAAGAATGATGATTCTTCTCCTCACTATTGTGCTGATCTGAATACTTACTCTTATTTCATCACTATAGCTCCACCCTCAGAGTTGTTTGCTTGTTTGTTCATTTTACTTGTTCACGTTACATCCCTCTCACTGCTAACCCATAATCTTTACTCCATGTCCCCTCTCCTTCTCCTCTAAGCCTGTGGTGGCTCCTGTGAGTAGCTCCCCACCCTGGCACTTCAAGTCTCTGTGAGAATAAGTGTTTCCTCTCCCACTGAGGCCAAACAAAGCAACCAAGCTGGAAGAATATACTCCACATACAGGCAACAGCTTTTGAGATAGCCCCTACTCCAGTTATTCAGGACCCACATGAAGACCATGCTGCACATCTGCTACATATGTGCAGGGAGACCTAGGTCCAGCCTGTGTATATTCTTTGGTTGGTGGTTCAGACTCTGACAGCCTTAAAGGTCCAGGTTAGTTGACTTTGTTCCTGTGGAGTTCCTATCCCCTTCCAGGACTGCAATCCTCCCTCCTATTCTTCTATAAGAGTCTCCAAGCTCCATCCCCTGCTTGGCTGTGGGTGTGTTTATCTGTTTGAGTCAGCTTCTGGATGGAGCCTCTCAGAGGACAGCCATGCTCCGGATGCATAACAGACTATCAATAGTGTTAGGGATTGATGCTTGCCCATGGGATGGGTCTCAAGTTGAGCCAGTTGTCGGTTGGCCTCAGTCTTTGCTCCCCCCATACCTGCATTACTTGTAGATAAGATAAATTTTCAGTTGAAAGTTTTGTGGGTGGTTTGGTGTCCATATTGCTCCACTGGGGTTCCTGCCTGGTTATAGGAAGTGGCCTCTTCGGGTTCTGTATCCCCAATGTCGTGAGTCACAGCTAAGGTCACCCCCATTGATTCTTGGGTGCCTTCTGTATCCTAGGTCTCTTCTGGTCCTGGAGATGCCCTCCATCTCCACACCCCTGTCAGTTGCAGATTTCCATTCATTTTCATGGCCATCTAGCCATCTCTCCTGTCCTTCCCCATACCTGATCCTGAATCCCCCCATTTCCCTCCTTATATCCCCTCCTTCTGACTTCCTTCCCTCCATCTGCCTCTTATGCTCCACCTCAAGACTCAGCTATACCACTCCTGGGCATATATCCAAAAGATGCCAGACTATACCACAGGTACACTTGCTCAGCTATGTTCATAGCAGCTTTATTCATAATAGCCAGAAACTGGAAACAACCTCGATGTTCCTCAACTGAAGAGTGGATAAAGAAAATGTGGTACATCTACATAATTGAATACTATTCAGCTATTAAAGACAAAGACATAATGAATTTTGCATGCAATTGGATTGGACTTGAAAATATCATCTTGACTGAGAAATAACCCAGACCCACAAGGATATGCATGGCATGTACTCACTTAGAAGTGGATATTAGCCATAAAATACAGGATACCCACACTACAGTCCACAGACCCCAAGAAGCTAAACAAGAAGGGAGGCCCAAGCAAGGAAGCTTGAATCTCACTTAGAAGGGGGAATGAAATAGCCAACCTGGCTTTGTAATAGAGAACATGTGTTGTCAAAGGACAGGACTGCCACACAGGGCCTGGTGTGATGTTTTGGTTGTTTGTTTGTTTTTAAGTTGGCAGCACCAGGATAGAAGGGATACTAAAATCTTCTCCTTTGCTCCTGAGATGGCCTTTAGAAAAGTACTTAGCTTCAGGGAAACAAACTTCCAGAATGGGAGCCCAGATACAGGACTAAGAAAAAGTACTTTGGGACAAAGAAGAAAAGAGCATCAATTAAAGGTTCTGTGAACTTGGATCCTGTACAGGAGGATCTCAAAGATATATTTATAATGTTTTCATGAGAAAAAGTCTATCTCATTGTCAGGCCATGAAAGAGCTAAAAACTGGTAAGGTTATTTTAAAAAGATTCAGTAGAGGCGTCCATGACCAGCCTTTGTATTTGCTGTGCATAAATGGGAGAAAAATCAAGAAGCAGAAGCTCACAGTGATGCTCAGTCTCTGATCTCAATCAGTGTTGACCTAGATCCTACCCTTTAAGAAAGAGCAAGACCAGGACACTCTAGTCAGGGGCTATTTGGTATTTTATAAGCATGTTGTCAAAACTTTTCATCTTTGGGGCTAGAGGCTCATCAGTTAAGAAAACTTCTTGCAGAGGACCTGGATTTAATTCCTGGCACCTGGCACATCTCCTTACAATTATGAATTACCCTAGTTTCAGGGGTCCTGATCCCCTGACCTCCAAGACAAAAGGCATTTATGTCATAGTGCACAGACAGACATTCTAACAAAATATTCATGCACATAAAACAAACAAACAAACAAACACACCTCCTCAGATCTTTTGGAAATTGAGAAACACGCTACTATGGTGTTGAGCTAAACCTATGGGCATGTTGGGAAAATGACTTTACATTTGAAACTGACTCACGTTGTACAATGGAATGATGTAATTTTTCAACAGGTCCTCTGGGGCCAATGCATGTTCAAGTGCTGCTAAATGAACTAATGCTGCTAAATGAATTGGAGGAAGAGCTGTGTTAAGTATGTGTAACACTTCTCTTGCCTCTAATGCCCAAATGGGGGTCATTCACAATTCTAATAGCACTAGAGGGATAAGTACAGCACTGAGTGCCTACCTAGCTCCCTGAGCCCACTCACACAGTAAAACACATTAGGATAGCCTAGAAATTGAAGACATTAGGGAAGGGGGCACATCACAGTCAACGGGAAAGAGTTAGCAATGGCGCTAAATTCCAATTCCAATTGCATTCTTTCTCCCTCACAGAGTCATGGATTTAATAACAAAACTGACAGCCACAATGAAGGAACGATTATTTTTTTTGGACAGAGAATAAGAAGACACTGGGAGGATTAGCTCATAGATCAGCTTCTAGTCTGAACAAAGAACAGAAGTCCCTTTAAGATCAAGGGGAGAAAATGAGGGTAGGTAATAAGGGAGGAGATTATACATGACTTTTTCACAGAAGGTGGGAGTAGAAGGTCCATTTGGCATCTTTTATCGCTCAATTCCATTTTGTCTGGCTCAATTCAGCATCTGGTTTTGCAGCAGTAGCAGCTACTGTTCCGAATATCTGTTTTTCTGGCTAGGTAATATCTTGTCAGACACAGAGCACTGGTTAGCAAAAGGAATTTTCTCTCAGGGTTTGAGACAGTGTTTCTCTGGTGACAGCAGAGACAAAAATACTTAAGAAAATGATTTTACAGACTTACAGACTGGCTTTCCAGTTGGCTCAGTCATCCTCAAGGAGCATTTAAGCTCCAAGTGTCAGCCACCAACAAGTATATAGACTAAAGTGCTGACAATACCATGCAGCCAGCAGGCTATGGTGCCTCTTGGGGTACTGGACACAGCACTTGTTGTACATGACCACATTATAGACCCCATTAAGCAGACGACTACTGATTGTCATGAGAAGCTAGCTATAAGACTATTAAAATGTAACAAAGCAATAACCAGCTTTGTAACCTTTTGACATTACTACCATGAAATAGGTCAGAAATGAAAGCGACAACAAAATGGTTGCTGCCCAGCAAGTGATTATTTCTAAGTAGAAGTGACATGTGAAGGAAGACAGTAAGGTGGGTGTTATAAAGCCTAGGATATATAAAAATTTAGCTGGATATGTTCTATGTGAGCTTGTCTCAGATGTGGGATCTATGCTGGTGCCTTGGACTTTGGGAACTTCAGGTGTGGGAAGGTCCTAGTGGATATCTAAGCCTGCTTCACTGGTGGATCAGCTAAATTCAAGGCCAATGAGTCCTAAGGCATCACTGCTGTGCTGCTCCAAGAAAGCTATGCATTATAACTGTGGGTAAAAAAGGGACATCTCTGTTCAGTTGTGTTATTTCCATGGATTTTACCCTAGAGATTGAATCCTCTAAATCTTCACTGATTCATGAGCATGAGTGTAGAGATTTGGCAATGTAGTGCTTGGAAGTAAGATGCCTAAATGATGAAGCATCACCTGCATGGAGATAAGGATTACTGCAGAAAATTGTACATAATCCACAGCCACTATTTATGACCCATAGGAACCCAGTACAAAGGACTCATTAAGTATGAGGATCAATGGCAATAACATGGTAATGAAATCAGCACTACACAGAAGAGGATATCTGGATAAGCCTTCACACAGTTACAGCATTGCATAGGGTATGGTAACTGATCTGCAACTCAGAACTGAGCCCCAAAACCAAGATATAGTGATTCCAGAACACAAAACCTAAAACTCTAGCAAATATGTCTGGACTATCAATCAGCACATAGCCAAACGAGAAAGGGAGGGTTGGGACACATATTCAAAGGTATCAAACCTGGCTAGTTATGGAAAATATGGTACCTGTTGACAGCCTACTTTTTATTTTTGTGCTGCTGGAGATGGAACCCAGGGTTCAAACATGATAAGCAAATGCTCTGACACTAAGCCACACACCCCAGCTTCCCCTCCCTGCATTTTGAAAATACTGCTGGCATCTACACTGACTTCTACAGATAATTTTTATGATACGGTACTGCCATCTCCATCTGCTTGACAAATGTATATGATAGAATCTGATGAGTCTTAGATTATGTTCCATACTTGAATTGTTCTAAACATAAGATCAGACATTGTCACTGTCTTTACAACAAAACTTGTTCAATAAAAAGCAGGTCCACAGATATGTTTTAATCTTTTAATACTGTATATCATCCTACATAAAACTAAAAGGGAAGACACTTTTTAAAAATTAATATATATCATATTATTCTATATTATTATACATAATTATATTCTATTATGCATATGTGTATACAATGTATGTGTCTGTACACATGAATGCAATGTACTCCTAGGCCAGAAGATGATATTGGATTCCCTGGAGCTGGGGTTAAAGACAACTGTGAGCTACCTTACATGAATGCTGGAAACTGAACTCTGGTCCTTTGTAAGAGCAGCGAAAGCTCTTAACCACTGACCCACCTCTTCAGGTCCTAGGTAGACACTTAAAGGAGAAAAATCAAAGCTTGAGGATGAGTATGGTATATCTATCAGTGGAACATACACTTTATAATGTGCTGGAGACCAGCCCTGGCTGAGGGTGGGGTTTGGATCAGGTGGACACAAGAGAAGAGAGGGAAGAATCAGATACAGGATTCAGTATTTTTATAATTTTACTTTGTGTTTTCTTATTCCTAGCTGTCATCAGACACTTACCCAATGGGTTGCAGGCCTTGACAGTTGAATTCCACCCTTCACAACTTAAAAGGAGGAGACGGTGGTGCCAAGCATCCTGAAAGGTCTGTTTGACAAAGTTCTAGTGCTTGGATGACCTGGACTGACCCTTCACTGCACTTGGTGGAAATTCGCTACACAGCTTTTGCTTATACTTATTGTTCTCACTGTTAAAGGCCTCTCTCCGAAAACTAGAGCTGGGATAACCAAAAGCTGGTGCAAACAAGAAAGAAATGAATGGAAGTTCCTTAGGAAAAACAGTTATGAAGAAAATTGAGTCTTTCTTAGAATTAATTACTTAGATATACATTTAGATCATTAATGAATGCTATTAGAAAACATGAGACAGAGAATTTGAGAAAAATTACTAAAGAAGGAAAACTTAGGAAAATTCTAGAAGCTGACAAACTGTAATTGAATTACTAGGCTTTTATGTTCAGCTTCAGAAGTAAGGAATTAGTATGAATAGGAAGAGACGGTGATCATACAGTTAATGACAAGCCTTGGTACCTCCCTGAAGGCAAAAGTAAGCAGTTTTAGGAATCCTGATGTTCTATTCTTTGTAGAATTATAATAAAGATAAGAATCATATTGAAATGAGGGTTCATGACAGAAAAACAGAGGGAAACATTTTGGCTCAGTGAGCTACCTGCCTTCCTGAACAGACTTGTCAGACCAGAACTTTCCTGATATTATAGAAAACCAAAAAAACAGACTGCCTTTGCTTAAGCAAGGGGCTGCAAGATATTTTAAGAATCAAAGGAAAAGGATAGCGGTCTTATGTCAATCATAAAAGAAATATAGAGGAAGGAAAGGAAGAATTAAACAGGGGTCAGAGAGATTGAACTTTTGTAGAAAGCCAAGTTTGATATAACAGGTAGTAGGAAATAACTTTTGATCTAATAATTCTGCCCCAAACTGAAACAAAACCAAATTCAAATAGAGTCATCCTGTCTAGCATTTCTGTAACTGCAAGGATTTACAACACCAATCTTAAAGATGAAGATAGTGAGTTAAAAGAAAATTGATTTTGTCATAATGCTCATTTTTAATTCTCATAAAATTGCTGTTTCATTGCTTTGTTCCTTTTTCAATATTCTTATGTAATAAGAAGACTTTAGAAGAAAATGCATTTTGAAAAGCTGTGTAATCAATGAATAAAGTTTCTGAGGAAATGATTTTATGTATAAATAAAGCCTGTAAAAGACACAGTTTGTCAGAGCAGGTCAAGCCATAAGGAGATATGCTTCCTCTCTGTCTTATCTCTCATAAAACGAAACTGAATGGTTTCCTGTGACCGATTCTTCCCTTGCTGCTCTTGCATTCACCTGTTCCAAGCACCGCCCTCAGCAATAAAGCAGTTTGGCTTATGACCCAATAGGGTATGTTTCAGGATATTTGAGGAGAATAAAAGTTATTCTAATAATTATGTCTGGACAGTAAAAGTTATTTTTACATCTGGCATCCAAAGTGGGGTAAGAAAAACTCATCATGATTAGAGAAGGAGAAAGCTCATCAACATCACAGAAAGTAGAGGACATCTGACAGAAATGTCACAGAGGACAGGAGACATCTGACAGAAATCCACAAAAGAGAAATTTGCCTGGGATCATGTCCAGAGAAAACATTGGTTCTTCAAGTTAGGCTGGACATCCAGAGAGACTCAGGAAATTCTGAAGTGGCCCAGAGTAAGGAATGACACAGGAGCCTCTGAGACAGTGAGTCACAGTAAGACAACCCAAAAGACAATGTTAATTACATAGATAGACTCTTCCTAGATTAAAAATGGGAAACTACATTTCAGATTCTCCAAGAGCAACGGTAGGAGATGAGGGGATGAAAACATTACTTCACAAAGCTATCCCAGTAGTCACTGTGATTTTAACCACTGGAGTAAACTCCTCCCTACTTTCAATTGCAATCTTTATTTTTACCTCTCAAAAAAGGTTGAAAATAGATGTATACAAAGAAAAATTAGCTATGATAATACAGAGAAGCTAAGATAATACAAATACAAGAAACAGGAATTAAGAGAACAGGAAGTGTTGAATTGTGAACTTATGGTACCTACTGAAATTGAGGATGAAGATAGACAGCCCATTGACAATTGATAAGAAGCCCAGCTAACTGGAATGAAATCTGGATTTATGGTGTGGAGTGGGACATGGAACTTGAGTGCCTAAATGTCTAGCTTATATGTGAATTCATAAAGATCTAACTGTGCCTTGATAAACAGAAAAGGAGAATAATATTAGCTAAAAGACTGGATTGTAGGAGAAAGAAAAACTGCTGAATTAGATTGACCTGTATACTTTTAAGATGTTTTAACATCAGAATGGAACTCAGGGAATGTGTTAAGTTGGAGAAGAGGTTTTGCCTATGAAAGACTATGGGTTCCACCAAAATTGATAAAGATCTGATCTGAGTAAGTGAGGCTTCCATATGAAACACAGAACTCAAGGAAGGAACAGACTCAGAAAGACTGCACTGCAGACAGCAAAGAAAGTAGATCTTTTCTGCATGGAGACAGCTCAACAAACTGGCTAAAGAAGGACAGACTGATCGATCAAACTGGAAGACTGAAACCCTTGATGCTGAAATGAACATTTGCTAAAGGACAGACTGCATGTTAGGAAGGATCATCTTCACAAGGACATTCAGATTATTAAGTTTGTGATATTGATAATTGTTTCTGTTGTATAAAGTTCAACAGTGTATAAATTTGAGCAGAGACAAAAGGGGTAAATGTTGAAAGAGATTTGAACAACCTGTGAACCCCAAGACAGGGAATAGCTGAAAAAAATAGCTGAAAAAGCTATTTCTAGTTGTAGTGTGGCTCAGCCCTTTAATCCTTCTGGCTGGAATACAGACATGTCCTTAGTACACACCTTTAATCCCAAACGATGAAGGTCAAGTTGGTTTGTACAAGAAGGCACCCATGTTTCAAAGTGATGACTAATTGAATAGCAGACAAAGTGATGAATCAGAAGGATTTGACAGAATAGGGTATGCCCAACTCTCATGAGAAGAGAGGGGTGCAGAGAGAAAAGAAGAGGCAGTTTTACTGGGAGTGTTTTACAGAGATTGGTTGAGAGACATCAAGCTAGACACAGGTGAAGACAGAATGAGCCAGAGAATAAGGAGTCTGAAAATTGTAAGATATAGCCAGAGTTAGAATGAAGCCAAGTAGATCAAAACTCAGTAGCCAAGAGAGAAACCATATTGAATCAGTCAACTTAAAGAGAAGTTTGAGCCAAAATAGTTGAGTTGAACCAGCCAGCCAGAGTTTAGGAAGAACTAAGAAGGGCTTATCTTATTCAGTAGTAAGTCTCAGAGCCTGAAAACATTGTAGGCTTAGATTAGATACTATGGAAGCTAGACATGTCTCAGACTAGGCCTAGGTTAACAGACTTAGGCAGTCAGCCTTAGGAGAGGACAATTACTTCAGGAGAATAAGTTATTTTAACAATTACCTCTGGAGAATAATAGTTACTTTTGCAAGAGTACATGCATTTAAATCCCAGTTGGGCAGAGTAAAAAGACTATTTTAAGACTTCTTCACTATTTTTATGAATTCTTCTACTAGGTTTTTCCCTGTCATATCTACTCTTGTGACAAATGGTCATTGGAATTTGCAAATATCAGACACAGTCATGAACAGGTAGGTGATTTTTCTAAATTTTAAAATATTTTATTAAAACACTCTTTTAGTTGGGGTTTTAATGCTGTGAAGAGACACCATGACCAAGGCAACTCTTATAAAGGAAATCATTTAGTTGGGAGTGGCTTATAGGTTCAGAGGTTTAGTCTGGCAGAAAGAATGGCAGTGTGCAGGCAGACACAGAGTGCTGGAGAGGTAACTGAGAGTTCTACATCTTGATCTGAAGGCAGAAGAAACAAATGTCAGACTAGGCCTAGCTTGAGCACATATAAGACCTCAAAGCCCACTCCCACAGTGACACACTTATCTTCTTGTTTCTGGTTCATTTATTAAACAATGCTTTCCAGTTCCATTTTACTGAAAATGTCAGAATTTCATTGTCTTATAGCTAATATATCTATCACATTTTTTACCCATTTATTCAACTACCTAGATTAATGTCATTATCTTATTTGTGAATACTGCTGCAATAAACATACAAGTATCACTTTATAGCATCATTTGCAGAAGACTTATTCCTTCCTGTAAGAAAAATAATGTAGATTAAACCCTTATGTATTTATTGCAGTGTATTTTTCTTGTATAAATGGAAAAAATGAGCTTAACATTCTAAACTAACATGCCTATTAGATTTTATACAATACTGTAGAGGGATACCATCCCACTACATTTATATAAAGCTCAGCTATTGTGCTGTATGAAAGGTAGGAAAAGTGAGGAGAGGAAGAGGAGAAGGAAGAGGAGGAGCAAGGAAGGAGAGATGTAGGAGCCATGGAGGACCATGCATTTATCAAGAACAGTCCTACATAACAACTTATATCATAAGGTTAGATATTAAGAAACACCTCTAATTATGTGGGCATCTTGTTATTTGAACATTACCAAACTTATAAAGCCTTTGGATAATCTTTAAGCATTAGAGTCTCATTTCCATCGGTACTTCATGGATGGCAGGATGGTCTGGGCTCAGCCAAACATTGTGGAGACAGCATGATAGATTGGCAGAGCCATCTCCCATGCTGGTGTCTCATGGGTGGCAGGGCCGGTGTTCTGGCCTGCCTGAGCCATTGGCCTGAGCCAAACAGTGGCGCGCTCCTGCCTCTGCTCATGTCCTCAGACCTTGCCTAGTCGGGAAGATGGCGGGCACCGTAAGGACAAGCAAGATTGAGTGCCACCGATTCTAAATATTACCTTAACACAATACCAACACCATACAAGAACTGGGATAATCTTACTAAAGCTGTTAGCATAGCTAAATTTTCTTCCCAAGTCAAGCTATATACATATATTCCACTTGTATGTATGTGAATACATTTTAATATTTTTATTTATTCTTTGAGAATTTCACACAATATGTTTTGATCATATTCTGTTTCCTCCCTCAACTCTTCCCAGATCTTTTCCTATGTATTAACAAGGGTTCTCTAGAGGAACAGAAATGATAGAATGGATCTAGATATGTATTTAATAGAAAGCTAGTTTACTAGAGTGACTTACAGGCTGTGGTCTAGTAGTTCAAGAATGGCTGTCTACTAGTGGAAAGTCCAAGAATCCTGTAATTATTCTGTTCAGCAGGGTGAATGTCTCTGCTGGTCATCAGTATATGCTGGAATTCCTAAGAAATGGGCACTAATTTCAGTGAAGGATTGGATTTGCCATTCAGAGTGAGGGCAAGCGACAGACAGCAAAAAGCTTCCTTATTCCATGTCCTTTATATAGGCTGTTACCAGAAGGTATGGCCTAGATTCAAAGTGGATCTTCCAGCCTCAAACACATGGGCACAGGACAAAAGTTCCTGGACAGAATACCAACGACTTAGGCTCTAAGATCAAGAATTGACAAATGGGACCACATAAAATTGCAAAGCTTCTGTAAGACAAAGGACACTGTCAATAGGACAAAACAGCAACCAACAGATTGGGAAAAGATCTTTACCAATCCTACACCGATAGAGGACTAATATCCAATGTATACAAAGAACTAAAGAAATTATACTCCAGATAATCAAATAACCCTATTAAAAAATGGGATATAAAACTAGACAAAGAATCCTCAACTGAGGAAACTTGAATGGTGGAAAAACACCTAAAGAAATGTTCAACATCCTTAGTCATCAGGGAAATGCAAATCAAAACAACCCTGAGATTCCACCTCACACCAGTCAGAATGGCTAAGATCAAAAACTCAGGTGATAGTAGATGCTGGCGTGGATGTGGAGAAAGAGGGACACTTCTCCACTGTTGGTAGGATTGCAAGATGGTGCAATCACTCTGGAAATCAGTCTGGCGGTTCCTGAGACAATTGGAAATAGTACTACCTGAGGACCCAGCTATACCACTCCTGGCCATATACCCAAAAGATGCTCCAACATATAACAAGGACTCATGCTCCACTATGTTCATAGCAGCCTTATTTATAATAGCCAGAAGCTGGAAAGAACCCAGATGTCCCTCAACAGAGGTATAGAAAAAGAAAATGTGGTACATTTACACAATGGAGGACTACTCAGCTATTAAAAACAATGAATTCATGACATTCTTAGGCAAGTGGATTGAACTGGAAAATATCATCCTGAGTGAGGTAACCCAAAAGAACACACATGATATGGACTTAATGATAATTGGATATTAGCCCAAAAGCTCGAAATACCCAAGATACAATTCATAGGCCACATGCAGCTCAAGAAGGAAGACCAAAGTGTGAGTCCTTTGGTCCTTCTTAGAAGGGTAACAAAATGCTCATGGGAGCAAGTACAGAGACAAAGTGTGGAGCAGAGACAGGAGGAGATACACTATACTATGTGTATGTCATACATACATGCATTCAAATAAAACCTTTAATAAATATGGCTAGGACTTATTTTTTTTAAGCTGGACCTTTTGTTAGCTGAATGTAAAACTTCATGTTAATCAAATTTAACTTCATCTTTAAGTTGTGGCAAAACAATATCTTTTATAAGATTGGATTTCAAAATAACATTCTATGCAAAAAGTGAAATTTACTTCACCAGAAGTCAGTTTGTATCAATGTTTAGTACATTATGCAATATTTCATGGCACAAATTTGTCAGCTGTTGTAGTTCATGCCTTTAATTCGGCACTCAGGAAGCAGAGACAGATGAATTTCTATAATTCAAGGTCCACTCGATCTATATAGTGATTCCCAGGGCTATCTAGTGAAGATTCTGTCTCAACAAACAAACAAACAAACAAACAAAGCAAAACAAAACAACAACTCAAGGTACAAGCTTGAAACTGACTATGTTAACAAAGGTTAGTTTGGAGAACCATGCTAAGATGGCCAAGAATAATTACATTTATTTCATGAGTTTATTTATGTATTCACTTTACATCCAAATTGCAGCCCATCTCCTCCTAGTCCCTCCTATCTTACTATTTAGATGAACAATATCCCCGTTTACCATGACCTTGCCTGATTTTTAGTACTAAAAGCCATATATCCTGGGAGTCCTTCTAGATAGACTAGTATAATGATTGGCACTCATAACTATATTCCACATTTCTAGCTGGAATTGTTTGCTAATATCATTTCCATGTCCATAATTTTTTATTTATGATTTCTTCTTTTTCAGTGAAAAAAAGTTTATTAAGCATATTTTGGCCAGAGTTTCCCCTTCCCCAATGCTTTCTGGATCCTCTCCCACCTCCCTACCCCACACAACTTCCTGCCCTTTCTTTCTTAATGTCTGTAACTTTTAATGGAGCAGCTCCTGAGTTATGGTAATCAATTTTCAAAAGACAGAAAATTTCTCCATATGCTTACTTCAAAAATGTAAATATTTATCTTGAGAAGATAATAGTGTTTGAGACTGAAATTTTTTTCTTATCATACCTCATTCAATTCAAAGTATCTTGTATAAGTCACAGGAGAAAAGGCCTTTAACTACAGTTTTTACAAGTCTAGGTTTGAATGTCTTGCTTCTCTCAGAATGCATGATGATGGAAGGTCTGTGAAGACTTGTCATAAGTCCATATCACATGCCATAGAGCCAGGCTTTAAATTGCTCAGCTGAACTTTTAAGTTGGTTTCTCAATGCTAGCGTGTCTGATAATTTGTGTTATAATTCTCCACTCTCTTTTGTTTCAATACTATTTTTAGTATATAGAATTTGGCATTAACTAAGCTGCACCTTTGGGTCTTCTTTCTACCATGGTCTGTGTATTTAATAAACCACAAATCTGAAAGTAGCTAACCCCATCCATTTGCAAATTGGTCAGGCTTTTACTTGAGCTGCTCTTGTCTTTTGTCTGCTTGACAAGATCTTTTAAAGAAGCCTTCAGCTTTTCTTATCATTTTGTTGACAGTACTGGAGGATTAGGGGCTCTTTGGGGCTAGCAGCTAGTTCTTTATCACATTACATTCTCCCACTATTTTCTGCAGATTGCTCTTTACATTCTGGCCCTGGACTGCTTGGAATGTGTGTTTATGTAAATGTAAAATGTAGCAAACTTGTAACTTCTTAGTGCCTCAGAACTACTGATCTAGTTGGGTAACAGAAAGAGCCATTCATCTCACAAGGACCCTGTAGGAAAATGTCCAGTGGCTAAAAATATTTGGTAGAAAATAACAGTAAAACAATAACAAGAAATATTCATACTGTATGAACTAGCAACTCCATGCCTAATTCCATATGGTAGAAACTTCTTCATAGGCACCCCACCATAGCAAGATTATCATAGCAGTATTATTTTGGACTAGCAGAAAGAAATGCAAATGTCTACTATAATGGAATGCAAACTAAAAAGCAGTGTTTCCATATAATGTGAATTTCAATTCTTACTTTGAATTCTGGTCTTCAAATCACTCTGAGTATTATTTTTTTTGATGGAGTAGCATAAGTTAGGTTGTAATCTATATAAATATATTTTTTAAAGGAAGAACACGCATGTGAGGGAAGATAAAACTGAGCTTGAAATTTCTATAATCGTTAACTAGACTTTCTATTTAGGAATGAGTTCAGATTTACAGAAAAGTTGCAAAGACAACACAGATAATTCCTGTATACCCTTCACTAAATGTTGATTAATTTTATTACTTTGTATTACCATGGTGCATTTATGAAAACTAAGAGACCAATAGGGGTAAATATTCCTAATGAACCTCTAGCCTTTTGTTTTTGCCTACTAGTATATTTTTCATGTTTTAGAATCAAAAGCAAATTGCATTTATTAACTATGTCTCCCAACTTCTTTATGTTTGCAACAGTGTTCACTTGGTCCTCATGACATTGACAATTAAGAAGAGCACTGGACTGAAGAGTTATGAAGAGTCTGTTGACTGTCCTTCGATTTGGGTTTATCTGATGTCTTTCTTAGCTAATTAGGCTGTGGTTAGGAGGTTTCCCATCATATCAGGAGTGCAGAGCAGCTACATGATATTAGTGGTGGTAGCCTTGTTCATTTGTTTGTAGTAGCATTTGCTGGGTTTATGCACTATAAAGTTAGTATTTTCCTCTTTTGGTATTATATTCTTTAAGAATGAGCTCACAACATGCAACCCAAATTGAAAATGGCATGGGGGTGGTTGTGGTTTAACACCATCTCTCATAAGAGGGGGTATTTTACTTGCAATTCTTCTCTAAGAAGGACTTCTACATTTAGTCATCAATTATTTACTTCCTATTGATGAGGACATGTGGATGTTTGAAACTTTGTGTATGCATATTGTTCTATAATTTAGTACTCTATCACTTACTTTCTCACTCAAAGTGTACCAGCTTTGGTCATTGGGCGATCTTGTGGTTAGAGTGTAGTGGTCTTTTGACAACCATTTCTGGGTTTGTAGTTTGGCAAAGGGAGGAAAGTATTTATAAATAGCTTTATTGAGATTTAAGCCACATTTTTGATTCACAATTTGAAGACCATGATTTATAGTATGTTCATCAAGTTGTGCAAATGTTACTACCATCAATTATAGAACATTTACATCACCCCCAAAAAAATCTGTAACTATTATAATGTAGACATTCTCAATTTGTCTCCCTCTTCCTACCAATTTTCTATCCTCACCCCCTGACTAAAAACTAATTATTTATTTACATTTTGCCTACTCAGGTGCACTGTTTATATATATTTGCCTGTTCTGAACTTCTTTTTATATAACTGTAATTGTATATTCTTGGACCAGTATCCCTTTGCCAACCTCATAATCCTTTAGAAACCATCATTCTATACTATTTTACAAGAACAGCAAACATAATTTCCACCATGAACAAGGCAATTATTTTTTTAAAATTTATTTATTTTATTTTATTTATATGAGTACACTGTAGCTGTCATCAGACATACCAGAAGAGGGCATCCAATCTGATTACAGATGGTTGTGAGCCACCATGTGGGTGCTGGGAATTGAACTCAGGACCTCTGAAAGAGCAGTCAGTGCTCTTAACCACTGAGCTATCTCTCCAGCCCCCCAAGGCAACTCTTATAAGGACACCATTTAATTGGGACTGGCTTACAAGGTCAAATGTTCAGTCCATTATCCTCAAGGCAAGAACATGGCAGCAGCCAGGCAGGCATGGGACTGGAGTAGCTGAGAGTTCTACATCTTCATCTGAAGGCTTCTAGCAGAATACTGGCTTCCAGGCAGCTAGGACCAGGGTCTTAAAGCCCACACCCACAGTGACACACCTACTCCAACAAGGCCACACCTCCTAATAGTGCCACTTCCTGTACCAAGCATATATAAACCATCACACCTATGTTGTCTCAAATGACAGGATTTTTTTATGTTCATATATGTATGTATTTATGTATATGCACAAACATATACATAATTTCTTTATCCATTCATCTGTTGATAAATACCTACATTAATTCTCTGCCTTCACTATTGTGAACAGCATTATAATGAAGATGGGAGTATTAGTATCTCTTCCACATGCTGACTTCATTCTTTTTGGATATATAACAATAGTAGGAGAAATGGCTTATACAGTAGCTCTGTTTTTAATTATATTGGAAACCTTCATACTGCTGTTCATGATACTATGCTGATTTGTAATCTCATTAACTGGTTATGAGAGTTCCTTTACTCCACACCATTTTCCAGCATTTTTTAAAAAAAAAATACCTTCTACTAGAATAAGTATGAAATGAAACTTATTCTGGTTTAATTTCCATGATAATTAGTGATATTTAGCATTTTATTAAATGCCTGTTGGCCACTTTGGTGCTTTTTTGTCCAGAAATGTCCATTCAGATCTATTTTCTAATTTAATATAGCTGACTGGCTTTTTGCTATTGAGTTGTTTGAGTTCATTATATATTGTGAAATTTAACCCCTAATCAGATATATAGTTGGTAAATGCTGTTTTTCATTCTAAGGTTGTGTCTTTACTTTGTTAATGGCTTCCTTTGCTGAATAGAACCTTTTCTGTTTCAAATAATTCCATTTTTATATTTGCCTTTTTTGTCTATTATTTGGAGGCAATATTTCCCTCTCCAAAGTCATTAATTGGACCAATAGCATCGATAATTCTATCATATCTTCTAGTAATTTTAGCCTTTAATCTATTGTGAGTCATTTTTTCTATATGTTAGTAGATGTGTCTAATTTCATTCTTTGTGTGGATATCCAGTTTTCCAATATCATTTATTAATGAAACTGTTCCTTTTCCATTATGTGTTCCTATCATCAGGTCAAAAAACTGTTTGCTGAATTGTTTAGGTATGACATGAAATTGGAAGGGGGAACATTGGCAGAAAGAAATGGTCTAAAAAGAGGGGAACAAGAGAGGGTTATAGGGTAAGAAAGACAAATATCACAATTGTTCTTATGATGAATCTAAATCAATACTACTACCTATCTAAGACATGAAAGCAGAGGAAAGACTATTTCATGAAGGAAGGAGCCTAGCAGGAGGTAGGAGAACAGAAGAGGAAAACGAGGAGTAATTATGAACAAAGTACAATGATATACATGGATAGGAATGTCATAATGAAACCTATTAATTTGCATGATAACCAAAAGTCAAATAGAAAGTACTTGGCTGTAGAGGTATGGGCTTATCTCTAAGGTTTTTATGTTGTTTAAATTTTGCTCTATGTTTATATACCAGTACCATGCTGTCTTGCTCTACATAACTTTATAGTATATTTTGAAATCAGGCCAAGTGATGCCTACAATTTTGCTAAATAATGTTTGACTATTTGGGGCATTTTGTGTTTCAAACAATTTTAGTTTTCTTTTTTCTATTATTTGTGGAAAACACATTTGATATTTTAATTGTGGAGCAGTAGATATTTCATTTATTTTCTGTAATTTCTTTCATATATGTTTGAAAGTTTTCTATAATATGCTATAATATAATATATAGTATTTGATCTTACATTTCTTTGGTCAACTTTATCTCTTATTATTTTTAATTTTGCAGCTATTGTGAATGGGATTTTGAAACTTCATTTTCATTGATTCACTATTGATGATTATAAATACTGTTGACTTTTGCATGTTGACCTTGTAGCCTGCAGCTATCTCTATTAGATCTATCCACTTCAACTGAGATTTTTTTCTATAATATCATTTTGTCTACAAGCACAGACAATTTAAAATTTTAGTTTTCTAATTTGAGTTTTTCCTTCCTTCTAGCTAGTATATACAGTACTGTATTGAATAAAAGTTGCAAAAAAGAGCATGACTTTGTTATTCCTCACAGGAAAGAAAAAAAAAACTCCATTTAGCTTCCCTGCACCCCCGCCCCCGCCATGGGTATAATGTAGACTATGGGTTTTTTCCACACATGGCCTTTTATAATGTTGAGGTATACTTCTTCTGTCATGTCTTAAATATGGTATGTTCCCCTAAAAGTTTGTGCTCTGCAAGATTGGTTCCAAGATGAAACGTTCTCATGGGGATACCACTTTTGGAATAAATTAATATAGTCCTTATAATGCTGTTACTTTCCATGAGAGCAAGTTTCTATCAAAAGAAGTTATTCCTTTAGTATGTCTTGCTCTGCTTATCACCAGCTCCCTTCCTGCTTTCACACTATGTTGTAACACATCATCATTAGACCCTCATCAAGATGACAGCATCACACTCCTTATACTCTCCAGGCCCCACAACCCTAAGCCAAACCAATCTTTCTACTTCACAAGTTACTCAAATTGAGTGGATTTTTTTTTAATTCTTTAATCTTTTTTTACAGTTCAGTTTTTATCCCCCTCCTGGTTTGCCCTCTGACTGTTTCTCATCCATTCCTCCCCCTCCTCCCATCTCCAAGAGGTCTCCAACTGCTAGCTGAAGAATATCTTGTCCCATCCTCCTTAGCCTCTGCAGGCAGCTATCAGTCTCAGAGACCTACATATTTGTTTTCCTCTCTGCTCCATTGCCTGGTCCGAATTCACAGTGCCATCAAGGAACTCAAGGGAACTGTTAAAAAAAATGGGTTTTGAAAAATTAAACAAAACTGGCAAACCTTTAAGTAGACTCAGCCAAATAAAAATCAGAGCTGGGAAATCAAACATTACAACTGAAACCACAGAAGAAACCAGAAGAACATAGGAGACTATAACAAAACAACGATATGCCCGCAAGTGGGATAACATAGGAGACATTTCTAGACAGAACAGATTAATAATGAAAGAAGTTAAGACAGAAATAATAAGTCATCTACTAAAGAAAAATCTCTGACCTCAGGGTTTCATTAATGAGTTCTGCCAAATATTTAGAAATTTAATACAAATTATTTTCACACTATTTAAAGAACTGAATAGATAAGATAATTGCAAAGTTCCTCTAAAATGACAGCATTATGTTGCTACCACAATCAGTCAAGGACACAGCAGTAACAAAAAATGAAACTAGTAGGATACACTCTGATTCACATAGAAAATTCCTTGACAAAATAGTAGTAGATCAAGTTCAACCTGATGTTAAAACTATTATTCATAATGATTCAACAGAATGCTTTCTGGGGATACAAGCACAATTCAACATCACATCAGCAAAATGAAGGATTAAAATGTTTTTACTTTTTTAATAGATATGAAAAAGACATTTAATTATATACCCATTTATTGTGTGTATTCCTAACAAATTACATATATAATGTATCTTTGTTTTGTGTTTCTATTAAACAATATAAGAAGCTAGATAACTTAAAGAGGAATTACATTTCTTAGGCTCATAATTCTTGTTGGCTAGAGGGTCCAGGTAGCATGGAACGTTTACTCTAACAAGGGTCCCTAAATTATATCACAACATACAAGAGAAGCAGAGAGATGCATGAAAAAGGTCCATGCATATGGATTGTCTTGTAGCTGTCTCTATGAGTACTCATTAGTCCTACAAGAAATATATTAATCCCTTTTGATGGTAATGCCCCCATGACCCTTCCTCTTCACCTGTCTCCATTTTATTAATGCTATTTTTGTATTCATTTACTTTAGCATTTAGTCATTGAACTTCACTCCTAAGGTACCTTTTTTTATTTGTCCGGTGAGGCTGGGAATTTTTCAAATTTGAATGCTTTGTTATTCTTTTATTAAAAATTTGTCATTGTGTCCTTTCTATTCTTTCTTATCTGAGCATAAGTGGGTAAAGGTGGTCAATTAACAGCCTAAAAACTGTACTCAGTTTTTCATCAATTTAAAATTTAGTCTACCATGAAACCCCAGAACATGGAATAGTTTGTGCACCATGTTCTTTGCAGAGGTGTGCTAAGAATGGCTTTAATTCAAAATCAGACAGGAGAATCTTCATTTTCAATTGAGAGTTTACCAGCCTGTGTCTTGCTGTCCACATTTTGCTAAAAAATAAATCTACTGTTGCTCAGTGGGCTGGGTACCTAGTTGAGTAGGCCTTGAACCCCAGAGACCCTCCAGGGACAGTAGGGTTTGGCCTTGCTCCTGGGTCCCTGGCTCCTTTTACATAGCTACAGCCCCTCCCACAGAGAGGTTTGTGGCCATAGGTCATGTAGCACAGGTAGAGAGTATGACTACAGGCCCCAGAGCCTCAAAACAGATCTCCATATTAATGAGATAACTAAAGGCCAGAGGGTGTAGCCAATTAAGCATTCCTTCCCAGACCCTCCTCCTTGCCAAAGGTATTTAACCTCAGACCCACCCTGAGAATACTAGGGGTATAGCTTCATCCATTTTCCACAATGACAATAAATATCTTAAGACCTGGACTACCTCTCTTTTTTGGGGCCTGCTGTGGTGAACCATGGAGAAAGCCTTCAACTAAAGAGCCACCTTCTAATCTCCCACAGTCGACTTCTCTATGCTTCCAGCCACAGAGGCCACCAACTCAAGTGACCAAGAGTCTCATTCCCCGTGAGAAGCAGCCAGAGCTTTTCCTCCTCCCCCTTTGGCTGCAGGTCGATCCAGCCCATAAGCTCCCCCCCTCATCTTGGCCTTTCCATGGCCTCTAAGTGGTGCCTGAGAGACCAAGGGCTTGAGTTCCCAGTCAGTTCCCAGCTGCCTCCTGGCCCTGGGACCCCCAATTCAAGAGCTTCGGCCCCTGTGGGTCCCCAGACTGTGTTCCCTCCACCCATGGAATGGAGTCCTGAGGCTTCTGACAGCCCGATGTCCACTCAGTGCAGCATGGAGTGAACTCAGTCAAATTCCTGCACCCCTGCCTCCCTGGTCCACGGCACCAGCCCCTTGGGGCAGCAGACACAGGGCTCACAATTCAACCCAACAGGACCCATGCCCACACGCATGCTACAGCCCAACAATCTAATACATGACCCAGCCATACCATTCTGTGACCTATGTCCAAAGGACTTGATCTCCTACTGCACAGATACTTGCATAGCCAAGTTAATTGCTGCCCTGTTCACAATAGGTGGAAAATGGAAACAATCTAAATGTCTAAAAATCTTGATGACTGGATAAAGAAAATGTAATACATGTACATTATGAAATACTATTCAGCTGCAGAGAAAAATACAATTATGAACTTTGCAAATAAATAGATGGAACTAGAAAATATTATATTAAGTGAGATAACCCAGACCCTGAAAGACAAATGGGTATGGGTCTGTCTGCCTTTAGCCTACTCATTGCTTGGGAAGGAGCTGCCCTTGGGTTAGCAGAGGGGACCTACTAGAGTTGGGGGTCTGCAGCACAACAAGTGGAGACAAGGGAGGTTAGAAGGGGATGGTTTGTGGGATCCACAGGAGATGTGGGGAGGTGGAAGTGACACTGCAGCTGGTGTTCTTTTGGAGCACTAGACATGAGACCGGGGTATTTGATAAGGGGAAACAGAGTGTACATTTCTTTATTATCACAACAGGGGTTAAACAGTTCTGAATACAAACATAATCAGATGAAACAAATGAGTAAATGAGTAAATGAGTAAATGAGTGATGAATGATGGCCATTCAATGATTCCCTTTCTGAATACTATCAGAAAGGGAAACTACACATAATCAAGAAAGACAGATACAAATGTGCTCTTGGATTAGAGTTATGCACTTCTATAAGTAATTGTGTTTATCTTACTCCATATAGAGATGGATGAATAAAATCAATAATATGTGTATATAAACAAGTTAGTGTAGAAAATGCTACTCAAATTATATACTTAGCCTGTTTTAGTTTAATCTGCCTTTAAGAAAACAGTGAAAGCTGGGCAGTGGTGGCACATGCCTTTAATCCCAGCACTTGGGAGGCAGAAGCAGGCAGATTTCTGAGTTCGAGGCCAGCCTAGTCTACAGAGTGAGTTCCAGGACAGCCAGGGCTACACAGAGAAACCCTGTCTCGAAAAACAAACAAACAACCCCCCCCCCCCAAAAAAAAGAAAATGCATTTTCTAGTTCATTCTTCCAAGGTAACTCCATAATAATGACCAACTCTAACATCTAGACCTTGGTTGCTAAATAATAATCTCCAATAAAAGATTCAAGATTATGGAGAAATCACTAATTCTAAGACTTACCTGAGAAAAATGTAGCATGAACCTGAGGCAATTTAGAATACTAAAAAGTAATAAACTGCCAGTATTCCAAGGGAGTGTTATAGCTGGGTCTTAAAGGAATTCTAACTTTGTATTATAAATATTGCTTTTAGTTTTTGATATTATAATTAAATAATTTCCACCTTCCATTTCCTCTCTCCAACCTTTCTTTGCTCTCTTTCAAATGCATGGCATCTTTTTCAATTTATTGTTGCTATATGCATATATAAACTGCTCAGTCTGCATAATAGTACTTGTATGTATGTTTTCAGGGCTGGCAATTTACTATTGGACATCCAGCCCCTGTGCTTTTCCCAGGGGAAGACAATTTCTCCCACTCTTAGTATTCCTTAGTTGCCTGTAATTCTTTGTGTAGGTTGAGACATTATGGGCTTTACAAGCTCTACTTGGCTATTTCTGTCCTTGTTCAGCTCATGTTTAGACAGTCGTGTTGGTGAGACTTTATGGGTGTGGCTTCTGACATGACAAGGAGACACAATATCACAGCAAATTCCTTTATCTTCTGTCCCTTACAATCCTTTATGTGTAGTTGGTTAGGTTTCCAGTATCAGTCATGTTTTCTTTTTGTTAAGAGGGTCTTAACTTCAATTAAAGTGCTACCAACAAGATATGTGTGCCACTATGGCACCTTAGAGTTATTGTGATATGCTGGTTCTTTATTGTGGTTCATAGGCATCACACCTGGGTAGTACTTTTGGTGGCTTCCCTCCTTTGGAAGCTTGCATGGTGCATTCTGGTATTATGAAAGCTAGCCCTCACGAAGAAAGCTTTCAGGTCAATTCTAGCTCAGGAGCATCTGGACCCTGCATCTAAAGTGCATCATGTCTTCAGCAATAAGTGCTTACTTTCTTCATCTGGGGACAATCGAAAGCAATAGCAATTGTAACTTTAAGTTTTTTCAAAATCTATTTCTAATGATGCTTCTTAAATGCTTTAACCTCCTTTTTAGCCCTCCACTCACCAGAGGTAGTGGGAAAGAAAGGACATGGGGAAGTGGACCTGTTTAGAAAGGTTCTTTAGGCCCCATAGGAAAATCAATATCAACTAACCAGACCACTCAGAGCTTCCAGGGACTAAACCAGCAACCAAAGAGTACACATGGAGGGACCCATGGCTCCAGATACATATATAGAAGAGTTCGGCTTTATCTGACATTAATGGGAGGGGAAGCTTTTAGTCCTGTGGAGTCTTGGTGCCCCAGCATACGGAATGCTAGAGTAGTGAGGAGGGAGTAGGTGAGTAGGTGGAGGAGCACCCTCATAGAGGCAAAGGGGAGGGGGGTTGGGGGGATGGGAAGGGGTGTCTGTGGAGGGGAAACCGAGAAGAGGGATATCATTTGAAATATAAATGAATGAAATGATTAATAATAATAATAAAAAAAAGAAGATTCTTTTTGGAGCAACTTCTGACTGTGTTCTCTGGAAATCGGTAGTTCAGTTCACAGGTTAGCAGCAGCAGTTCAATCCACTCGCAAACACTTCACAGATACACAAGCAGTCCATTTCAGTAGAGTCCGGATAGCAAACATCAGCAATGGTGGCACTACCTAGCAGAGACAGCCAGGCCTCAGCCTTGGCACAAGTCAGCAGGAAGGACTGCTGTGCGTCTTTCAGTGAAGCATAGATCAGTGAAGACAGGAGACCCATAAGTTGTTGCTGTGCCCTAGACCCCCAACTCCAGTAGGTCCCCCCCTGCTAACCCAAGGGCAGCTCTTAGCAGGACAAGGAGTAGGTTAAAGGCAGACAGACCCATACCTCCACTAGTGCTCCTGAGATTCGATACCCTTGGTCTCAATTTCAGTTCTATAGCAGCAAACCTACTGTGGTCTCCCTTTCCTCTCTGACACCATTCCCAATGGATCACAAAGACGTTTTCATCCGATCTTTCCCCCAACTCATCCCAGTTACCAAGCTTCCAAACCACCAGGCATTCCTTGTGGATGCACCAGCTGAACAAGCCAGTAAAAGAGTAATTCATAACCATTACACTCTCTGAAGATACAGAGAAGTAACAGAAACCAAAGAACAAAACACCCACCCAATGGAAAAAAAATACAGAAATCAATGCCTAGAACTTTAATCATCCCAAACCCAGATGCCTAGACACTAGTGCAAAAATACAATCAAAGACAGCCAGGGCATTGTCTCCACTAAAGCACAGCTATCCTACCACAACAAGGTCCTGAATATTTTAACATTGCTGAAGCACAGGAAAAATGCTTTTAAAAACTTTATGACTAAGATAATGGATGTATATGAAAAAAGGTTAGTAAAGAGGAAATTAATAGAACCCTTAAAGAAGTGCAGGAAAACACAAACACAGAGCTATAAGAAATGAATACCTCCCTCAAACAAACCCAGGAAAATACAAACAACTAGAGGAAATGAATAAGCCGCTTAAAGAAAGACAAGGACACAAACAGAGTGTAAGGAAATAAATAAAACTGTTCCAGACCTGAAAATGGAAATAGAACCAATAAAGAAAACACAAACTGAGGGAAATCTGGAAATGAGAACTTTAGGAATTGGAACAGGAAGTACAGAGGCAAGCTTCTCCAACAGAATACAATACATGGAAGAGAAAATCTCAGGCATTGAATACACATTAGAAACAATGAATGCATCAGTCACAGAAAATGTCCAATCTAAAAAAAAATCCTGATACGAAACATCCAGGAAATCTGGGACATTATGAAAAGACCAAACCTAAGAATAATAGATATATAGGAAGGAGAAGAAACCCAGATCAAAGGCCCAGAAAACTGTTTTCAACAAAATCATAGAAGAAAATTTCTTCACCTAAAGAAGGAGATACCTATCAAGCTATAAGAAGCATACAGAACACCAAATACAGTGAACCAGAAGGGAGAATCCCCTTGCTACATAATAATCTAAACACTAAAAGTACAGAACAAAGAAAGAATACTAAAAGCTCCAAGGGAAAAAGACCAAGTAACATATAATGACAGGCCTATTAGAATTATACCTGATTTTCATTGGAAACTCTAAAAGCCAGAAGTGTTTGGATAGATACCACAGATGCCATCCCAGACTACTATACTTACTTAGCAAAACTTTCAATCACCATATATGGACAATATAAGATATTTCATGATGAAGTCAAATTTAAACTATCTACAAATCTAACCCTAAAGAAGATGCTAAAGGGAGAACTCCAACTTAAGGAAATTAGCTACTCCATTGTAAACACAAAGTAAATAATATCACACTAGCAAGGGAAGTACACACACACACACACACACACCAAACATCACAACCAACAACAAAATAAATCAGCAATCTTTGGTCATTGATGTCTCTCAGTATTAAAGGTCTCAATTCCCCAGCAAAGAGACACAAACTAACAGAATGGATGGAAAAACAGGATACATCCTTCTGATGAATAGAAGAAACACATCTCTAACATCAAGAATACACATTAGCTCAGGGTAAAAGTTTGGGAAAAGATATTCCAAGCAATGGACCTAAGTAGCAAGCTGGTGTAGACATTTTAATGTGTAACAAAATAGACTTCAAACAAAAACTAATCAGAAGAGATAGGGAAGCATACTACATATTTCATCAAAAAAAAAAAAAATCCAGCAAGAGGACACTGCAATTCTTAACATCTATGCACCAAACACAAGGGCACCCACATTTGTAAAAAGAAACTAATACAGCTTAAATCGCATATTGAACCTCACATACTGATAGTGGGGGACTTTAATACTCCACTCTCACCAATGGACATGTCATTGAGACAAAAACTAAACCAAGAAATACTACAGTTAACAGACATTATAAAACAATGGACTTAACAGATATTTACATAGTATTTCACCAAAAACACAAAATAATATACCTTCTTCGTGTCATATCATGGAACTTTTCCAAATTTGACCACATACTCATATACAAAGAAGTTTCAACAGATACAAGACAATAGAAATAACTTCCTGTAATCTGTCTGATAATCATGGATTAAAGCTGGAATTCAACAACACAAAATCAGAAAGCTTACAAATTTATGGGAAGTGTGCATCTCTCTATTGAATTAAAAAGGGGTAAACAAAGAAATAAATAAATTAAAGAATTTCTAGAATTCAATGAGAATGAAGGCACAACATACCCAAACTTATGGGACACAATAAAAACAGTGCTAACAGGAAAGTTCATAGCACTGAGTGCCTTCATAAAGAAATTGGAGAGATCCTATACTATCCATTTAACACTACACCTGAAAGCTCTAGAGCAAAAAGAAGCAAACACATCAAAGAGGAATAGATGGCAGGAAATAATCAAACTCAGGGCTGAAGTTAACCAATTAGAAACAAAGAGAACTATACAAAGAATCAACAAAACAAAGAGCTGGTTCTTTAAGAAAATCAACAAGATTGATAAACCCTTAGTAAAACTAACTAAAAAGCAGAGAGAGAATATCCAAATTAATAAAATCAGAAATTAAAAGGGGACATAGCAACTGACACCATGGAATCCAGAGAGTCATAAGGACATACTTTAAAAATTTGTATTCCATCAAATTGGAAAATCTAAAAGAAATGGACAATTTTCTTGGTAGATTCCACTTACCAAAGTTAAATCAAGATTAGATAAACTATTTACATGGACCTATCACCCCTAGTGAAATAGAAGCAGTCATTATAAGTCTCCCAACAACAACAAAAAAACCCAGGGCCAGAAGATTTATTGCAGAATTGTACCAGACTTTCAGAAAAGAATTAACACCAATACTCATCAAATTATCTCACAAAATAGAAACATAAGGAATATTGGTCAATTCATACAATTACCAATACCTAAACCACACAAAGACTCAATAAAGAAAATTTCAGACCAATTTCTCTCTTGAACATTGATGCAAAAATATTCAATAAAATACTTACAAACTGAACCCAAGAACACATCTACAAGATCATCCCCTACAAAATAGAAACAGGGAACATTTCCAAATTCATTTTTGTGGCCACAGTCACCCTGATACCCAAACTCACACAAAGACTCAACAAAGAAAGAAAATTTCAGACCAATTTCCCTCTTGAACATTGATGCAAAAAATTTCAATACCCACAATCTGAATCCAAGAACACAACAAAAAGATCATCCACCACGATCAAGAAGACCTCACCCCAGGGATGCAGGGATGGGTCAACATATGAACATCTGTCAATGTGATCCATCATGTAAACAAACTGAAAGAATAGCCACATAATCATCTCATTAGGTGTTGAATAAGCCGTTGACAAAACTCAACACCCATTCACGATAAAAGTCCTGGAGAGATTAGGGATACAAGGGACATATCTAAATATTAAAGGCAATTTACAGCAAGCCTATAGCCACCATCAAATTAAATGGAGAGGAACTCAAAGCAATTCCACTAAACCTATGGACAAGACAAGGCTGCCCACTCTCTTCATACCTATTCAGCACAGTACCTGAAGTTCTATCTTGAACAATAAGACAACTAAAGGAGATAAAGGGAAAGGAAGAAGTCAAAGCATTGTATTTTGCAGAAGATGTGATAAAATATGTAAATAACCCCCAAAATTCTACCAGGCAACTTCTACAACTTCTACAACCCTCAGCAAAGTGGCTGGATACAAAATTAACTAAAAACATCAGCAGCCCTCCTGGATACAAATGATGAATGGATTGAGAAATCAGTGAAACAACACTTCACAAATGCTGTAAATGATGTAAAGTATTCTGGGGTAACTAACCAAGCAAGTGAAATACCTGTATGATAAAATCTTCAAGTTGTTGAAGAAAGAAATTAAAGAAGATATCAGAAGATGAAAAGATCTTTCATGCTCATAGATTAGTATGATTAACATGGTAAAACTAGTTATCTTACCAAAAGCAACCTACAGATTTAGTGCAGTCTCCACCAAAATTCCAACACAATTATTTACAGACCTTAAAAAAGCAATGCTCAACTTCATATGGAAAAACAAAAAATCCAGGATAGCTAAAACAATCCCGTACAATAAAAGAATTTCTGGAGGTATGACCATACCTGAAGACCCAAATATGAATCCACACTTACTTAGACACTTGATTTTTTATAAAGAAACCAGAAATACACACTGGAAAAAAACCACAGCATCTTCAACACGTGGTGCTGGTCAAACTGCATGTCTGCATGTAGAAGAATGCAAATATATCCATATTTATCACCCTGTACAAAACACAAGTCATAGTGGATCAAAAACCTCAACACAGGGCTGGAGAGATGACTCAGCAGTTAAGAGCACTGACTGCTCTTCTACGGGTCCTGAGTTCAATTCCCAGCAACCACACAGTAGCTCACAAACATCTTTAACAGAATCAGTAAAATGATTCCTAATGATATATTCATAGATCAGTGCCATATCCAGTCTTCATCATAGAGGCTTCCGTTGGCAGCAGATGGGAACAGATGCAGAGACCCCCAGCCAGACATTACATGGAGAGAATCAAGTTGGATGTTTCCATCCAATCCCTCCCCTCAGGGTTCAGGAAACTCCATGAATGAGGAGGCAGAAAGAGTGTGAGAGCTAGAGGGGATGGAGGACACTAGGAGAACAAGGCTCTCTGAATCAAGTGAGCACAGATCGTATGAACTCACAGAAACTGAAGCATCAAGCACAGGGCCCACATAGGTCTGCACCAGGGCATCTGCATTTATATAATAGCTTTCAGCTTAGTATTTTTATGGAACTCTCGACTGTGCGGATGAGTGGGACTCTGATTCTCCAATTGGGACTCCTTTTCTCCTGTTGGGTTGTTGTAGCCAATTTCAATGTGATGATTTTTGTCTTATCTTGTTATATTTTATTTTGTTGTGCTTGGTTATTGTCTCTTAGAAGCCTGTTCTTTTTTAATGAGAGGCAGAAAGGCAGTGGATCTGGAGAGGAAGGGAATTCAGGAAGACCCGAGCAGAGGGAAGGGAAACTATAATCAGGATATATTTTGTGAGAAAATTTCATTTTCAATAAGAGAACAAAAAAGAAAAAAATAAAGACATGTACTACCTACAGGACAGTATATTTATGGGGTTTCCTTTGATTTTATTTTTAGTTTCCATTCAATCATCCAAACATATTAAGGTAAATTGCTCCTTTTTACCTTTTACAACATTGCTTAGGTTCTGTCAATATTCCGTTCTTTTTCCATCCCTCATCACAAAATGTATAATTGAAGGATACTTATGTAATAAAGTTGGAGTTACTTGTCACAGATTTTATTACATCAAAGATCACTTGTTTGCTGTGGTTAATTTTTGTGTGTGTGGTGTGTGTGTGTGTGTATATTAAGGTTCCCATTTAGTGACATGCAGTTCTATGGGTTTTGACAGATATTCTCCTTAGGTTTGTTAAGACTTGTTTTGTGGTCCTACTTAGGATGTGTGCTGGAGAATGCTGCATGAAGAATGTGTATGCTGAGCTGATGGCTGAAATGTTCTGTAGATGTCTGTTAAGTTCATCTGGCCTAATGTGAAATTCGAGTACAACCTTTCTTTACTGATTTTCCATTCAGATAATCCCTACATTGTTTGAAGATGGGTATTGAAGTCCTTTACTGTGCGCTCTCCCCTCATTCATTATTATTATTGTTCCATACATCTAGGTGCTTCAGTGTTGGATTTATATATATTTGTAATTTTCATATGGTCCTTGTGAATTATCTCTTATTATACAGTCTTTTGTTGTTTTGTTTTGTTGATACAGGACCTCACTATGTAGTCCTGGCTGGCCTCTGAACTCATAAGATCTGCCTGTTTCTGCCTCCTGAGTGCTGGGATTAAACGCCTAGTGTATAATGTCATTGTTTTTTATAATGTCTCATTTTACCTTTTGACTCCTTATTTTTCTGACATAATGATCTCTACTCAGTTTGACATAATTGAATGAAAAAATGAACGCTACAAAATGTTTCCTGCACTGGAAAATAGTATGCTACATCACAAGAGACAGCCTATATCCTTGTTCACGGCATCAGTGAAAGAACAGGAGAAAAAAAGATGTGTATGTATATTTGTATGTATGTGTACATATGCATGTATATATATATGATTTTTTAATATATCGTCTCACTGTAGAAGGCTGTACTTGAACTCAAGACCCTTTAGCATCTCCCTCCCAAGTAGTTCTGGAATTATATCAGTTCTTTGTTAAATGCCCACTCCCATAGTTTCCAAAGAACTTGTTTTTTAAAAGCAATCAGTGAAATTATTTTGAGATAAACAGAAGCATGTAGGAATTTTGATTACATTTTTTAATTTGTAATAAATAAAGCGTATGTACGTGCACATATGTGTTTGTGTGCAAGCAGAGTTGCGAAGACAACCTGTGGGAGTAGGTTTTCTCCCTCCGCCATGTGGGTCCAGGGAATAGAATTCATGTCCTCAGGCTTGGCGGCGAGTGCTTTTACCGCTGAGCCATCTGACAGGCTTTAATTGTTTTTTTTTTCCTCACATCTACTGTTTAACTATATATATTTAATTAGTTTATTCATTTTATATTATTTAAATATATTATATATAGGAATTATTTGAGAGCATCCCTTTAATGTTTAGCGCCTCTATCTTAATCTAGTCGTATTTGAGAGGTAGTAATGAATGTGACATAATCCTCTGTTCTCACAGTATATCACGCCATGTAATTAGTGTTGTAGGGACAGGCGTGGGAGCGCTGAGGTCATTCTCTTCAGGAGAAACTGAAAAAATCGAATAGAAACAGGGACATGGAATGGGGAACAGAGAAATGAAATGGAGAATAGGTGTGACTGCTGAACAAGAGGTAATAAACAGATGCGCCACACTGAGGAGACTGGGAAGCAGTTAAGAAGGGAGGGGGTGGGGCGGGCCGGTAGGGACGGAGACCCCCCTCTGGAGGCGGAAAGAGGCAGGACCACTTCCGGCCAGGGGGGGCGGGTTACAAGCTCAGACCTGAGGAGAGGCTTGGAGCGAGCAGACGTCCTCTCGGCTCACGAGGGCGAGGTGAGCTGAGGTGGCTAGCTTTCGGAAAGACCCCGTGGGGGCTTTAAAGCCGCGTCTTCGGGGTCCCTGGCTTCACACAACATTAAGGTTTGACAAGAATCTGGCTGGATTCAGGATCTAGCGGTTTCGATGTGGTGGGTTTAGAGGTGCCTGGACCCAGTTCTCACTGGGTAAAGGCGGGGGCGGAATCTCTGGGCTACGGGAAAGTCTAGACTCAGTTTGGGGATGGAAAGAAGGGATGTAGACCTGGTTGGGATTGTGGAAAGGAAATATCTAGAAAATGTTCTGGCTGTAGCAAAAAGGGAGGAGGTCGAGTTCAGGAGGGAGGTAAGAGACCCGGATCAAGCTGAAGAAAGGGGGCTGGACCCCGTTATGGGCTACGGAAAGGATGAATCGAATCTGGACCAAGAAAGGAGCGACAGAATCCTCTTTAAATGGCCAAAGGACCAGGCTTGGAAGGGAGAAAGGAAGGGCTAGGATCCGGTTAGCACTGCTTTGAAAGGGGGGATGACCTGGTAGGGTTAGGGAGCTGGGAATCACGAAGGGGTATCCTTGTTGGATTTGAGGGTGGGGTATCAATGTTGCAGAAAGGGCGGGGCAGGGCCCTTGCAGACGTGGACCAAGGTGGGGGGTGCAGTGTTGGCGAAGGCGACTGCGGCGTGGGGGGAGGGGCTTGCGGAGGGGTGGGAGGTGCGGAGGACTGCGGAACCACAGTCTGGGTGAGTGGCTGACTGTTGGCGCGGGTTGGCGCGGCCGCACAGGAACGGGGCGGGGTGCGGGGGTGGTAGGAGGGGGCGGCGCGAAGAGGCCCTGCGGAGCTGGGTAAGGGGACTGAGAAATGATGGAGGAGGCGGCGGTGGGATCAAGACGTTCTGTAGCTCTGAGAGCTGGGGACGTATGTAGAAATGAGATGGTTAGAGATGGTCCTGTCCACCATAGCGCATGCGTACTGAGGGCCTTGAGGACCAGGCGCATTTGGAAAACCTGTTATCATGCGCGCGCTCGTGTATGTGAGTGTGTGTGTGTGTGTGTGTGTGTGTGTGTGTGTATGCGAGCGCGCGTTCGCGTGTATGTGTGCGCGCGTGTGCGTGTCTCTCGTTCTGTGCGCATGCGCACTGTCAGGTTGCGGTGTGGTAGACGGTATTGAGGTGTATGTCGTAGAACTAATTTGTCATCTTGGAAGCAAAAGATGCTGGAGTTCAGAAACCACATGTTCTGGGCTTCTAGGTCGGCAAACCCAGAAACATTTGGACCCCAAATTAGGCAAATTCTTTCACCCTTCAGATTTAGCAAGATTTCTGATGAATCTCCCTCCTCCCCACCCCCGTATTCTCCTCTAACTCAGGCTTATTTCCTTCAGGCTCAGCTATTAGCCTTTCAGAAAGATGGATAGAAGAAATGACTATGGTTATCGGGTGCCCACATTCCAGGTGAGACCCTCTGCATTCTTACCAGGCTGTCTGTCATGCCCTGAATTCATTTACCACTCTGGAGCCTATTACCACTGTGCAGTTCCATAATTCCCTACCTTACCTGTCTCAGTTTTCCTTTGCATGGTGCAGGGAAGAGGAAACTCATCCTTGCTGTCTCCTGCTCCCTCCCCCTTTCTCAAACCCCTTTCATTGAAATTGCTCAGGAGGGAAGGCAACTGTAGAGAGGGCTTGTTGTAGGGAGGCAGGGTGGCCCATAAGGTCATAATCCTAAGTATGTAGGGCCCTCTGCCTCCCTCTGGGAGCCTAGGGCTTCCTTTTTCTCCAGATGCACAGAGGGAGACTACAGAAAAGGATGGCGTCCCAGTGACGCATACCCAGTTGCCAGCAACCAATGACCCACCAGTTGGCAACCGATCTAAGAAAAACAAGAACAAGAAGAAGAAGAAGAAGAAGAAGAACAAGTCTAACACTAACACCACACCCGCTCCCCCTCCAGCCCCATCTGCCAATGATAATGCTAACAACAAGCCTAAAGTAACTTCGCAGGCTTCAAACCTACCAATGTTCACCCAGATCAGTCAGGCTTCAGCTACTACAGAGGCACCCAATACCCAGGCTTCAGTTACTGCTCAGACCAAGAATGCCAAGACACAGAGAGTTACTCCCAAGGTATCCCAAACTGGCAGTGAGGATCTCAGTACACAGCCTAAGTCACCATTACAGGCCCTAAACCTGCCAGTTACTACACCGACTATCCAGTCTCCAGTTGCCAATGAGTCAGCTAATTCCCAGGCCTTGATAGCTATGGGCAAATCCAAGAAAGCCTCTAAGGCAAAGAATAAGGCTGCCAATAAGAATGTACCTACTGCCACCGAGATCTCAACTGGCTTCGGCTGCCACCCATATAGCTACTACCCAAGGCCAAGCTGCTGCTACTACCCAAGGCCAAGCTGCTACTACCCAAGGCCATGCTGCTACTACCCAAGGCCAAGCTGCTACTACCCAAGGCCAAGCTGCTACTACCCAGGGCCAAACTGCCAGGGAGACAGGTAGTATCCAGGCTACAGCAGCCACTGTCCGAAACAAGAAAAATTCCAAAGGAAGAAGAACACCTGTTAAGACCACAAATACTGACACTGAATATGTAGAGCCCTCAAATGCCAGTGAGATAGCTAGCAGACAGATTGAGGCATCAGCTGTAATTCCAAGGTCCAAAAAGCCCAAGGGGAAGAAGGCTCCCAATAAAGGCTCAAATTGTGCTTCTGAGACGTCTGAGGCTCCACCTGCCATTCAAATGGTCTCAAACCATGCCCTGTCAGTCACTGTACAGATTAGGAGAGGGGCTAGGGCTCGCAAGGCTGCCAATAAGGCTCGAGCAACTGAAAGCCAGGCTCAGATCACTGAGCAAGGATCTCAGGCCTCTCAGGCCAGCATAAGTGCCCTGGAGACTCAGGTTGCTGCTGCTGTCCAGGCCTTGGCAGATGACTATCTGGCTCAGTTGAGTTTAGAACCCACGACCAGAACCCGGGGCAAGAGGAACCGGAAGGTAAGATCTGTGAGTTTATCCTTAACTTTGTGCTACTTTCTCGTTTATATCCTGTGTTCATAGTGGCTATGGGTATGTTGAGAAGAATGTGATCCATTTTTGTGACCTCCAGTAGTTTGTAGATTGGTAGGGGAATATATTTGTAGTTAGTCAAGACCTATTTGGGATTCACTTTGTATTTATATAATGTTTAACCATGTGTCAGACTTTCTGTCATATACATTTACCTAGGTTATATGTGGATTTCTTACTAACTGGGGACTGTAAGTCCCAAACACAAAATCCCAGAATTAAGTGATCTATCTAACACCTAAGTGATCTGTCTAACCCACAACATGCTGCTAGCCAAAGAAAAGGGAAAAAATCCAGGCCATGTCCTTGGTTAGCTTGTATGCTGGGAGATAACAAACTGTTACTTAGAAGCCAGTAAAAGAAAAGCCTGGGAGTCAGAGTAGCCATTGTTAGCCCCAAGCCCCTCTATAGGGGAGGGTAGGCTAGATTCTAGATTCTAGGGGGACTTTGCAGAAGAAATAGCACTCTCTTTCATTTGGTAACTCTAGACATTTTTTCTTTTCATTGATAAAGTCTAAGCATCCCAATGGAGATGAGAGAACTGGGAATTTCAGGCGGTTCCCATGGGGCAGGAGGCTTCCACCACCCCGAGATGTGGCCATTTTGCAGGAAAAGGTAAGAATCCAATCTGCCAAAGTCCTGTTTTTGATTCTCTTCATTCTCTGACATTCTTCCAAGTGTTCTGCCACTGGATTAATACCTCCCTAACTCGTCCTTTTCTAGGCAAATAAGTTGGTGAAATATCTGTTGCTTAAAGACCAGACAAAGATCCCAATCAAGCGCTCAGGTAGCACATTTGAGCTCTCTTTGTCCCTATTGTCTGTCCTTATGGCCTGTGGGTAACCGTTCACATCCATCACCTCTCTCTCATAGCACCCCAGCTGCCACAGTCATAGTTCACCATAGCTTCCCTGACCACACAGGGCTGGGAAAAAAGACTGCAGTCATCTGACCTCTGCACACTTTAGTATCTTCTGTCTCCGTCTCCTCCTTGTAGATATGCTGAAGGATGTCGTCCAAGAATATGAGGATTATTTCCCAGAGATCATTGAACGAGCAAGCTACGCTCTGGAGAAGGTGAAGGGGCATCCCTGGGGGATGGGCGCACCAGGGAAACTTTTAAACAGAAGAAAGGTATATGGTCACCCTCCTGGGGGGAAGCAGAGACCTACTACATCCTCATCACTATGGAGATGAGCACATGGTGGCCTAGGGAGGGGGAGCCACTGACCACACAGCAAGTCAGTGGTGGAAACACAGCTAGTACTAAAGCTGTGCAGCTTAGTCCTGGCTTCTGTCTGCTGCTGGATACACCGTCTTATGCATTGCAAATGCTCACTGATTATAAAGATGTTGTAGATGTCTCTCTTATGTTTGTTACAACTTTAATGTGTGCTTGTTACTGAACTATATGTTTTACATGCATTTTCTCTCTCACACAAAGCTCTTACTTAGGTATACAACAATCTGCAGACTGTCCAACATGCTAACCGATACTTAAGATATATTTTTGAGAACTCACAGGCTATTCTTTTACTTGGCAGATGTTTCGAATCAATCTGAAGGAAATTGATAAGCAAAATAGCTTGTATATTCTCCTCAGCACTCAGGAGTCCTCTTCAGGAATACTGGGAACGTAAGCTGGAAAAGTGCTAGGGTGGGAAGGGGCTTCTGCTTCCATCCATCCCTCTCTCCATGGCTATTAGAAGCTGAGGAAAGAGGGCCTAAATGCCCTTGTCCCTGCTCCCAAACATGGCTGGATCTCTGTGGGTAGTAGTGTGCTAGACTGAGAGAAGGGTTTCAGAGCCTGGAGTGGGGCATTACTGCTGCCAGGGTGGCTTTCTCTCCAACAAGCCCCAGGAAATTAGCCTGTTGTTACTTGTCTTTTCTACCAGGTGCCTGGCCTGGCTGTGGAAGGGTGACTCAAAGGAGGGAGGGATTTCTGGGGAGGACCACGATGCTTGAAAGCAGGAATGTCACTAGAGTTCCATGGAGAGCTCTCTCAGGGGAGTTTGGGACTTTGGGAGAGAAAGAAAAGACATCCATTGACTGAATGCTCACGTGCCTGGGTTGGCAGGCATTTTCCCAATATCCTAACCCTAGGTAAGAGTAGCATTTTGGTGCATGGAGAGCTTGGATCAAGAGTGAATGCTCCTTGCCTTGGGTCACAGATGGCTGGGACCGTAGAGTAGGCTGAATTCTCTATCTGAGGAATCTAGGAGAGGGTGGGCTAGCAAGCTTCCAGACAGATGATGGCTCATGAACATAAACTTGCTCTATGTCCTGTTATTCTCTTAGGACCAAGGACACACCTAAATGGGTCTCCTCATGGTGATTCTGAGTGTTATTTTCATGAATGGCAACAAGGCCAGCGAGGGTGAGTGGCTGGGCACACAGTTGAATAGGTGGCTGTTGCCTGAATTCCAGATGCTCATTTTCTGTCCTTGTCTCCTTCTTGCCTCCTCTTGCAGCTGTCATCTGGGAGGTGCTGCGCAAGTTGGGGCTGCACCTGGGTATGATTGGGCTCTCTCAGCGCTTGCTGTCCGTGTTGTCTTTTGGCAAGAGAGGACGGGCCCAGGATTGCATCAGCCTGGTGGTCTGGTGGAAAATGTGTGGGGAGGGGATGGCGGGTTTCTTACCTGGCTGAATGACAAAATGGTTCTGAACTCTGCTTCTTTCTCCTTTATGTCTTCTGTCTTCTGTCTGTTCTGAGATGAGGTGTAAGGTGGATCTTCAGGCATCCCTGACAAAGCACCATCAGGCCTCCACTGTTTTCTTCTAGTGGCCATATGCTCACTACTCTCTTCATCTGGTTGAGACCCGCCATGGACTATGTTGGGAAATACCTCTGCTTTCATTTGAGTAGTTTCTGGTCTGTCTGGTCTGTATTCACTGCTTTTTTTTTTTTTTTTTTTTGCTAGGGTAAAAACATTCACTCTTTGGAGAAGTGAAGAAACTCATCACAGATGAATTTGTGAAGCAGAAGTAAGTAGTGTTCAAGGCTCTGTAGCTCTGAAGTGCTCTGGTTTTAAAAGTACTTAATGCCTTTCTTACACTCAGAAGGGCACTGTGTTCTAGACCTGAGTTCTATTGAAAAATTCCTGTGGTCAAACTGTATTGGAACCCTTACAAAGGGCCCAAAAAAGGCCACTTTATTAACAGCACACCTACGGGAATCGGGGTAAAGTATTCATAAGAGACAAAACCTATCTGTGGCATTGTGTCCTGTATAAGTGTTGCCAATAACTACTTTGCATGAGTCTGGGTCTAAAGGGCCTTGAAAACATTTCCCCAGGTGTTTGTTTAGAGGAGATTGCTTTCATCTGAGGTCTAGAGGTTACATAATAGTTTTGCTTGTTTAGAATCAAGTTTCATTTCCTTTCTCCAAGATATCTGGAATACAAGAGAGTCCCCAACAGCAGAACCACCTGAGTATGAATTCTTCTGGGGCCTACGGTCTTACCATGAGACTAGCAAGATGAAAGTTCTGAAGTTTGCATGCAAGGTAATAAACTTCCTGCTCTTGGCATGTTAATGGAACAGGATGCTCCTAAATGAGGCAGGCTGTGTGCAGTGGTAGACAGGTATGGGACAATGAATTGATTGTATATAAATACATAAAGCCTCATCAATGTTCCATACTGCAAGATATAGATCTTTCATTGTCCAGTTATTTTTTTATATATTATACTAGTCAGTTCAGGCTGCTATTATAAAATATCAATAACTGGGTATCTTAAGATACAGAAATTGTTACATTCAACAGTTTTAGAGATAAAAAACCCTAGGTTAAGATCCAGTACATCAGTTTCTGCTATAGGCTCTCTCTGAATTATAGATGGTAAGTTTTTCCTGCATTTACATAAAATAGAGCAAGCCTAGTTCATTTCCAGTCACTTTAAGGAC